>JARHVA010001076.1:510000-652500 GCA_037957365.1 Torreya grandis
TATGTTTTAAATTACATATTTTTGTGTAAATTTTACCCTTTTAAAACCTTTCTCAACCCCCTTGGGGTAACTATACAAAATTAATATTTTAAATAATTCATCACTAGTTTTTATCATAATTTACAACTATGGGATATGGTCAATAAGGATATAAAAGTTTACAAACAAAATGGATAGAATGAATATTTATTTCACAACATTACACAGTGAGGTTAGACCAAAACAAATAAATCATAATGATCTATAAATTATTTATTCAAACACCCTAGTAGTATACACCAATATCATTGATAATGAATGTGCATACACCACTAAATATAGTGATAGAAAGCAACTGACTATCATAAAATAACCCATACAAACATGCACAATGCATTTAGTAGATAAAAATAAGTAAAGATTCATTTAATTCATACTTTGGTGTGTGTAGGTTCTTAGCTTCTTTCTTTTTAACCCCATTACTAACATATATGCCTCCCTCCCTGATGATACTCTCCCTCATAACTGACTATGAGGGGTATAATATTATTACATCCACCTAAATAAATTGAATAGGTAGTTAGTCTAAATCATGACAATAATCAACATACAACCAAAATAAATTATTGAATGTGAATAACTATAAGGAAACCATGATCATAAGCATAGTAACACATATTCAACACCTATCTATATAGATACCAATTATGTAAACAAATAATATATCTATCACCTAAATAACATACAAATCTAGCTCAAAATAATAAATAAATATACCAATAATTAATACATAATCTAAGAATCAATTATTTAAATAATTAATAGGAGAAATTGGATGTGATAATATATATTTCCACTCCATAAATCATCTTAGAGTCAGTCAAGACTAACTTCAAGTCTTGACAACTATTATAACACTATATAAAGACCACTCTCATTCATTTATCCCTTAGATGGCAATTTTCATGATCAAGTTTAGAAATAGTTGTGTACATTAAGGTTATTAATCCCTATTTACCCCTATTTTTGCATACATCCATATATAACAACCCAAACTTTAGTTTTACTTAGATTTACAATTTCAAGTCACACTCAAAGTATTCAAATTGGAATTCATACTCAAACATACTAACATCACTTTCAATTAAACTATTACATGTATTGGGAAAACTACATTGAGATTAATCCCCTTTTGAGGTATTGATATAAAGGTAATTCTCAACACATGGGATGTTGAGGTCACATCCAACCTATCCTAATAATGCAACTCGTATTGCATTTGTGTTCATCAAAACCCTAGAAAGAATGGAAGCTTAGGTTCCCATAGTGAAATGAGTCAAAACATAGTATAAATGATGAACCAGGTCTCAGTCACATAGGTATAGGCTTCCTAGAATAGAATGAAAGTCTACCCCAAATTTCACTACTTCATCTACATAGGGTCAATAATATTGCAAAAATTTCAATAGTGCAGTGTGATTGGAAAATAGGTTTATGCCAATGATCAAAGAGGGTTATAACACCTATTCTATATTGACAACACTCAACCCTGCTTCTACACACTTTTCATCTTATAGCTTGTTATTTTAGTCATATTTTCTAATTAAGTACACCCTTTTCAATTCATTATTATTTATATGATAAGTAAACAAATCAAATATTGTAAAAATTAGTGGTTGTTGATATTGTAGTATTTTATTCCATGATTTACATACTCAACATTTTTATCTACTTAGGGTTTTAATATTAATTCCCAAAATATTTAAATAATTTGGTTAACCTAAATTACTTCAAAAATATTTCTCAAAAGCCTAGTGTACCATTAGGGTATCCTTTATTATTTTCATAATTTGATCTATTTTTAGTTTTCATCATGATCATCATGGTGGAATTAATTTTAGACTTTTTGTTATAAATTATTGTGGTTTATTTTGCATTTTTATTACCTACCATTTGTGTAAATATGAACATGCATGTTACTCCAATCATGGATCATATTAGAACTCATATTATTTCATACATTGGTCCACCTCATATTATGTCCCCCATCTATGGATAACATTGTTTCATGGACAATTTTGAGTTACCTTCCATTACTACTCAATGGTAGATATCTCATATGACTCCTTTTGTTCCTCCTCTACCTAGACTTGTTGACTACCTTCACTCATATCCTACCTCTACTACTCACCCTTGAAAAATAGTAGATCCCATGGTTTGAGATGTTACTAGATGAAATTGGGTGCCTCATCTACCTCTATAATAATAATGTAATACCACCATCCCTCCTTATCCCTAAAATAATACAATGGGACCTAGGGATGAACATAGAGCATATGATATTATTGATCAGTTGAAAAATACACTAGCCAATATTTCTACATTGGAATTACTTCAATAGGAAACCATCTTAAAATATATTATTTTTCAAACACTCAATCATACATATATACCTACTTATATAGATTCATCTTATTTTTCATCTATAATTAATGCTATAAAGTAATTAAGGATGTTATATACTTTGACAATGATTATGTGCTTTCATAGACAATTGTAAATTAAAATCTACCACTCTTCATTCAAAAACAAATTAAAACCACCGTAGTGGTTCAAATATTAACATATGCAGCCTAAAATTATTATATAATATATAGGTTGATATAACATCCATTCATAAGACATAAGAACATTTAAGGTTTTGATGACATTCCTAAAAAGCATTGGGTTTTATCATTTTGGATATCATGGTCAGGCTAAAAACCCTATCCACATAGTTTTAAGTGATGCCTAATCATTTACATTACAATTTATTACTCAGGGGACCTTGGATACATTCCATGGAGGTATTACCCCTTCCTTTCATAGATGTGTCAAATTTTTACATGATGGATATATATACACATGTCTAGTTGATAACTAACCATTCAGATATTATAGTCACTGAGACTACTACCCTAAGTATTTATTTAAATGGGATGTCTCATGTTCTCATAGATTCCTTGCCTCATATTATTTATATATAATATATGCACACATATGAGGTCAAGGACTCTATTACCACTATTCCTGCACCTATTCTAGATCCTCCTACAACACAGTTATCTTAACCCATGATGTATAATGATACTCCTACAACATAGTTATCACTATCCATGGTGGATTATGAAGATACTCATAAAATAGTTACCATTAATTTTTAACTCAAGGAAAATATACACCAAAGACTTATATATAGACTCCTATACCACCACATAGGATAATACAACACCCATGAACATTGATTATTATTTATGCATCTTCAGCCTCAAACCAGTAAGCCTTGGAGAGTACAAAGTTGATCTAAGGAAATTATAAATTTCCCTACATAGGCATCACCACTTTTTCATAAAACCCTAGATATAGTACAAAAAACTCACTTTTAGTTAGAGATAGATTCTTATATACACTCAATAAATATGGTTACATCTATGGATATTGACCCAGTTATCTAGATTCAAACAAGTAGTACACAAAAAAGACCACAACTAATTTTATAGATATTACTTGATAGGGGATTGATGGAATTACCCATAGTTCACCATATACCTATTTTTATATTGTTAGAGTAGGATGATATACCCTTTTATCTTTTTCATAGAATTACCAAACATGATATAAATACATGCTCAGAATTATAAAAGAAATTAAACAAAATCAAAGTTCAAATCACTATTTGGATTACACAACCTCCACATCCACTATTACAAGAACCATGATGGAATCATCACTAAACTCAACATTATATGAATGATCCATTGATTATCTGGTATTTTATCGAGGACCAATACATCCCTAATGTTACTATAGATGAGGATTCTAATCCTAACACTTGTACTTTGGAAATATTGTAGCACTTAGGTCATCAGGAGATGAATTTATAGCATGTTATACATTGTTAGGAATCCTTAAGACATAAAACTACAAAATTCATGTGGACTTAAGGTGGTCAACACACTAATTTTTATCAAGATCATAGAAAATGACATATAGGTTACACTTAGAAGAACATGATTATAGGTAATGGATGGCACTGTTGATCAAACTGAAAGATATTTGACTTTCATTTATGAGGGACATACAGTTCATATTTTAAATGATGCCCTAGATGAAAATAATATATTTAATATATATACATCTAATGGTCCAATTTGGTTTACCCTAGGACTACACAAGAGTCTTCTTACACATTAGAACATGTTATTTGAATGCATAAAATCCAAACTAATGCCAAGGATAAGACTATAATTATGCATATATAATGGTATGATGATCACAATAATGATTATTTATTAAATTTTTGGTGGTTTTCATATCTAAAATTGCATGGCCTCTAACTACATCCACCATTTGACTATCCACATCTTGTGGATGCACTCTTAGGTCTTTATATTAACTACATTTCATTTGCACATAAACTTATTTACTTAAAATATTACTTTTAAGTAGTTTATTTTATCTTGATATGTGTATATAGTTTTATTTTCATGTTTCTTATACATATATTATACTCATAAAATAGAAAAATAATATAATATGTTAAAAAATACAAAAATATTCAAATATTGCTTAAAATTTACAAATTTAAGATTGTATGTATTTCCATGTTTACATTTCTTCTATTTTCTAGTACTACATATGTTATATATGTTAGTGTAGTTTATTTTATCATGCATACATGCTTCACTTATTCCATTCGAGTTTTTATAGATTAATATACAACTCATGTCCTCTACCCAGATCTTAATTTTATACTATTAACCCATTGGGGGCACATACACATATACATAGATTCAACATTGACATATCAATCCCATTAGGGGCATCATACACAACTTATAGTTTGACAAGTTATATCTTTATTTATTCCATATCATAGATTTAGCATGGATTATATCTTTAAATTGGTCATCCTATACTACACTAATGTTTTGTTGAATACTAATAATATAGACTTATATTATCAACATCTTTAATATTATATGGGTATTTACCACATAGTTATGCATACTTTTATTTCTAGCTTTATTAGTTTAGATTTGATAATGTATCTTTACTTTTACATATACTCTAAGGAATTTAAATGTCATTATTCTATGGATCTAAGCCAATTCTTTTCATTGTGTGTATGCTTTGGACATGTGCCCATGTCCTTGTGTGTGCTTATTTATTGTGTATGTAGACATTTGAAAATATCATTCCTTATGGATCTAATCCAAACTTACATGCTCTTTTTTCAATACAGATATTTTAACATGTCCTTAAATGTGTTCCTTTTATTAGACCTAGTGGCAGGTGCCCATGTCCCTTGTATTGTGGCCTCTTAGCCTAATTTTCATGGCTCATATATTTGTATATATGATTTCATGTATGTGTCCATGGATGTGACACTTGTCTATTATCTATTTATTTCACATATAGTTTTTAATTCCATGAGGGACCTCATGTATCTCACATTCCTTCTTGGGTGCCTTGATGGACATCATGCACCATCCCCTTAAGTAGTTTACTCAGATTATATTCAGACTTATTGTTTATATACATGCTTATGGATGATAGATATATCTTAATAATATTATGGCTGATAGATATAACATACATTTTACATTTCAAACTTTTGCTTAGAACATTTTACATTTTGATTTCATGTATACACATTATATTGTTTTATCATGTATATATCATATATATTTTAGTATGACACACATAATGCATAGATTTTATTTTGAAGAAATTTATTATAGATGTTCAAAAACATCCCTTAAAAGAGGGGGAATTCATAGGATTTTTTCATAAATATCAATCCATATCATTGCATTAAAACCTTTTTTTTCAGCATGTATACATATATTATAAAGCTTAGACTCAGAAAAATACTATGAAATATAGTCACAAATGATCAGTCTCAATTTTTCCCAAAAATAACACTTTTAGACAATATCGAAGTGTTGAGAAGTATTATCATTGATTTCAAGGTTGATTTAATTGATGTCAATATGCATTTGGTGAATATTCATGGTTATTGGTTTTTTGAGGTATGAGCTTGTGTGCTTCATATGACAAGGAAGCCATATGATGTGAGAGAATTTGAAGGCAACCAAATGTCTCTTCTATTGAGAGAGAATTAGAGGTAAACCTAATGATTATTATTTTTTTTATTGTAAAATTTGTTTAAGTGGTGTGAGAATGATGTTTTATGAATGTTCTTGTTTTATAGCATCATTTAGGTAAGCATGTTTGAGTACTAGTCCTTGACTACAAGGTGTCTTGAGAAGCCTAGTCATAAAAAGCATAGTCGTATCATGAGCATTTGTATGATGAGCATGAATAGGTATGTACATAGGTATGATATTTTTTAATGATACTAAAATTCATGTGATAAATATGTATAAACATCAAGGAGTGTTTTAAGGTCAATTATTAAGTTTCAAGTGCTTAAGAATCCTAGTCATGGCACTAGTCATGGTATGTAAAGTTATAGTGAGAAGGTTTGAGCATGGTGTATTAGTGATATGGATGATTAGAGGAATAATAGTATATATTAGGTTGATTTATCATGAATTTGATCAATTATATAACTTAGGAGAGTTTCAAGGTGAGCCTAAAGGGGTAAGACCTTAAGTCCAAGTTAGCAACTAGACTAGTTATAGACCTTGCCTGACCTAATGAGGTGTCATGAGGTATTGTCAAGGAATATGAAGAATGTATGGTAGTGGTTGATAATGATAAGATGTTTTATGGAATGTATATGATGTTTTTATATCCTATATAGTGTTTATAAGGTCAATTTCAAGGACTAATCTGGTTTCCAGGTCAAGGTCTAGAGAGCAAAAAGAGAGATGGTGTCAAAATGATGTTTGAGATTCATATTTACAGATGAGAATGAGCATGTGAGAATTTTAATTGGTGTTATATATTTTACCAAGTGTTTTGACCAATTTTAAGTTCAAATTTTTAAGGTTTAGGCTTGAAAAAGTGTTTTAAGGTCTCTCAAATGCATAGGATGAAGAGTTGTCTACCCAAGAAGAACTTTCAGGTGTTCATTGGCATTTGTAACATTTTAATGATAAAATAATATATTCATGATATATTTTTAAGATTACTAGGTAAAAATTACAAGCATTATTTTTTGGATTAAGGGGTTATGTTTTATGAATGATCATTAAGAGTGGAAATAGGCTTAAACCCTCCTAAAACCATAATAAGGACCTAATGTTGAAGATGTTGATAAAAAGTACCCAATATGGAGTGGTATGGATATATATGTGATTTAATGTTGTATATAACTCTCTCATGCACCTTCAGGTATGATTTTATTTTTAGGTGTGTGATTATACCGTATAAGAAAGTGCACATTTCTTAGATATTTATTGTATTAGTTAGAGTTGACCAAGTCAAAGTATGAAAATGGATGAAGGTTGAATATTGATAATTGTGTTTAATTTACATGGTAGTTTTTTAATATTTTATATCCCTTAGATTTTATAAACTGGTCATCCAAGATAAAATGTTGCTAATAGGCCTAATGGTGCAAATAGTGAGAAACCTAGGTAGAAGTGAGAAGATGATTAGGGATGTGTTATCATGGAATAGAGATGAATCAAAGTGAATGGAGACATTTTTAAATAATTTTAATAAATTATAATTTTGGATATAATTTTTGGAGATCATTTTATATATAAAATGATTTCTCACAAGTTGATTTGTCAATCTCGATGAGGTCTGTGTATAGTGAGGTCATGAGAGTGGTCTACAAGACCAATATTTCCATTTGACCATGTTATACTTATATATAATAATGGTATAATTATCTCATATGATCATAAAAATTCATCAAGAGTCTCTGTAAATGGTCATACAAATAATTAAAGGTCATTGTTTTAGATTGAGGTAAAAGTAGGTTTTAAAGGGGCCCTGAAACCCTGTAACAAAGAGCAAAAGAAAGAACATCTAAGTCCACAGGCAATGCCTAAAAATCACTACAAGGAAGTAGCAAAAATAGGTTTCAAATGGACCTGAAACCATCAGAGAAGCATCCGGTCAAAACCCAGAAACAGAGATCTGGTAGCACAACAGTCAAAAGATAACAAAAAGAAAATAAAGAATAGTACCAGTTTCTAAACCAACAAAAAGGACCAAATTATTCATCCAGTTCCAGTATCAAGTTCATGGCTTCTTTTCCTTTCAAAGCAGTTTCCTGGGTGGTAGCCTCCAGCAAAGCTCCTTTTTGTGTATCTTTCTTTCTAGAGCTTTGCCTCATCCTTTTGTTGGGACCCTCTAGTGCTTTGGTCTCCTCATTGGCTCGTTTACCTATATTGATAGCAGCAGCACAAATGTTGGACGTTACTTCCTCCATTTTCATTCTGTTGTCCTTTATTAGTTCCCAAAGGTTATTTTCATAGGCTTTGAGCTTGACAGGGATCTCGCTTAACTAATTTTCCATGTTGTTTATTTTGTTCCAAGTAGCTTTCAGAGAATCTTCCAAAGTTTCCACTTTTCTCTTGAGATCAATGATCTCCCTACACATCCAGGAATCAAATTGGGAAGAAGCCTCTGCTTTACAATTAACCCAGGTCATAGGTGTGTGTGTTTCGTCATTCTAATTCTTCCCTCTCCAATCCTCAGACTTTTTATTAGGACTATTCCTAGCTTCTTCAAAGAAATCTTCACGACTCTTTTGTTCCCGCTCTTTGATTCCAGTTTGAATTTCCATATTCATATTTTGAATATCATCCTGAACAGAACTTTCCTTTTCATTCTTAGAAGTTGGGTCCTCAACAGGATCTTCCTAGACAAATTCATCCTCTGACACTTTCTGCTTTTCCTCCGTCTCTACAGTTCTGATAGCAGAATCCTCCTCTGTATTGATGTTATCTTTTTCAATTTCCTCAGAACCTTCTTCATCATTACTAGAGTTGGTATCCCAACTCTTAGTTCCTTCTTCTTCCTCTGGTTTTTCCTCCTCGGGTTCTTCAATTCTCTCCCGTCCCCTTTCTTCTTTTACAATATGCTTATTAGGACTAGGGGACTTAATTTTGCCTCTCCTAATTACATTTTCATTCTTTTTATTTCCTGACAACGTATTTTTCCCTTGTTTGGGGTAATTAACTAGTGCCCTATTCTTGCAGTAGCCTTCAATAAGCAGAATAAGGCCTTCATGAAGAATAGGGCGCAAATCCTTTTTCCTATGAGCATATAAACTTTGGATCAGGGAATAGCAAAGATAGAAGGGAAAAGACAAGCTAACCTTATGCCTGAAGTGGTTAAGGAAGACAAAATGGAACTTGTGCACTCGTTTGCTTCTTCTGTCCAGGATGAAGTACTCCCTTATACAGGTTAAGACATCCCTCCATATCCCTTTAATCTGGTCCTACTCGTAAAAATCCCCATTTTTGACTAGCTTATGCTCCTCCTCATCCGTTTTGGGGAATTGAAGGTCATTGTTACCATGACTGTGTTTTAAGCTAAACTGACAGTTCTAGGTAAGCAAGTTGTAGTGATAAGTTTGAGACTCTATGCCCTGAGTTGAAGCATATATTATACATGGTGTTTTTATTTTTTAATTTTATGTCCTATACATGATTTATATAAGGTTTTTTATTTAGTTAAATTATTGAAAATGTTGAATCTAAAATGGCTTGTCTGGTTGAGTGAGGTCTGTGAGAAAGGTCAACAAATTGGTCTGCAAGACCAATAATTTACATTAGATCTTATGATATTTTTGTTTGACTTTATTATAAGGATATTTTATGATAATTTTTATTAATTTTAATTTTTTGAGTGTTTTATTTTAGGTTTCTAAATTTCATGTTTCCATGATTGTGTTTTGAAGCTAGTTAACAGTTTAAAGTGAGCATTTTGTAGAGAAGAGTTTGAGCTTGTATACCTTGATTTGAAGTATCTAATAAAATTTGTGATCAAGATAAGGTAATTATTTTTCTTAATATGTGATTTATTTCCATTTTTATTTATCTAATTGGTTTTTTATCTTCAGTAGTTCAAGTCATACTTTTTGGGTATACACAAGCCTAATTGTGAATAGTACTAATGACATTCTTCAAGTGGTGGTTGGAGATAAAAAGTGTCATGGACATAATATGAGATTAATATATGTATATTGGAGTGTAATATTAATTTTTCCTTCTATGTGTATATTTTTAAAGTGTTCCAAGGATATCAAATGGTAACATGTGCTAATGAAGGTCTAATTGAATTAGGTGTCCTTAAGGCCTAAAAGAGGTTTTGGTCCTATTGTTGTCACCCACATATTGAAATATTTAGTTCATGTATGAAAAGTTTCATTTGACATATTTAAATTTTATTCAAAGTTTTCAAGTGTATGTTTTTGACCAAGAGGTGTATGAGTAAGAGGCTTGTATATATACAAGGTAGTTTTAGGCCTATGTGTGTGTATAGAGAAAGTGAATAAAATAACATACTATAGAGTATAAGGAGGTATTTTAGACCATCAAAGGAGTTTAGATGATCTCTTTATGCTTATAAATATATCATAGGTACTCTTAGTTTTTAAATAACACTTCTCATTTTAGAATTTATAAAATTTAGAGCATGAGTTGTAGGTTTTGGCAATCTGGGTACCTATGGGGAAATAGCAACAGAGTAAGATAACTATTCCACAATATTTATATAATTTGGTGGTTGGGAGCCACCTTGGCCCATTATTTTTGAATCTTTAGTAATACTTAGTGAGTTATGTTCTATATTTAAGATATATACTAATCTAAATGGATATTTATGATGAAGCTAAAACTAAAGTGATCTTGGGTAAAAAGGAGCAAAGAGAAGGGTAATGTAGAGAAGAAAAGAGTGATTACCAATTTTAGCCTTAAAAATTATGACAAAACATCCATTTCAATTAAGTATGAAATCAAACTAATATATAATGTAAAATAGCTTAATCTCAAATTTCACTATATACCATGCTAATTTCAAAGGATAATGTGAAGAAACACAAGTAAGAACCAGTTCTTATTTAAATATTTATTATTATTATTATTATTATCAAATATCACATGCACATCTAATAACAAAGTAAAATTAAAATGAAAGATAGAAAAATATCATTTAGCTAATCTATTAGGTTACAAAAACTAAAAACCCTGTGATTACTAGGATACAAACTCCAAATGCCAAGACACCATTCAAATTCAAGACCCTAACTAGCAATTGAGAGAAAAGATAAAAATACAATCAACATATCGAACATGGAAAATATTTACAAAATTGCTTTGATTCTATTAATTACTTTAAATTATACAAAGTTTCTTAGAAATATCTCACTTGATTTTTACAACGGTAATACATGCCTTTATAGGAAGATTAGGTAGTATACTAGTCAATTATAAAATATTGGTGTAAAATGATAAAGATAATTGTCCTTACAAGTTCTAAAATAAACATGTTTTTCCCAATTATACTAATCTAGAGGTAAATATGCTAACAAACTAGCATGTACCTTTCTAATGGGATATTATACTTTAAAATATTACACAACTTTACAACATAGAATATGCCTAATTTGATGGTAGGGCCCCTAGTTATCATTATTATTAGATGCTCATTGCTCTCTCATGTTGCTCATTAATTAGGTCTAGGTCCACAACAGGCTTCATGATATTATCTTCCTCTTGATCCACTAGGTCATCAAATTCTTTATCATTCCTATCCATGGCCTCTTTGATGCTCTTGGCTTCATTTATTCTTTCCCCTACATTGAGTATCATACCTAAGATTTTGATTTTATCACCCCTAGATTTGCCTTAGCCTTTTCCTCTAATTTTTTAGGTTACCAAAGTAGCCTTATGCTTTAATTCCTTATCACTCATGATCCCAAGGGCATTGGGTTGTTAATGCTTTGTAAGCATGGTACCAAGAAGTTATTCAATTCTTATAATCAATTCCTTGTCTTCTTTTATGACCCTTTCCATATCATTATGCCATGTACTTAAAATTTGAACCTTTTCAATCACAATTCCCATAATTATGCTTAAATGCCCCAAACTAATGGTCTTGAAGTTTGGGATCTACTTCTTTACTTGAATATTGAGGAGTTAGGATATATTATCCTCAGAGACCTACTATTAGGTAACTAAAATCTTAGATATTTCACATTTCCATTATAATGTACCTTGCCTTAGTTTCATTGACTTAAGTGACTCAAACATGTCATAAAATGAATTGTCAAGCAACTTGATTAATGTATCTAGCACTGAAAAAATTTATTGTTTTTCTAAGATTTATTTCTCTTTCTAAATTTTAGATCCTCTACTTCAAACCTTGGACTCCATATTTAGCTTGTGTTGAATGGACTTCAATTATACTTTCCACATCTTCCTCATAAATTACAACCTCACCAAACTATTGACCACCCACTGGGTTAGTCCTACAAATAGTTCCACCTTTTGAAAGTTGAATTCTTCTATTCCAACCACACTTATCTTGGTTTTTATTCTTTCTAACCTAGTTTTTTCAGGGTTGAAATAGATAGTAGTAACTAGGTATTTAAACTTGGGAGGTTCTAGGACCTCCACATTTAAGCTACCAAATGCTCTTAGATTATCTATTTTATTGCCTTTTTACCCTTTAATGGCCACAATTTTCATTTATTCCTACTCCTTCATTATAGAACTTAAGAAAGGATTCATATCATCTTATATCCCAACATCATGTCAAGGCCCAATAATGAAAAAGGGAGGGGATATTTTGTATCTTTCCATAGATGAACTAGTCAAGAATGATTTTTCCATGAATTGGGAACTCATCACTAAATAGATTGACTTTACGAGTGAGATGACTAAAGGTCAATATTGGTCTCTACTTTTTTCCCATAGGGACTAGTGCTAGTGATTCCTTTCACTTGTCATGGGATGATATTGGGATAAGATCCTTTCTTATATCTTCTTTGGGCTTCCCTTACTTATTAGATTCATAGGCTTCTACAAGTTCCTTGAGGGCACCCTCAATTTTATCCTCATTTCAAGGTTATCATGTCCATAAATTGCACTAGAAAAGGTGGTCTTTATGATATTTTTGAATATGGGGGTCCCTTTTTAGGCCTTTCTTCCAATTTTACCTCTCCCACTTTCTCCTTGCCCTTGTTTTGTTCACCCTTAACTTGCTCAACTTATTTTTGTGCTTGTGGTTGCTCTACTTGAGGCTACACATGGGCTATTCTAGATGGCCTAGGTAGTATGTGATATTGAAAAGGATGCATCTACCATGTTTTCCCAAATGGATTATTATCCCTAAACAATCTATGCTCAAGCATAATGTTATGGCTTTGAATCCTAGCCAATACCTCTTCATATTTATTAGCCCTAATATATATGGTGTCATGGACATAAATTTGATGTGCATATTCTATATTTGGGAGATTTTTGTCTCTTATATGGTCACCTACTACGTTTCTTGGATCCCACATCTAGAGTTCATCCAATTGAAATCTAAATGAATCCCTTTGTGTGGACATCATCTCCACCTATTTCTAGTCTTTTCTTATAGTTCTCCCAATAATAAAAGGGAAGGGGTGAAGTTGACCCTTTATTTTCTCTTTTAAAGTCCTATAGATACCATGGATGAGTTAGGAAGAAATTTCATACTCTATAAGCATATTTAGAACATACACTGGCAGCATATAAGGTTAGGTCATGATTCCTTCTATCCTAATGACTATATAATTAGGGTAATACCATATGTCCCCAATCATCTCAATATAACTCTTAATGAGGGGGTGGATACTAGGCATGAGAACACCTATGATGGTCTTCACTATATTTGGATAAATATAGTCACAAATAAACTGCATGTGATTCTTGTACTTAAAGATGTGTAGCTTAAATTAGTAATATTAAATGGTTGTCTTCCCATTTAGGGACTAGTTCCTTATCCTAGGGATGTAAGTTGAGGCAAAAAGGGTTTTAAATAGATATGGCATCATAAATAATTGAGTTGAGGTATTTATTTTTTTGGCATTGAATTATTTAGCTAGGAAAACATTGATTAAGTCTCTAATTAGAGGGGTACATTTTTCCTCCACTATGAAGTGCACATATGGGACCCATATATTATTCCCATAAGTATTTAAAGGGAAACAAAAGGATCATTTAAATAGGGTCATTATTACCCTAATTCCCTCTTTGAATTGGATGGTGGGAATTTTTCCATCAAGGCTTCTAAAGATATGAGGTCCTTCATAGAGCCAAGTTCTAAGGATAGAGTCTAGGTCATGGTTACTGGTCCAATCCTTAATTTTGGAAAGGTTCATATGGGGGAGAGGGAGCTTGTATTAATTCTCAAAATCAACATGGTAAATTTAGGCTACCCATTTTGAGTTCCCTTCCCTAATGATCCATTCATTGTCTATTCTACAATTAACAAATATGGAGGTAAGGATGTCAATACAATGTAATACCTATGGTTTTTTTGTGGCATGATGAAATCTTGCCATGTGGATAGAAACTAGGTCATAGTTTCATCTACTCATGGTGGCATTCCTCTAATCCTCCTATGAAATGGGTGGTAATTATTCTATCATGAAGAAGATATCAGACCAATTCCTAATCCCTTAGATGTTCAATCTTGGGAAGTCCAATTTAGTATCCTTGAAGACCTAACCCTCATTGCCTATTACCAAATAGAACTTAGTATCTTCACTCAATTGCTACCTACTAGCTTACATGGTCTTTATATTTTCTAATTGTTCACACAAGGATATAGACAATCTCTATGAAAGGTCTCTTGTTCCTAAAAACATAATTAAGTTTTCTTTTGATCAAATTATATCAAATTGAGTCCATTCAAGCTACTTTTATGTAGGGTTTAAGGTTTTATAGATTTAATGGTGTAAGACATCAAATTTTTAGCTTATACATGCATCGGATTTGATTTAGACCTTTGCCTTTATACCTTTGTGTTTTTGAGCCCACAATATCTTGAGTTTTGTCTTTTTCTACTTTTGTGGTGCTTATGTGACACTGGTCTAGACATTTCATGGTATTTTTCATAAATGCCATTTGAATAATGGCCATTGATATTTAAAATAACCTTCTTTATTTCACACCATAGGATCAAAATCCTAGATTAGCATGATCTATTTGATTGTAATCTAGGTCCTTGAATGTGATTGGGTATTTCCATTACAAAGCCAATATTCTTGACACTTAGAGTGTTTACATGTCTTCTTCATACACTAAATCTTTGTCAAATTTTTTCTGAATGAGTATTGACCATGCAAAAATCTTGTGGGCCTTTGAAAATTCATTGGTTCATTTGCACCATCAAATCAAATCTTAAGTACAAAGTGTAAGCTATTGATTTATTTGTCAACTATGCCTCAAATGATTTTATTCCATGCATCAAACTTGTGGACTCTCAGGGTTCAGTTCAAAAGTATTTAGGGGCCCCACACCATTGGATCAAGTCTAGTGATAGGGAATGAACCATTGATCTAAAAAAATGCCAAAATGTTAAGTCAGTCTATTATAAAAGTTTTGATCTAGGCTTACATCCCTTAGGCTAAGGTTTGTTTCATGTTTATTAAGCATGAAATAAACCTTATGCTAAAGAACTTATTCCTAGGTTTCCTAATTTATAATAAAGGTTCAAGACTCTAAATATTTTAGGCCACCACATATGAAAAATTAAGGTTAGATTACACTTTATATGACAAGGGCCTCCCTTTTAAAATAATACTTAATGTAAACTCATAGTTTAAGGATCATGATTTTCAAAAAAATGCCATGAGGACCCTTCCATATAACTTTGGACTAAGTATTTAGATCATAAGACCATTTTCAAGTTATTCAACTAAGATTTTGGAGTGTCATTTGAATACTAAATAAGATATTTCATTGGATTAAAATTTATGGTCTTATAGATATCAAATACACCCTCATGGGTGTCAATTCACAGTCACATAGACGTCAAGTTTAAACCAATGAATTTTTAATTTTACTAGGCTTAAATTTGATGGTCACACGGGCATCAAGTTCATCTTTTCAGATGTTTGAATGATGGTCATGTGAATGTCAATTTTAAGTTTTTTAAAACATTTAGGTCTAAATGTAAGGATGCCACTTGGAATTTCCATGGGGCTTCCTAGGGTCTTAGTGTTAATTTTCCCCATTGGATCAAATGTCATGATGAAGTGACAGTCATGGGATCTTGATTTGGGGACTTTATTTTAATTGGTGGCTTTGTTAGGTAGTATCCTTTCCTTTTCTTCCTTAAATACAATGGTGTTACATGTCCATATTTCAAACCTCTTACATCCTTTTGACATTTCAATTATGTTTCATTCCATCCGATTCAGTCCTAGTGAGTAAGCATGGATCATCATATCACCAAAGATGTATGTTATTTAAGTTGAAGTTTGGGTTATCCTCACTCCATTGGATTAAATGTCATGATGAAGTGACAGTTGTAGGATTATACAAGATGTAAGGAAGTTAAGTTAGGACTTCAAAGACATAAAAGACTTAGGCTTAAGGTGATAAGACTAAGGTCACAATTATATTAATGAATACATCAAGGCCTTACTATTAAAACCTTAGGACAAGTTGAGAAATATTAAATTAACCCTTCATGAAAATATTAGTTAGGCCATAAGGAACTTTATAAAAAGGGGGAAATAACAAACGGGATCAAGTTTCCTGGTTAAATTATGTTAAAAACCATGACTAAGCCTAGAATATGCATTTTATACTTAAGCTCATAAATGAATTTTTAAACTGGTCCCCACCAATTTGGTTCATGCCTTTATTCAAATTTGAATTGAGGGTTTGCTAGGATTTTTTAATATAGAATTCATTGGGACACATGCCATGGAACTTGCAACTTAAAGCCAAATGAGCCTCAATAGCACTATTAGTCCAAATTTAAAGAAAATCAAAACAACATAAGCCTACCTTTTAACAAAGTATATGATATTCAAATTATATAAAAGACCTTGATATGCTAAAATTTCATTGTTTTATTCTCAGGATTTCTGAAGGGTCCCAATTTAAAAAATGGGTTATATCGGTTCCAAAAATGGTGACTCATGGGGGAAACATAACAATATGTTAGAACCTAGAGGCTTTAATTAGACAAATAATTAGGTCATCCACTTTGTTTTTTCAATATCATCATATATACCAAGTCATAGTTGAAACAAACCTTACACTTGTGGTTTGAAGGTTAAATATTGAGACATACCCAAACTATGTGTGTGTTTTTATTCCACTTACTATTTACCATGGGGTTAAATAAAAAAATTATAGGTTTCATGTACTCAATCATTTACACTAACTTATAGTATGCTAAAATTTTCATCATGAATCATGCTTTTAACTTAGGGAAGGTTTGGGCATTGCTTTACTACTAGCCAAGAATCTATAGCCCTAATAGAGGTTCCTTTGGCTCTACTCATGGCCTTGATCCACTACCAATGAGGTGTCCATATCCTTGGTGGAGATTACAAAAATCACATGTATCTACAATATTTTGATTTTGCATTGTATCCTTATTTTTTCATTTTCTTAGATCTTTATGATTTTAGCTAGATTGTGAACTAAGATAGCTAGTTTTTAGGATTTGGTCAAGTATTTGATCTTTGAATATCACCTATGGTTGCAACTCTTATCCTAGGCAAGGATGTTAATTAAGTGATAGTTTTGGGTATACCCTAATAATTTGAGTTTTCATCCCATAAGTGCAATTCTTCTTAAAACCAGTTTGAGGTCAAGGCAATAGTTATGGTCTCATGAAATAATTGGACTTTTTATTGGTCTTTACTAGTTTCTCCATGTTATAAAATTATGTTTTATGTTTCAAAACCATGATTATCCTATGCATGGGGTTCATATCCATATTTCTAAATTAGGGGCATTTTTCAAGAAAAATTCATAACTTATGAGCTCAAGATTGTCTTTAGGGACTTACTATAATCAAGGAACCAAGAAAGAAGAAAGAAACACACAATAAAAAGTAGGAAAGAAAAAAAAACCAAGGAAAACAAATAAATATGCATATCCCTATGCAAAAACAAGGGATGAGAAGGAAAGAATATGGAAAAAAACTAGCTAACCTACCTACACTAATTTAATCATCTTACAGTTTTAATCCATGAAGACCCTAGGAGGAGTAGTAGAGAAGTAGTGTTCGAGGTATTACCCATTGGTGGGAAATGTAAAATCTTCTCCTTGTAAGTCTTTGATCTTGAAGGTGTTGTTTCCTAATGTTTATACAATATAGTATGGGCAAATCCATAAGGGTGTGAATTTATCATGCTTGCCCTTAGGCTCAAATTCTTAGTCCCAAAAGATAAGCAGGTCTCCTTTCTTGAACACCTTAATTTTGGACCTTTTATCAAACCATCTCTTGACTATAGTTTGATGTCTAATAAAATTAACAAAGTCTTTCTCCCTTGCATTTTCTATCTGAATTATATCTAGCAATATTGAATTGGCTAGTTCTTAGCTCTCCTCTATTTATTCTTGCATGAATATGTATGTAGGCATTTTGAGAGTGATAAGAAAAATGGGTTCTTATCCATACACCAATAGAAATTGTGAGGTTCTTAAGGCTTGTTTTATTTTTATTCTATTAGACCAAAGTGAAAATTTGAGGATTTTATGCTAGGTCCTACGCCTGGCTTCAATAGATTTCTTTATTACCTTCATTATGTTTTTGTTTGTAAACTCAAAAACTCTATTCCCTTGGGGATAATTTTTAAATGAAAACTTAAGGGTGATACCATTATCATAATCCCATTCAGTCATCTCTATGGATATGAAATTAGATCCATTATGACACACTAGAGAGATTAGAGTTTCAAACCTAGTATAGATGTTTTCTTCCAAGAAGTTGATCACTTATTTAGTCCTATACTATTTAGTGGTTATAGCTTCAATCCACCTTGTATAGTATTATATTGTAGTAAGGACCTACTTGTGACCTTTATATGAGTTTGGGTTGACTATGCTAATAAATTCCTACCCCCATTGACTAATGGGTTTATCAATCATGACTGACTACAAAGGCATTATTGCCTTTGGCTCTTTAGTGCTAAAGATCTAACATGAGTGACATTCTCTTACATGTTTGTGGGAATGTTTAAAACTATTTGGCTAATAATATCCAACTCTAAGGATTTTATGGGTTGTGGTCTTTAGAGATGGATGTCCACTACCCAAATTTTAATAAAAGGTGCTCATGATTTGGGTGGATTCTTCTTGAGAGACACACCTTAGGTATATTCCTTCAAAATTAATCCTATACAAGACCGCAATTTTGATCAAGTAGTGGGATGCCTTTAACCTCAGGGCCCTCTTCTACTCCTTGGATAAACCCATGGGATAAGTACCATTAATTAAAAAATGTATGATTGGATCATACCACTCACTATCTCAGATTTTTTGTTGATCCACCTACATAATACTTAGCCAAGTGTTAGTATTAGAAATCATCTTAATCAAACCTTGGCACCTTACCAATTTTGTTGTTTTCATCTCTAAGTCATATTCCTACAAGATTGACATCCATTTACCTCTTCATTCTTTGAGCTCATTTTGACTTAACATAAGTTTGGTGGTAGGGTTAGGTAAGATAACATGTGCCTTATTCCTAAGGATGTAATGCCTAAATTTCTTAATTACCTTAACTAATGCATATGCTTGTTTATCAATAAATGAGTAATTTAACTCAACATTATTGAATTTAGCTACCATGAAAGCAATTAGGTGGTTACACCCTTTAATTTTATGAGTTAACATTGTAGCCATAGTGTGGTTAGATGCAAAGGAATAAAGGTAGAAGTCCCTAAAGAAATAAGGGCTTATGAGGATTAGAACTTGACTAATGTCCCTCTTGATATCACTAAATGCCTTTCTAGAATATTCATTCTATGTGACTTTGGCATACCTTTTCATCATGTCATTCAGTGGTTTGACTAGAAATGAACTTTCTCACAAAATTTATTTTACCAAAGAATGACTTTAGTTATTTTTTACTATTTGGAGGTTATATTCTAGATATGGCCTCCACCCTTTCAAGATCTATAGAGATCCCATCTTTGGTTATAACATGACCCTATAATTTTCCTTCAGTCATACAAAAGATACTTTTCTTATGGTTCAAATAAATGTCATATCATCTAAATCTTTTAAAAACTTGTTATAAATGTATGAAGTGATCTTCCCTATTCTTAGAAAAAATTATTAGATCATCCATATCAATAATGATGCATTTACCTATCAAACCTTGGAAGGCATGGCCCATATATCTTTGGAAGGTGTATCCTACATTGATTGGTCTAAAGGGAATTCTTTTGTAAGTAAAGGTCCCCTACTTTGGGTGAAATTTGTCTTCATCCTATCCTCTCTATCAACCAACACTTGGTTATAACCTAAAAACCCATCAAGAAAAGACATCATATCTGAACCTGAGACAACTTGAATTACTTTGTCTAGGGAAGGAAGGGGATAGTTGTCTTTTTTATGCTTTTTTCATGTTCTTGAAGTCAATACAAATTCTAATCTCACCATTCTTCTTCTTGATTGACACCAAAGTTCCACCTAGGTAGAATGCCTAATGGGGAAGACTATCCTAGCATCTAATAATATTTTTACCTCCTTGAATATCATGGATTATAGTATAGGGTTTACAAGCCTTTGTTTTTACCTAAATGGTTTGTATTTTTCTATAAGGGGTATATTATTTGTGATGACCCTTAGATAAAAGATATTTAAGTCATCATAAGACCATGCTATGCCATCTCTATATTGGGCAAGGAGTTGCTTAGATTTATTATTTTCAACATTTTTGTAGGCCTTTCTAACATTTACCAGTCAAGGTTGATAATGGAGGCCATGGTTAACATCATTATAATATTTCCCACTTACCTTGGGAACCTTGGAAACCTCAATCAGTTTGTCTTGATCAAACAGTCTTTCTAAAGTAATCATCCCCTTGGGGATCTTATTGTCATTTAGTTGAATGAATTTACCATTAAATTTGTCCTCATTAGGTGTAATTTCATTAGATTCATCAATGATATGACCATAAAATGCTCTAAAAATAGTCATGAAATCCAATATCTATTGATCATCATTGAAGACTTGGAAATGGTTAACATTATTAGGTACTGAAGGACAAGGGATTGTCTCAATGTTGAAATTAGAGGAACTTTGGTTGGGCATGAGGTTAGTTTTAGAATATGCCAACTCATTAGCATCTTGTTTTTCTACCCTTGGGATGGAGATGATGCCAAAGGCATCAAAGGATTCAATTAGACCCCAAACCCTAAACTTATACCTCTCAGGTATGAGAGCTTACATTGGTATTTACTTCTAACTTGGTTAACCACTAGTTCTGAATCCCCATAAACTAGTAGCTCCTTGACTTTGTTTTTTATATAAAATTATAAGCTTAGGACAAGGTTTTCATACTCAGCAAGATTATTAGTACAAGTGAATTTTAGTCTCTAAGAAACATGGTACTTCTTATTAAAGAGGTCAGTTAAAACAATACCAACACCTAATCCAACATTACACCTAGCACCATCAAAATGTAGCTTCCATAGTCCAAGAATAATATGAGTATCCTTTAGATCACATACCTTATAGTATCTCAGGTGAAAAACCCTAAGTTTGAGTCTATTATGTTGACCCTTTCATTCATAGCATTGTACTTAGTTATCATATGTTTCATTTTTGGATCTCTCTCAACATTGATTTGATTGGGGACTCCCAAGGTAGCCATAGATGTGAAAAATCTATGGACATGTAAAAATTCAAAGCCTTGGTCCATTCCCTACTTAATAATATTCCATAAACATCAATAATACCAACAACTCGAATATCAATGAATTTTTGTACCCTAGGCTTAGAAGCTAGTTGCATGTGAATATTTAAAAGTTCCCCAATTATCCTAACTCTAGATTTATCCAATTGAGTTACCACCATATTAGACTTAACAAGGGTTAGGCCAAGTTGTTTACATATACTTGCAAGCATGATATTGGTAGATTCTCCTAAATATAATAAGCAATTATGGAAGTTCTTATCAAACATCTTGACAATGAGCAAGGAAGGAGGAGATTTATCCTTGGCTTTGTGCATAGTCACATTGGCATGATCAGTCTATGGTGTATTTTTGGACTTCAATGATTCTAATAAAAGGCCTTTTTACTCTATAATTTTTATAATTTAATGCAAATTTATATTATCCTTTTCATGTCTTCAACTATGTTATAACCAGTCTTAGAAGAGCTAGGATTTTAAATGTTAGGTTTAGAAGTAGTCCCTTAAGGTGGCTCAACATTATTTTTTTAAGAAGGGTCTAGAGGAGTTCAAAAATTATTTTGAGGTGTTGAGGTAATCAAAGGCTTCCTCTGATCTCTATTTCTTAAGGATAGATCTTCTCTAATAATTGTTGAAAAGCTTGGATCTCCTTATGGATCTCATCATGTTCATTTTCCTCTTGAAAGGGGAAATCAAAGGTGTCTACCATGAAGGATTGATCAAATGACTTAGGTCCAGAGGTGATTACACCAATTTATTTATTAGGGACCACTTCAAATGTATCCAATTCCTCTTGGAAATCTTTAAAGGCTTTACAAAATTTTATACAATTAATTTCCCCATTCTTGGTTATGCAATGTACCCTATAATAGTTAGGTAACATAATGTCAATGAAGTTAATTTCCATAGTCTTATTTTTAGAAGATGGATAATTATTCCTATTATTATGAAAACTATCATTTTGAAACCTATTAGTTGGCCTATTATAACTTTGAAATGAGAAGTTCCTACCTAAACTTTCATCAATATTTCTAACTTGTTTTTGTAATTAAAGAAAACCAATGCTTAACTTTTAGACCATCTTTAGGATATATTCATTCTCATTTTTAGGGGTCTCATAATTATGTGCTTGGTTTTTGTTAGTAACTAGTACCAAATCCCTTTGATCATTTGGATTGAAGTGTAGGATGATTTAGGAATCCTAAATTTTGATTGGGAGTTGCATGACTCAATGGTAATTGCATTAGGTTTAGGATTTGGTTTAACGCTGGGATATTCTTGTTATTATTTGGGAACAAGTTCATTACAATCATCTGTGGGTTCACATTTGGGACTGAGTAAGCCATTTTCCCTTGAGGCTATATTTGATCATTAATGGTTGCAGATTTAGAGTAAGCTTTTGCCAATGAAGCTATAGCTAGAATGGATCTCTTCAAGAATATAAATTTTGTAGGATCTACTACATCTTTGCATATATCCACATCTAAAACATCATCAAGATTATAAGGCTCTATGGTTCTTCTATACATATTTTCACATATAGAATTGAAAAACCTAATAGGTTGACTATTATCCCTTATAATAGTGGTGAGTTGATGATAACTAACATAGGGACTAATAATGTTACCAAATTGATCAATAAACACATTTTTTAAATCATTCCAACTTGTCATGTAATTATTAGGAAAATTCAAGAACCATTCATAACTAGAATATTTAAATGTAAAGGGGAATAACATGTAAGTTACATCCTCATGCACAAAATTAAGCAATCTTAAGGTAGCCTTGAAGGGCTTTATTTGTTACTTAGTAGTTACTATACCTATTAGGCTAAATGTAGGTAGATATTTCTTAGGGTTCCTTAGGAGTTCATGAACAACCCCTGGCACATTATCTAAATAATACACTAACCATGCCATACCTATATGAAGTTTGAAATCATATGTACCTTGAAGAGGTGAATTTGGAAGAGACTTAGATCTCTTGCACCTACCTTTATCACACCTGGCTCTTCTATGTACCCCGATCTAAACTAAAGGATCTCTAGTTAATGAGTGTGATTTGTTTTTGATATTGGGCTATTCCATCTTCAATTTTGAAGATCTTACTTAAAATATGATGTGTCAAGTTAAATTTTATAAAGAATAAGAGTTAGACCTACACATTAAGATTTTTTGTAAAGGTGGTATGAAAAACTATAAAGGACATTGATCTTTGATTGAATTATCTTAAATATATGTTTGACTATGCAAATATGGTCTATCTTTTCAAGTCTAAGTCTAAAATAACTTATATCTATGAGAGATATGCCCACCTTTGATCAAAACAAACTATTTTAACCTTGAATACTATGGATTTTCAAAGTTAAAGCTAAATTTATTGGAAATAAGCATCAATTCCCAAAGAACTTCAAAGGAAGCATAAATATGCACTAAAAACAATAGAGATCAATGATATTTACACTTATAAGCAAATAATTTGCTTAAAACATGAAGATATATTAATCTTTAGATGAAACAAGCTAAGATAATTAAAGATTTAAAGAATTTAGGCCCTCCTATCGTCAGTGAGAGCTATCTTGTTGATGCTTATAAATATACCACATGTGCTCTTAGTGTTTAAATAACACTTGTCATTTTATAATTTAGAAAATTTAGAGCATGAGTTGTAAATTTTGGCAATCTAGTTGCCTATGGTGAAATATCAATAAAGTAAGATAATTGTTCCATAATATTTATATAATTTGATGTTGGGAGCCACCTTAGCCCATTATTTTTTAATATTTGTTAATACTTAGTAGTTATGTTCCATATTTAAGCTACAGACTAATCTAAATGGATATTTATTATTAAGTTAAAACTAAAGTGATATTGGGTAAAAAGGAGAAAAGAGAAGGGTAATGTAGAGAAGAAAAGAGTGATTACCAATTTCAGCCTTAAATATTATAACAAAGCATCCATTTCAATTGAGTATGCATTCAAACCAATATATAATGTAAAATAGCCTAAGTTCAAATTCTAATATATACTAGGATAATTTCAAAGGATAGTGTGAAGAATCACAAGTAAGAACTAGTTCTTCTTTAAATATTTAATATTATTATTAGATAACACATGCACATCTAGAAACAAAGTAAAATAAAAATGAAAGAGAACAAAAGATCTTTCAGCTAATCTAGCAGGTCGCACAAATTAGAAACCCTATGATTACTAGGATACAAACTCAAAATTCTAAGACACCATTCAAATTCAAGACCTTAACTAGTAATTGAGAGAAAATATAAAAAGACAATTAATGCATCAAACATGGACAATCTTTCTAGAATTCCTTTGATTCTATTAATTACTTCAAATAGTATAAATTTTCTAAAAATATCTCGCTTGCTTTTACAATGGTAATACATGACTTTATTGGAAGATTAGGTAGTAGACAAGTTAGTTACAAAATATAGGTTTATAAAGATAAGGACAACATCCTTACAAGTTATATAATACATGTGCTTTTCCCAATTATACTGACTTAGAGGGAAATATGCTAACAAACTAGCATGTACTTTTACAAATGGATATTCTAATTTAAAATGTTACAAAATTTTACTACATAGAATATGATTATTTTGATGTTGAGGCCTCTACCTATCACTACTGGAGGATGTTCATTACTCTCTCATGCTACTTTTCAACTAGCACTAGGTCCATAGTAGGCTTCATGATTTGATCTTCCTCTTGATTCATTAGGTCATCAAATTATTTATCATTCCTATCCATGGCTTCTTTGATGCTATTAGCTTCATTTATTCTTTCCCCTACAATGAGTATCATGCCCAATATTTTTCTATTATCACCCTTAGATTTTCCTTGGCCTTTTCTTATAATTTCTTAGGTTACCAAAGTAACCCTATGCTTGAATTCTTCCTCACTGATGATCCCAATGGCATTGGTTTGTGCAGGCTCTATAAACATGGTCCCAAAAACTTTTTAAATTATTCAAATTAATTCCTTGTCATCTTTTATGACCCTTTCCATACCATTATGCCATGCACTTAAAATTTGAACCTTTTCAATCATAATTCCTAGAATTATGCTCAAATGCCCCAAACTGATGGTTTTGAGGTTTAGGATTTGCCTCTTTGCTTGAATATTAAGGATTTGGGATATTTTATCCTCAAAGGCCTATCACTAGGTAATTAAACTCTTGGCAGGTTCACATTACCCTTATAATGCACCTTGCCTTAGTTTCATCAACTTAAGTTCCTCAAACATGTCATAAAAATGACATATCAAGTAGCTTGATTATTATATCTGGTAATGATAAAATTACCTATTTTTCTAATATTTCCTTCTCTCTTTCCAAATTTTGGATCCTTTGCTTCAAACCTTAGACTCTAGCTTGGGCTTGTGTTGAATGGGATTTAATTAGACTTTTCACATCTTCCTCATGAATTTTAGCCTCACCAAGCTATTGGCCACCCACTAAATTTAATCCTATAAATGGTTCCACCTTTTGAAAGGTGAATTATTCTATCCCAACCACAAATATCTTGGTTTTTATTATTTCCAACCCAATTGTTTTAGGGTTGAAATGGATAGTAGTAACTAGATCTTTAAACTTGGGAGGTTTTGGGACCTCCACATTTGAGCTACTAGATACTCATAGAGCATTTATTTTCTTACCTTTTGGCCCTTTAATATCCATAATTCTCATTTCTTCCAAATCCTTCATTATATCCCTTAACCAAGGATTCATATCATCTTGGATCCCAACATCAATGACCCTTGTCAAGTCCCAAAATGAGAAAGGGAGGGGATCTTTTGTATCTTTCTATAGATGAACCATTCAGGAATGATTGGTCCATAAATTGGGAACTCATCACTAAATAAATTGACTTTACTATTGGGATGATTGAAGGTCAATCTTGGTCTCTTATTTAGTCCCATAGGGACCAGTGCTAGTTCTACCTTTCTCTTCTCATGGGATGATATTAGGATAAACTCCTTTCATATATCTTCCTTGGGCTCCCCTTCCTTATTAGAGTCATAGGATTCTATAATTTCCTTAAGTGCACCCTCAATTATTTCTCATAGTTCCAAGGCTATCATGTCAATAAATTTTAGTAAAGAAGGTGGTCTTTGTGGGATTGTTGAATATGGGGGCCCCTCTCTAGGCCCTTCTTCTAATTTGACCTCTCCCACTTTCTCCTTGCCCTTGCTTTGTTCACCCTAGACTTACTCTACTTATTTTTGGGGATATGATTAATTTACTTGAGGATGCTCATGGGATATTATAGATGTCCCAAGTAGTAACTGATATTTAAAAGGATGCATCTGCCATGTCTCCCTAGAGGGCTTATTATCCCTGACCAATCTATGTTCAAGTTTAATGTTATGGCCTTGGATCCTAACCAATACCTCTTCATAATTATTAGACCTAATATATATGGTGTCAAAAACACTAATTTGATGTGAATATTATATCTTTGGGAGCTTTTTATCCCTTAGATGGTCACCTACTACGTTCCTTGGATCCCACATCTAGAGTTCACCCAGTTGAAATCCAACTAAATCCATGTATGTGGACATGATATCCACCTATTTATAGTAATTTATTATAATTATCCCAATATTCAAGGAGAAGGGGTGAAGCAGACCCTTCCTTTTATCTTTAAAAGTCCTATCGATGTCATGGATGAGCTAGGAAGTAATTTCTTGCTTTATAAGCTTATTTGGAACATACATTGGTAGCTTGTAAGGTTGGGTCAAGATTCCTTCTAACCTAATGACTATGTAATCAAGGTAATACCATACATCCCAAATCATTTAAATATACCTCTTGATGAGTGGGTGGATCTTAGGCATGGGAACACCTATGATGGCTTCCATTATAGCTGGATAAACACAATTATAAATAAATTGCATGTGATTCCTATACTTGAAGATGCACAGCTTGGATTAGTAATGTGAATTGGTTATCTTCCTATTTGAGGAGAAATTACTTATCTTATGGAAGTAGGTTGAGGAAAAAAGGGTGTCAAGTATATATGTCATCATAAATAATTGATTTGAGGTTTTTATTTTGATGGCGTTGAATTATATGGCTAGGAAAACACTGATTAAGTCTCTAATTGGAGGGGTAAGTTTTTTCTCCACCATGAAGTGCACATATGGGACATAGATCTTATTCACATAATTATTTTAAGGGGAACCAAGGATTAATTAAATAGGATCATTATTACCTTGATACCATCTTTGAATTGGATGATGGTGATTTTACCATCAAGGCTTCTAAAGATATGAGGTCCTTGGTAGAGCTAGGGTTTGAGGATAGAGTCTAGGTCATGGTTACTATTCCACTCCTTGATTTTAGAAAGGTCCTTATGGGGGAGAGGGAGATTTTAGTACTTTTCAAAAATAATAGGGGAAATATAGGCTACCTCTTTTGAGTTCCCTTCCCTAATGATCCATTTGTTTTCTATTCTACAATCAACCTATATGGGGCCAAGGATGTCAATACAATGTAATACCTTTGGTTTTAACATAGCATGATGAAGGTCTAAAATTATTTTATCATGAAGAAGAGATCAAACCAATTCCTAATATCTTATATGTTCAATGATGGGAGGTCCAATTTAGTATCCTTGAAGAATCAACCCTCATTGTTTGTTTTCAAGTAGAACTCAACATCTTCCCTCAATTACTTCCTGCTAGCTACCATGGTTTTTATCTTTGTTAATTATTCACACTAGACTATATATGATCTCTATGAAAGTTATATTTTACCTAAAAACATAATAAAGTTCTCCTTTAATTGAATTATATCAAATTAAGTCCATTCAAGCTACCTTTATACAGGGTTTAGGGTTTTATAGCTTTAATGGTGGAAGATATCTAGGCTTCATCTTATACATGCCCTAGATTTGATTTTTACCTTTGCCTTTATACCTTTAGTTTTTTAGCCCACAAGATCTTGAGTTTTATCCTTTTATACTTGTGTGACACTTATGTATCACTAGTCTAGACCTTTCATAGCATTTTTCATAAATGTTATTTAAATACGAGTCATTGGTATTTAAAAATACCTTCTTTATTTCAAACCATAGGATCAAAATCCTAGATTAGAGTAATCTATTTGATTCTAATCTAGGTCTTTAAATATCATTAGGTATTTTCATTACAAAATTGATGGTATTGACACTTAGTTGGTTTGTGTATCTTCTTCATGCTCCAAATCTTTGTCATTTCTTTGTTGAATGAGTATTGGCCATATGACAATCTCATGGGCCTTTGAAAAGTCATTGGTACCTTCACATCGTCAGATCAACTCTTAACTAAATATCATAAGTTATTTATTTCCTTATCAGTTATGCTTCAAATGATTTTGTGCCATGCATTGAACTTAAAAGCTCTTAGGGTCCTGTTTAAAAGTCTTTAGGTTCCCCAAATCGTTAGATCAAGTCCAGTGACTAGGTGTGAACCATTGATTTTCAAAAATGCTTGAATGCTAATGTGATCCATTATGAATGTTTTTATTTAGGCTTAAGTCCCTTAGGCTAAGGGTTGTTTCATGTTTATTAAGCACAAAATAAACCTTAGGCTAAGGAACTTATGCCTACCTTTCATAGTTTATAACAAAGGGTTAGGAGTCTAAGTAAATTAGGCCACCACATATGAAAACCTAAGGTTAGCTTACACTCTATGTGACAAGGGCCTCTCTTATAAAATAATACTTAACATAAGCTCATAGTTTAAGGTTCATTATTTTAAAACAAAATACCATGAGAACCCTTCTGTATAAGTTTGGACTAAGTATTTAGATCATAATACCATTTCTAAGTTATTCAAATAGGATTTTAGAATATCATTTGAATACTGAATAAGATATTTTATTGGGCTTAAAATTGATAGTCTTCTAGACATCAAATACACCTTTACATGTGTCAATTGATAGTCATATGGATTTCAAGTTTAAACTAATGAAGTTTCAATTTTATTGGGCTTAAAATTGATGATCATGTAGGCATCAAGTTCATCTTTTTGTTTGTTTGAATGATGGTCACATAAACATAAATTTTAAGTTTTTTTAAAACCTTCAAGACTAAATGCGAGGATGTCACTTGGAATTTCCATGGGGCTTCTTAGGGTCTCAATGTTAATTTTCCCCATTGCATCAAATTCCATGATGAAGTGATAGTTGTAGGATCTTGATCCGTGGACTTTCTTTTGATTGGTAGTTTTATCAAGAAGGCCCCTTTCTTTTTTCTTCCTCAAATGAAATGGTGCCATGTTTCCATATTTTGGGCCTCTTGCATCCTTTTGACTTTTCAATTATGATTTTATCTATTTGATCAAGTCCCAATGAGTAAATTTGGATTGTCATATCTCTAAATATGTATCTTATTTAAGCTTAAATTCAAGTTATCCTCACTCTATTAGATCAAATATCATATGAAGTGAGAGCCATAGGATCCTAAAATATGTAAGGAAGTTAATTTAGGACCTCAAAGACATAAAATACTTAGGATTAAGGTGATAAGACTGAGGTCACTATTATATTAATGAATACGTTGACGCCTTAGTATTAAAACCTTAGGCTAAGTTGAGAAATATTAAATGGACCCTACATGATGACATTAGCTAGGCCATCAAGAACCTTAGAAAAAAGGGGGAAATAACAAAGGGGATCAATTTTACTAGTTAATTTATGTTAAAAACATGACTAATCCTAGAATATGCTTTTTCTACTTAAACCCATAAATGAATTTAAAAATGGTTCCCACTAATTTAGTTCCTACCTTTATTTAAATTTTAATCAAGGGTTTGTTAGGGTTTTAGAATACTAAATTCATAGGGGCACATGCCATGGAACCTACAAATAAAATACAAAAAAACCTCATTAGCACTATTAGTCCAGATTTAAATTAAATCTAAACCACGTAAATCTACCTTTTAACAAAGTGGATGATCTTCAAATTCTATAAAAGACCATGATATGCTAAAATTTCTATGTTTTAATCTCAGGGTTTCTCAAGGGTCCTAATTTTAAAAAATGGGGTTTATTGGTCCCAATAGGATCTATGATGAATGTTTTATAGAGGTTATATGTATGAGTATCAAGTTCATATAACCTAATTAGTCTTGAAGAGACCTAATTGAGAGAAGAGACCTAGAAGGTAGTTTGAGAGGGCTAAGAGTGTGAAGAGATGAAGAGGTGGTCATTATCAGTTGGTTGAGAAATAAGGTGTTTTGAAGTTGATCAAATAAATTAGGTTATTGAGTTGGTTCTAATTTATTTAGTGGGTTGGTGTCTCCTTGTAAGTTGGTTCTTGTTAAAGCCTAGCTGAGTTGGTGCTTAGCTAGTTAGGGTTAGTGCTCTATATGAAGTGGGTGCTTCACTAAATTTGGTGTTTGTCTTATATAAATTTATTATATTTTCATATATCAAATGGTTTTCTTCCCATTTAGGGTTTCCCACATATGTGATGTGTTCTTGTGTTTCATGCTTATATGGATAGGTTTTTATGCTTGCTAGATCTATATGCTTGTTTGAATGGTTCATGATTTCTTAAGTGAAATTGATAAGAAATTTTTTGAATACTGATTAACCCCCCTCTCAATCATGTTACTTCCAATATTTTGTATCAAATTATTTTCTTTTAAGTAGGCCTAATATCTTAAAGGATATCCTAGAAGCAAGGATGGCTAGTTAGCAAGCTCAAGGTGGTTTCTCTACTAGTAAGGTTCCATTATTCAATGGGACTAATTATGATTTTTGGAGCATCAAAATAAGTACATATATAATTTCAATAGGACATGACATATATTGATTATTTGTGTATGGATACACTTCACTTATTACACCACCAACTAATGCAATAGGAAAAATTGAAGGTGAGATCAATTTTAAGGTAATGAATGCCATATTATGTGGCTTATTAGAGGTAGAATTTGTGAAGGTAATGCATTGTGTGTTAGCCAAGGTTACATGGGACAAGTTAAATATTTTCTATGAAGGAGACACCTTGATGAATATGGATAAGTTGTAGACCCATCAAAGATAATTTGAAAGTTTAAAGATGAATGAAGATGAAACCATTACATCTTACCCATTGAAATTTGATGAAGTTGTCAATGTCATTATAGGATTAGGAGAAGTGAAATATTCTATAGTTGTTCAAAAGGTATTGATATCACTAACTCCTAAGTTTGATTCTAAGGTATTTATAAAATAAGAGATGAAATATTTATACAAACTTGAAATGCATCGGATTCATGGAATATTGACTATCTATGAGATGAGAACAAATGAAGGAACACCTCCCAAGAAGGAAGAAACATTCAAAAATGAGAAGAAGTCAAGAGTCAAGAAGGTCAAGGATGAGGTATGTTTATATGTTATTGTAGATGAATTAAGAGCCATGATTTCTATGAAGTTGAGGTTTGGATTTAGTAAGTACAAGGGTAAGTTTCCTTTCAAATTTTTCAAATGTGGTAAGATTGGTCACTTTGAATCTAAGTGTCCTAGCAAGGATAAGACTAAGCATGATGAATAACTTGATGAACAATATGGAGATGATAGGAAAATTTATAATCTTGATAATGATAAGAAATATTTTGGGAAGTATGAAGGTAGGAAAGGGTCATTCAAGAAAAGAGAAGTTTTTACACCAAAGAATATAATAACTCATCTGATTTAAGTGACATAATTACATCTGATAGTGATGATGGTATTAATGAACCTAAACATGATAATATTAAAACCTTATTCATGGCCATAGAAATAGACAATGAGGGTTTGGTCAAATAGGAAAGGCTTTATGGTTGATGAAAAATCAAATGAAGAAGAGGTTGAAGTAAACCTAGATGAAAAATTTGTGAGTGCTATAGAGGATTTGAAATTATAAATAAGAAAGAATCACAAAATAATATCATTATTTATGGATTAGGAGGATAAAATTAGTTAATTTGAGGAGAGTTTGAGTAACACATTTAAAGAGTATGATGAGATCATCAGTCAAATTAAATTACAGATGGAAATAGTCATTTCTATCTTAAAAGCTAAAAAAGAAGAATGCACTTTATATAGAACTAAAGTGTAATCCTTAAAATCTAACTTGGATCAAGAATATAGCAAGATGAAGAATATGAGAGGTTTTAAAAGAGAACTAAGGCTCTATATGAAAGCTTGAGTAGTCAAAAGTTTGCAAGTGATAAGACTTTATTTTTTTTAAAGAAGAATAAAAGAAGGCATCTCAAGTTAAGGAGAAGGCTAATGAAGACAAGAAGATCAAAATGAAAATACCAATTAGATATCCTAATGCAATAAAGTATGATAATTCATTAAATGTTTATTTTTATATATGTAAAAAAATTGATCATAGATCAAGAGAGTGTATAAAACCCTCTAAAAATGAATATGTATGGGATTATGAAAGGAATCATTAGTTAAGAGGTCTATATAAGGTTTTTTTATATAGATATCATAATGTGGGACACATTTAAATATTATATCCTAATATATGTAGAAGTACATCAAGTCAAAACAAGAGCTTTGAAGCCCCTAGAGTGTAAGAGAGAAGGAAAATGAATGTGTGGAAACCAGAGATAGCCAAGGTTAGTCATGATCAATCTACAAGCTCAAATGGACTATTTGATATGGTAGAGAATAATTAAAATGAGAAATAAAGTTAGGAATGTATGTTTTCATTTCATATTGATGATAAAATAGTTTATGAAGAGGTCAAGCCTATATTTCAAATCAAGCCTAAAAAGGATACTAAAGGATATTTAGTCTTGTGAGAACATGAAGATATGGGAATATCCTAAGATTTTGTTATTTTAGTACCCTATGTAAAGGCGTTAATCCATTATACTTTATGGATACACTCTTCAGTTAGTAGAAGCATGGTGGATTCTTAGTTTTAGGGGGAGTTAGTCAGGTTATTGACTAAGCTTGATCTATGCTAAGAAGTGGTCTTATAATTTGAGTTCATTTGAAGGAGGTATGTGTGGAGTAAGGGAGAACATGTTCCTATAATGATTAATATTATATGTGTTGATATTATATTTAAATATATTTTGGTTATATAAGTTGAAGTATGTATGACCCTTTTTAATTAATGTTAAAGGGGGAGAAATTCTAGAAACGAGGATTGACTAGATTGGGGGAGATGAGAGTGATCAGATTGGAGAATATTTTGCCATCAATGACAAATGGGGAGTTTGTTAAGAGGTGTTGTCATTTATGTCAAGGTTTATGTAATTAATTTAAATATTCCTATAGTTAATGTGAATGCTGAGTGGTATATTTAATTATTATCTTGTGTGCTTGATATGATATAGAAGCCATGTGACATGAGAGAATTTGAAGGCAACCTAAAGTCTCTTCTATTAAGAGAGAATTTGAAGGAAACATAATGATTATTATATTGGTTGTTTTTAAAAAAAATTAGTGGTATGATAATGATATATAATTAATTTTATTATTTTATAACATCATTGAGGTAAGCATGTTTGATTACTAGTCCTTGAGTACAATGTGTCTTGAGAAGACTAGTCATAACAAGCATAGTCATATCATGAGAATGTAAATGATGATCATGAAGAGTTATGTATATAGGTATGACATTGTTTAATTATAATTAAATGAATTTGATCAAATTGTAAAATAATAAAGGAGTGTTTTAAGGTCAATTGTCAAGTTTCAAGTGCTTGAGAAACCTAGTCATGGCACTAGTCATGGCATGTAAAGTCCTAGTGAGAATGTTTGAGCATGGTGGCTTGGTGATATGGATGAATAAAGGAATAATAGGATGTATTATGTTTATTTATAATGTATATGAGTAATTGGAGTGATATGGAGAGTTTCAAGTTGAGACTATAGGGGTAACAACTTAAGTCTAAGTCTGTAACTAGACTAGTTCTAGACCCTGCCTGATCGAATGAGGTGTCATGAAGTGTTGTCAAGGTATATGAAGGATGTATGGAAGTTTTTAATAAATATAATATGTTTTATTTAATTTATATGAAGTTTTTATATCTTTTATAGTGGTTATAAGGTTAGTTTCAAGGATTAATGTGGTTTACAGGTCAAGGTCTACATAGCAAAATCAAATATGGTGTCTAAATGAGGTATGAGATTTAAATTTCAAGATAATAATGAGAATGTGAGAATTATTAGTGGTATTTTATATTTTAATATGTGTTTTTACCAAGTATAAGGTCATATTTTGAAGTTTTATGCTTGAAAAAGTGTTTTAAGGTCTCTTGAGTGCACTGGATGAAGAGTTATCTACCTGAGGACTTTCAAGTGTTTATTGGCATGTGTAAACCTTGAATGAGAATAATAATATATTAATGATATATGGGTAAGTTTCATAGATAAAAATTTATGGTATTATTTTTTGGATTAATGGGATATGCTTTATGAATGATTGTTAAGAGTGGAAATAGGCTTAAACCCTCTTAAAACCCTAATAAGGACCCAATGTTGAAAATGTTGATTAAAAGTACCCAAAATGGATTTTTATGGATATATAATTGATTATAGGTTGTATTAAACTCTCTAAGATACCTATAGGTGTAATTTAATTATCAAGTGTGTGAGTAGACCCTATAAGAAAGTGCACATTTCTTGTATACTTATTGTAGTAGTCAAAGTTAACCAAGTCAAAGTATGAAAATGGATGAATATTGAGCATTTATAATTTTATTTTATGTCTATGTGGTTTATTTATAGGTTATATCCCTTAGGTATGCTAAAATAGTCATCTAATACAACCTATTGCTAACAGGCTTAATGGTACAAATAGTGAGAAACCTAAGCATAAGTGAGAAGATGATTAGGGATGTGTTATCATGGAATAGGAATGAATAAATTTGAATGGAAAAAAATTTAAATAATTTTTATAAATTTTCATGTTGGATATAATTTTTGAATATCATTAGATATATCAAAAAGTTGCTCAGAAGTTGACTTGTCTAGCTCAGTGAGATCTGTGTCTAGTGAGGTCATGAGATTGGTCTACATAACCAATATTTAAATTTTACCATGTTATAATTATATATTATAATGGTATAACTATATAATAGTATAATATAAATTCATCATGAGCATATATAGATGGTCATATAGGTGATTGAAGCTCATTACCACCAAGACTGTACTTTAAGGTATACTAACAGATCTAGGTAAGCAAGTTGTAGTGATGAGTTTGAGACTCGATGCCCTAAGTTGAAGAATATAATTTACATGGTGTTTATATTTGTGACTTTTATTTCCTATCAATTCTTTATATAAGGTTTGGTAGATAATTAAAGTAGTGAAAATGTTGAAGCCAAAATCACTTGTCTAGTTGAGTGAGGTTTATGAGAAATAAGGTCAACAATTGGTCCATAAGTCCAATAATTTCCATTAGATATTATGATAATTTTGTTGGATTTTGTTATGAGGATTTTTTAGGATAATTTTAATTCATTGGAGTTCCTTGACTATGTTTTTTCAGGTGTCATAATTTCAACTTTCCATGACCCTATGTTTTTAGGCTAGTTGGTAGTTTAGAGTGAGCATTTTATAGAGAAGAGTTTAAGCCTGTATACCTTGAGTTGAAGTATATAATGAATTTTTTAATATAATAATATCATTATTTTTATGAATATGTGACTTATTACCATGTTTATTTATTTTATTTGTGTTTTATCTTCAATAGTTTAAGACAAACTTTCTAGGTATGCACATGCCTAATTGTGAATAATTCTAATGGCATCCTTCAAGTGGTGTTTAAAGATAAAAAGGGTCATGGACATAATATCAAGTGTTATTTATATTTATTTATTTTCAAATTTTCCTAAGGAGATAAAATGGTAATGTGTGATAATGAAGGCCTAATGTAATTAGGTCTCCTCAAGGCCTAAAAGAGGTTTTGGTCATATATGTTATGACTAACATATTTCAATGTTTTATTCATGTATGAAACATGTCATATGACCTATTTAAATTTTAATCCAAGTGTGAAGCTAGATATGGAAAACCAATAGGTGTATGAGCAAGAGGATTGTATATATACAAGGTAGTTTTAGGTTTATATGTGTGTGTAAAGAGAAAGCAAATAAAATAACATATTCCAGAGTAGAATGAGGTCTTATATACCATAATAGGAGTGTAGAGGACTTATGATGAATATTTTATAGAGTTTATATGTATGATTATCATGTTCACATGACTTAATAAATCTTGAAGATAAATAATTGAGCAAAGAGACCTAGAAGGTAGTTTGAAAGGGATAAGGGTGTGAAGAGCTGAAGAGGTGGTCATCATCAATTAGTTTAGAAACAAGGTGTACTGAAGGTGATCAAGGAAAATAGGTGACTAATTTTGTGTTGGGTCATATAGGGTGTTAGTGCCTCCTTTAAAATTGGTGTGTATTATAGCTGAGCTGGTGCTTAGCTAGTTAGGGTTGGTGTTTCATGTGAAGTGGGTGATTTTCTAAATTTGGTGTTTGTCTTATAAGACTATAGTCCATTTGCATATATCAGTGGATTTTCTTCCCCTTGATGGTTTCCTAGATATGTCATGTGTTCTTGTGTTTCAAGCTTACATGGATAGGTGTTTATGCTTGCTAGATCTATATGTTTGTTTGAATGGTTCATGATTGCTTAAGTGAAATTGATAAGAAATTTTTAGAAGACTAATTCACCCCCCTCTCAATCATTTTTCTTCCAACACATAGTAAAATTATAGAATCATAATGTTCTATATTCCACCTACCATGGTATTATCTAGTAGCCTCAAAAATATAAAATTTTAGAATTACTAAATAGGTACAATAGGTATAGTTCATATTTGCATAGTTTCAGTCATAGATTATCATATATGCTCAGTATATAATCATATTTTACATATAATTACATAGGTTTTCTCAAATTTGGGACATCATTCAAGGCATAATCACTCCCATTTTAGTTCAATATAGGCATAGACACAAATTATTATTATAGCTCAATCCAGAATCCATATGCATAAATATCAAAATTGGGAGCATGTGCACAACACATTGTTTACATATGCTTAGTTTTACACTAGTTCTCTTAGATGGAATGAAAAATCCACGTCATTTTCCACATTGTATACTCTAGGCACCATATGCACTAGTTTTTCACTAAGATTATACCAAATTGATGCCTCATTCTATCTGTAATGGTTGACATTCATGTGTGACCCATAATTGTTTTATATGCCTAAGTAATCAAGTGACCCCTAAGTTATTTTACAATTCAAAATTTTTGTGTGGCCTAAAATACATCTTACATAGTTTTAATTACATCACAAATTTTTAGTTTTAGATTCATAAACTATACATGGGTGGGAAATGATGGAGTCATAGCCTACTTGAGGTCTTGATCCACCTACATAAGAGGGTTAGATGATTGATCAATGTAATCCAAGTTATTCACAAATTATAATCCATAAAATATAGGTGGGAAGTGATGGATTCAAGGCCATCATGAGTTATTAATCCACCCACACATGAATATTGGTCAAGCTATTATCTCAATCTAAACTATTCACCATTTGATCACCATATACATGCACACATAGGATGTCACCAAGTTTTTTCATTAGTTCTTTACTCAGTTTTGTCTTTTATTTTGATATTTATTAAGTATTGATTCATGTATTATTTATCCATAGGACACATAATGGATCATAGTTCACAGACTCAAACCCAAATTCATGGGCTTCACATCATAGGTAAGACCAAGTATGTTTCTCTTACCTTTATCCTAGTATTTTCACTTTGTTGAATTTCTAAAATAAAGGGGGGAATATGTAGTCATATAAATTTTCATTTAATCAAATGAGTGTCACTTGAGATTTCCCTATCCTTAGCTTATACCTATACCTAACTTAGGGCCTCTTTTGATCCTTTTATAGCTTATATTCACATTCATCCCATGCCCAAAGATACCAAAATCCACATTGATTCATCACCTAGGCATCCCTAATCAATTTTACATGTTACAACCACTTAAACAATAGCATGGACCCTTTGTCTATATCACAATGTGTTATTGGCAAAGGGGGAAGTGATATTGACCTTTATCTTTCTTTTCACCTAACATATATATTTCCACTCCCTAAAGCATATTAAGGTTGAACTAGATTAATTTAATGTCTTGAAAAGAATTAGAACAATATATAAAGTCCACTCTCATTCATTTACCCCTTAGATGGTAATTCTCATGATCAGCACAGAAATAATTATTCAAATCAAGATTATTAATCCCTATCTATCCCTATTTTTGCATACATCTATCTATAATAGCCCATAGCTTAGTTTTAATCATTTTTTAGTTTCAAGTCACACTTAAAGAATTTAAATTATCATTGATACTCAAGAATATTATCATCATTCTCACTTTCACTAGCACTTAAATTTAGAGAGCTACATCAGTATTGATCCCCTTTTGAGGTATTGGTATGTAGGTAATGCTCCACACATGGGGTGTTGAGGTCATGTCCATCCAATCCTACTAACACTAATCTTATTACACTCATGTTCATAAAAACCCTATAAATTATGGAGGATTAGGGTTATATAGTGAAATTTGTCAAAACATAGCACATGTGATGATGCAAGTCTTAATCATGTAAGTACAAGCTTCTCGAAATAGAGCAAAGGTCTACCCCAAATTTAACTACTTTATCTACAAAAGGTAAATAACACTACATAAAAGTTCAATATCACAATGTGATATTTGAAAATAGGGTATTTATACTATTCAAAGAGGTTTATAACACATGTTCTCTATCGATGACACTTTACTCTACTTCTACATCACTTTTTAGCCTAGCACTTGTCCATTTCAATCATACTTTCTAAATAAGTACACTTTTTTAATTCATTATTATTTATAGAATAAGTAAACAAATCAATTAATTTATAAATAAATGGATATTGATTTTCTATTGTTTTATTTATTGATTTACATACTTATCCCTTTTATCTACTTAGGGTTTTATATTAATTCCCAAAATAGTTAAATTAGAAACCTTGTGCTAAAGTTAGATTACACCCATGATAAAGAAGGTTAATATGCTAAAATTTTTTGGGGTACCTACTTATTCAAATACATCCTCATACCTAGTACTTACATATTACAAACTAATAACATACACATCTTCAGAGAACTTACCAACATTTATTTTTTTGAATAAATATTTTTCTTATTCATATGTTTGATATAAATTTAATTTTATGTATTGATTTCCATCTCTAGTATTTATTAATTGATTTATTATCATTAATGTTTTATATATTCTATGGAGCTAACATATTTTGAAGGTTTATATTTTATCTACATTTTCACACCTATGGCTTTTCCTTTACACATTATCCCTAGCACCTATCGTAAATCCTTAGGTATTTATTATTTACTTGTACATCTTGTATTTTTAGTTTGTGAGTTTCATTGTAAGACCTTAGATAGGATCATGTCTTCATAACAAATGCCTATCTATAATTTATTTTTTATTAAAATATAATTCCATATTTTTTATTTCTTTAGTTTTATATTCACTATACATACCCTTTTGGGTTCTCATTACCTATTCCTCTTGGATGTTTTTAATTTTTATATTTACATTGTAATACCTGGATAAGAATATTAATTCCTCACAAACACCCACTCATTCATTTAATATATTTATTTGTCTTATAATATTAGCTAGGTGTCTTCCCTAAAAGATAAGGTAATGGTTGAAAGTACCAATTCCCTTGAAATCATTTATATTATTTTATGGTAAAACTCTAGTAGTTTTTCTTAATGTTTTCATTCACATATATCATTTATCATGATGATGATTAATTCCTAACTATAATTATATCATATTTCACTTATACATCATTTTGTGATTGTGGAAAACCAATCATTCCATGATAATTTCCATCATTCCCTATATTTCCTATTGTTTTCACCTCACCAAGGTCAGATTTGAGATTGATCTCTTTTCTAAGGTGAAATTATAAGATTATTTTATCATCATGGCCTGTAGGTCCTCTTCTATAGCCACCAAGTGTAATCTATCTTGTGATAATCGTACTTATCCCCCATGGTTGGTATTCTAAATATTTATAGAGGGATAGAAAAATATAAAAATGTTAAAATCCATATCATAATAAAAGGTAATTTTGTAGGTAATTATATCATAAAATTTAGATTACACTAAAAGACATGATCCTTGTTTTGTGCATATATCATATTAGTCAATTATCAAACTCCATTGTTGACCTCATGATAGATTTGAGGTCCATTAAGGTATAATAGGTTAGTATACAAGGGTAGGATGTCTCATTATATTCTCATAATATCTTCCTATATATTAATTTGACCTATTTTCTCACACAAGTACCCAATCTTTTTAGTACATCAACAACTCTATAATGGGTCCTAGGGAGTAGGAAACACATTGTGTGAAAGAAGGATCCTATTAATTTTCATGCGTACTAACCTTCATGGAATAATATCTATATAATTCACTAGTTATCTCAAGCTTATGTTTGTAGGTAGGGTTATCTAAAATACATTGATGTTGAAGCCACTCTATATTCCCATGTTGATGTTGAAGGTAGGGTTAGTCTTGAAAAATTGATTTAAGTGTCTTTTTTCTAGTTTAGATCATGTTTTCACCTTGGTGCCACCCTATTTTCCCCAAAACCCATCTCATTTAATCTTTATAAGCATGTTTTTTATAGATTTATTACCATATTTTATACTTCTTATTCTCCATCTATTTTGACATGATAAAAATATGGAAATTTTAGTTTATACATATCTAGAATGGAAGACACATCTTAAGATGCTCTATTTATTATTGCCTTATCTTTCTATAAGTTTTATTAGTTAGGTTTTGGGACCTTGAGTCTTATTTTCATCCTTTTTGTGGTCCATTTGGTTCCATTTTTCCTTTTTTTGATTTTCATATTCTTTTTACATCCTTGTTTGATTATGGTATGTTACTTCTCTTGCATTGATGGTTATATCATTATTTAGTTCCATATGTCCCTTGCTTGATTTGATTTTTTACTTATATTTTTTTAATTTATATCAAGGTTTATGGGTCCCCTTCCTTAAAAACTAATACCTCATAAAACCAAAGCAACCTGACTTGACAGTATAGATGTTAAAGCATTTGGATATCCTATTTCAAATGAAATAGACAAACTAAAAGAATTAAAAATACTTTAGCTTTATAAAAAAAATTACTTACATAGAAATCCCAAAATTAATAATTCTCATCCTTCTTCATTATTAAATGAGAACTAAATGTCCTCGAAGGAGAGATAGGAATGAGATGACCTTTTTTATTATTCCTATCAACCTTCTATTATTATTGATTACTCAATTTACTTGAATCTAAGTTTAACAAGCAACCCCCATCCTCTATTTTACCTTTTTAAGCTTTATTATTACTAACCAAATTCATAAAACTTTTTCCAATTGACACACCTATCTCAAAATTCTAAGGTGGGGACATAGAAGGTACTACACTTATTGTTGAATTCATTTCAAAGAAATTTTCCAAAGTAGTTCCTAAAGGCAAAATAGGATCATTTTCTAAAAATACTATAATATGCTCCTCACTTACCTCCTTTTCTCATGAAGAATTAATTTTTCAATTGGATTTTTTATAGGAAGCAAAAAGATGACCAATATTAAAATAATTTTGGCATATGAAAGGAATCCCCTCAAAATCAATGGTTGAGACCAAAACCTATCTTTCACTTCTAGCTCAATCCTTTTAGGAAGATCATGAGAAATATATAAATAACCAAGAACCCTAGAAAAATCCATCCAAGAAAAATTCAATGAAGAAGCATCAATTTATAGAAAATCACCTAGTGCACCTCTAATAGTAAAAAGTCTAGATTTGAACGAAAATTGGAATGGAAGATATGGATACCCCACCCAAATAGGTCAAAGAGAAATATTTTCTTTTAAAGGGTTAAAATTAGGAAACCAAGGTTTTATAAGGAGAAGGTGGTGATCATTGCTCCAGTATTTTTCTTCAAACATCTTATTATGATCATCCAAATTATCAAAAACCACAATAAAAAAGCCTCTAGTGCAAGGATAAATTTCCATATTACCTTCCAACATAAACTATGAAAAATTTGAAAGCCACTAATGAAGAATAAGAAGGTAAGGCCAAAACCTATCAAAATGACAAACTATCCCCCTTTATACATACCATTTTTCACCTTCAAGAACCTCAATAAGAGCTTTATGTTCAAAATTGACAACTAGTTATTTGCCACACCCAAAGCCATAGACTAATCAAAGTGAGAGATTGAATAATCCAAAGATTCCCTATATACTTGTTTATCCAACTTGACTGGGGTGGATGGTTTCCCTAATACATCCCCCACTCTCTCTTTCCATTTTCCCAATCTAGACACTAAACTAAAATACTTTTCTTTGCCTACCTAAAATGAAGACTGTGCCCTACTCCCCTTGCCCTCCACTACTATCTCCTAACTCTACAAATGTCTTGCTAAATCATTACTTCCATCCAATATTCCTCACACCCACACATTTAGACTTGAAGATTTTAGGTTGTCCCTAATCATAGAAGAAAGCAATTTTTCATTGTACAAGAGCAATATTTCAAATATTATAATATTATTATAATAATCAATTATTATTTATCTAACTTTTGGATGTATTTTTGGATTTCTCAATCATAATATACTTGTATTTTCATCTTACCAATTTTTATCTTAATCATTATTCATTTCCCTTGGTATTTTTCTTCTAACCTAGCCTTTTCATCCTGACTTGCCAATTTTTCAAGTGATTTAATTAGTCTTGAGAGTTTCCTATTTAATCTTGCCTTCCTATGTTTGTTTTATTTTATTTCTAGCCTTTTATCCATATGTTTTATTAAATTTAGCTACTACGTCTTCCATGATCAAGACAATAATTTTTGCATCTATCCATTCATCAATAAAAGTAATTCAAGATATGTATATGGTACTTTCAGCTATTCATTTCAACACTTACTTTTAGTATTTCATTTTAATTAGCTTAGTTATTGTGTTAGTACGTTGTTTCCTAAAGCACCATCCTATGTTACACTATTTTGATAAGTGATGAGTTCCAAGTGGGGAATTTGTATGAACATAATATTTTTCATTTTACCATTTAGTACAACTTTCTATTTTAGTAACTATTTGAGCTTAAATATACTTAAATTTTTGACTTAAATGGTTCATAGGGAAAGGGATAAGAAAGATTTGGTGATTCTTTAGAGATTTTTATATTTATTTCATGATCATATTCCTAGTTTACCTTAGATTTTCTTTTTTAAATATCTCTTTCCATCCTATACCACTATTTCATGTAGTTCCCTCAATTTATAATACATTATACCATTATGATGCAATATATTTTTCACCTTTTCCCTCTCTGTATAATATCATATTGTTTTATGTCATTCTGAGAGTGTATTTTGGAATTTCCACAACTTTATCTTAACTATTGTAGTTTAATGTTAGTCAACTCCTTTTAATTACATCAGGCTAGGTCAATATTATTAACCTAGTTTTTAAGGTGGGTTTGGTTAATTTATCACTATATACAAGTCATATTCCCATTCCATCATATCATATATAGTATATCCACTATGTTTTCACTTGCAAATTTTCCCTGATTCACATTTATAGAAGCTAAGTCTATAATATTATCCTAAAGGAATGTTGTCTTGTGGAAGCTTTGAATATTTTAAAGGAGGTCCTTTGTTGTATTAGATCATATATGTCCATCCTTTTAGTTATTCATAACCACAAAAATATCATACAAAGCATCATTATCCAAGGGGGAGATTGAGGCTTGATGTGTCCCTATCATGGTGACTATTCCTAACTTTATATTCTTTCCTTTATTTCATCTATTACATATATGTTGATTTTTTATTATAGAATGGATTTATGTGTATAATTATTTAATATTTATTTACACTTATACTTAGTGTGAAATAGGATCCATTAAACTTTCCATTATCCATTATTAGGTAGCAAGTACACCCATTTTTATACCATGGCTCCTTACCCATTTTGATATTTTAACCCTTCCCATTTAATTTAATTTATATTAGATTAACAACTACTTACATTTCTTGTTTTTAATATATATTAATTACATTAGAGTTCTAGTTCAATCTATCTTATTGTGTCATAGTCTTAAATTCTTTGTAAACCTTTCCTTTGCCAAATACCAACCCCTATAGTTAAAAAAATTCCATGGTCATCATAGTGTCTTATGTATCAACTTAAGGGCAAGTTGTTTAATTATTTTTCATAGTGTCAAGTGTCATTCTAAGTTTTTGATAGAGTTTCAAGTGGTTATGTGACCTAAAAGTGCTCTAAGGAAGATGGTGAAAAGAGCATAGTTCATGACTTGTCATGAAGTTTTACATCATAATTCGATATATGGAAGGTATGAAGTGAGATATAAACTCAAAAATGTGATATAAATTCATAAAAATTATATTTTAAGCCTTTTATAAGGCTATGATATGCTTATATATCCTTCAATGACAATTGTCCTTTAAAAAAACTTTGTTTATTTTGCCTAAAAGGATAGATTTTGGTCTTAAAATGTAAAATATGGTGTTAAAATTCCATAAAATTATTTAAAATACACTTTAACACATTTCTATTTATTACTTTATATTATTCATAAAGTTTCATATTTATAAAAAGTCACTTAAGGCAATTTTAAGTATGAAAAGGCTTTTTTTAGGCTCCCACGTGCCAATTTTGGATATATCAAGGTGTAAAATGATTTAAAAATTGTATTAACATGTGTTTTGACTCATGTATTCCTTATCATTCTCTAATTTTTTTTGTGGAATCTTAAGTTAGGAATAAAAGTAAAAAAAGAGCCATTTTCATGCTTTTTTACATAATAAAGTATGGAATTATATGGCCATCTATATCGATGAGGCCATGATCAGGATAACAAGGGAATAATAAGGGTTCCATAATAATTTCATGGTAAAAGGAAGAAAAATAGGCCCTAAACTAGTTCCCTTTAGTCATCTTGCTAGTTTACACATAGGGAGAACCATCCAGGTTTACAAATGGTACGACCATTAGAGAGAAAATCCACATGCAATTTTGTCCAAAGAAAGTAGACTCAGAGAGATTATTTTTAGATTAATTGGTTCTAAAAATTTTCATCTATTTTTAATTAATCTTCCATTCAAATTCAAGGCATACATCATTAGTCTTGCATCTAAGAAGGCAATCAATTTTCTACAATTTCTCCTCATTAGAGCATCATATCAAGAAAAATCAAGTTTGCAAGGATTTTTAAGAAAATGATTCATACTTACATGGAATTATTTAGGTCCTTTTCAAAAATTTGAGGGTCATGTGGAGCTAAAAAATAGGTATATAATGCAAATCTATAGTGTAGATGCTTCTAAAGGAGATTGTACGGTCTAAGAGAGAGGAAAGGTTTTCATAGATTTATTGGTTTCATGTTTTTAAGTGTATCCTTCATGTTATTACATTTTAAAAGATAAATTATCAAAATTTATCCAAGGATTCATAGTAAAATATCATCAATGGATCTAAAAATCATCTCAAAATCCCCTTTTAGTAATGTTTAAGATTTCTTAACATATTTTAAGGTGCTTAGCATATTCCTAGGTTTCAAATTAAGCCTCTTATCCTCATCCAATGGCCTTAAGTATGCATAGTGATCAAAGATAGTTTTTTAAGATGTTTTGTCATGACATAAACATATGAGTGAAGGTTGGAATTAAATAAGGGGTTATTTATCCAAATATTAATTTATTCCTATCATAATAAATAATATTCAATCATAAACAAATAATCTAGTGTCCTTTAATGACACATACAGGCCTCAATGAGGTTACCATCTACAATAGGCATATGTTTTGGTAGTCTATAGGTATTTAAGTTATTGGTGCCTATTTGTAACAAAAAAATACATAATAAAAATGAATTTTCTACCATAAATATGATATATCAGGTTAAACTTAAACTTCAGGTCTTGAATGGCTCAAACAACTTAGCTTTGAGGATAACCTACAACCAAGAAGGTGGACTATTCTCTTGAGGAGACCTAAAGGACATAAAAATTCAAGGGAGAATATTTAAATTTTTAAGATATCATGTTATGATAGTAAAATAATTTTAACCTCTTACCTATTTTTGAAACTCCCAAAGCATCATCAAACCATGACTCTATCTGTACAAGCCTGAATAGTCAAACACAATCAAGTACAAAGGGTTGTTGATAGAGGTTTATTTTCAAGAAAGGAGTATAGTATGATGAATAGATATGTTTTAATAACATATAAATAATATTTTTATAAAAATAATATTGATAGAAAGAACAAAATTTAGTTTCTTTCATCTTCTCATAACAATCTCTACCTACAGTAGGGTTGAAGTACTTCTTGGAGTATGAATCTTGAGTCACCGGGTTCAAAAAAATGAAAGTGTTTTTATTTTGGTATAAATTTAATGAGTGTTTTTAAATTATGAAGGTATCATTATTATTTTAAATATGATTTATCAATCCATAAATTTCCAATAACACTCAATACTTAGTCATTTCACATCAAAATTACACCTACAACCTCAAGTACTCAGGCTTTCATTCAAACTAATATGCACATTAGTATATGAGGAGTTTCTTATCCAATGAAATAATATGTTTAAATATGATGGATTATAATTATTTAAATACATCATGATGGGCCTCAAAAGACATTAACATAGTTAAGGTCAACTATCAAGATCACCTACAGCCATACAAGGTCATTTCCTCTCTAAGCAAAATCATATGCTATCAAGTGAAAACTTAAGATCATACAAGTAAAGTGACTTAATAAAGTAAAATTTATAAAATTGAAATTAGATAAACCTTTTTAATATCTAAAACATTTCCAATTCATCAAAATCAAGGTACACAGACTTGTATAGAGTTATTTTGAGTAAGTACTATGTGAGACCTAAAAACCTGCAATAAGAGTGAAGATATGAAGGAAAAGATAAGTATAAGGTTTAAAATCATATAAATGGTAATATAAGAACCAAATAATGGTTAAATATATACTATAAAACTCCAAACCTCAAAATTACCACCTTAAACACTATTAGCATACAGTCATGATGAGACTTTTTGAGTAACTAAAGCCTGAGAAAGGTTGCATAGGTATAAAAGTTGACCAATGGGAGATGATAACACTAAAATTAGTATTTTAAATACATATTCATAATTATTAAACACAACCCTAGGTGAAAGTAAGGAAACCATAGTCTTAAGACTAGGCAATCAAGCAACCTACTGTTAACTATTGAAAACTTCCACCTACAAGCCAAAATATGCATCCTTAAACTATGAAAATTAGTGTAATTGGTAATAATGAATTGATATAAATTTATAGGATATTTATGAAGTCAATTTATAATTTTAAATGCTCAATATTTTGTCACATCCATCCCCTTATCTATTGACAGTCCTAAAAGAGGCAGGTAGAGTTCTTGAGGTGCATATCAATGTGATGGAGGGTATAAATCTCATAAAAATGTTTGATAATAATTGGAGTATGTTATTAAATATTAAAAGTTCCTTTAAAGAGTGATAAAACTCAAAAAATTATGTAAACCATGCCCTTGAGGGCTAATGTAGGTAGACAAGCCTAAATCCTTACAAGCACACAATCATTTTTTTCACTATTTCATGAAATTTTCTTCATTTGATGGATGTGGAGACAATGGATATGGTAATTTAAACCTTTTATAAGTTGTGGGAGTGAATAAATATGCATAAAACTTGTTTTTACACCACTCCTTAGGGTTATTTCTTGTATACACAGTCTTGACAGCCTCTAGATGCTCAATTTTAGCATGTAGAGATCTTGAAGAGCCTTTTTCATGGGAGAATGATTTTAAATAATTATTATAGGGTAAATATACTAAATTTTCATGCAAAGTGGTTTATCATTATAGGTTTGTACATTATGAACAATCCTTAAGAATATCTAGACCTTTAAAACCCTTGCAAAACCCTCATAACCACTTGATGGAGGAAAGGAGTTGAATTATGAATCCATATGGAAATTTTGAGCTATAAAATGAAATTTAAGGTATTAAATCCCATTATCAAATCCATAACAAGTTGGTTAGCCCCTGCAGTACCTTAGTTATATAAACTAGGCAAATAGAGTCAATTTTGAGCTAAAAATCAAGGGAAGAAAGTGTATTTTCACATTAAAATTATTTGAAAATAAATATAGTCTCTTAAAACCACTTAATAACACTTATATACCCATATATAAGGATCATTTTTTTTGTTTCCATGAGCAGATGGGTTTGTAGGTCAAGGCAAGAAGTTATTTCTATGCAGGGTAAAGAGGAATAGCTTAATATTTCCTATATCATGACTCCAAATCATCATATATAGGTCATTAATGTTTAAAATAGTACATATGAGCCTATAAATGTATCATGAAGTCAATACATTAAACAAACTATGTAGATTACCTATGCTTGTTCTTGATAACACTAGCCAATGCCATCAAAAAGAAGTAGAAGGAGCCAAAACAAGGTCATGAGGGCACTCCAAATCATCATGAACATCATAATAATGTCATAGGAGGAATTTTTGATAATTTTTAACCATAGGTAAGTAATATAATTGATCATCTTGGCTAAGGAGTACCAGACACTGCCTGAAGAGCTTATTTTCTACTCTGAGATGAGATTTCACATGTTTACCCTAGTACACAAATTTTTCATGGGAATATGATGAATTTTATGAAGTAAAATGTCCTAATTAAATATCATTTTTTTCCATTTTTTATAGTTTCATGGCCCCGGCTTTAAGAACAATCGTTAAGAGCCTAGAGCACTCTTAAACCCTTGTAAAACCCCACTAGCGGACTTGTTTATGTAAAATTTAAGAATTATGAATCCAAAATCATTGAAACCTATTTAATATCACTTTTATCATGAATTATACTCTCATAAATTCATGTAAATTTCCATTGGTTGTATGGATGTTATATGGATTTGGCTGAAAATAGGTTTTTTAGAGAAAAAACAAAAAAGATGAAGTACAAGGAGTTTGCAAGAATTATAATACATGTAAAGTTAAGTTTTTAAATATTTATTCATCCTAAAATAATAATATTATCATAGATATTCTTTAAAATTTCCTTTGGAGCTCATCCAAAATAGCTAGTCTAAAGGAAATCAAGGAAATCTTAGCTAGTCAACTAATTTGACTAATTTGTAGATATTTCAATCCAAGGAGGACCAATTTAATGACATAATTCATTGGTTCATTTATTTAATTCATCATTTTTTAAGTTTTTCAAGGTTATAATTAGGTTATAATGACCACCAAGCATTAAAGGTTAGACTACTAGGCCTAATTTGGCCTAGTAGGCCTATTTACTTAATCAACTGAAGAAGAATGGCATATAAGTTTATTGATAAGAGATAATGTGGATTTTTCATGCCTATTAATCTAGTAAACATAATGAAAATTTTATCCTTAATGTCAAATAAAATATTAACTAGTCTTTGAGATCAGTTAACTGGCCTTTAACTCCTTCATACACATGCATAACTCACCTTGAGTTCCAATCATGAACCAACTCACTTTCACATCAATTTTGTAAATGAAGAATGGATTAGCATGATAAATGAGGATCTTGGATAAGAAAAAATGGGACCACCAACTTGTTTTCAATGCCAAAGGATCATACAGATATCATGCAATCATCATGCAAGACACTAAACACAAGGAGATGATTATAAAGACTATTGTTTGTAAAATTTTAATTGAAATTGGACTTTGAGTTAATGTTAGTTGACTTTTCCTTATCTCCTCTATTATAGTTTTTCTATATTTCTTCTATTTTTCTATATACTAAGGCCTTTAGGCCATTTTTCATGATCCCTCTCTTGGGAATGATGAAATTCTACCAAGATTGAGCTTTGTAACCTTTTGAAAAGAATAAAATGACTATTTTCATATTCTTATATATTAGTATAGTGTGGTATATTGGTTTTATTTGAAAATGTGGTAGTACTTTCTCCCTTTTTAAGTCCTAATCTCACCTAGTTACTAGTATGGCATCTTATACAAGTCAAATATAGTGTTTGATGTTGATCAATTGAACTAAAAATAGATATATTGATTGGTTAGTGTCTTAAATCAGGCCTTACATCATTTCCCTTGTGATTTGATAACTTGATGAAACCTCTATGTGAAATACTATTGCATAAGAGTATTTTGGATTTGAATATTTAGTCATTTTATTTTTTGTCTAGTGTTGAATGAATTCAAATTGAGTGAAATAACCAACAATACAAGTGATTTCCCATTTTTAGCAATCTTTCTAACCCTTTTCATCCCATAAAGCATAGTAGGTTTTAGTAATTAGAGCATAAGTGATAGATTAGATGAGCTAGTCTCACAAATATAAGGTTTGGTCTGATTGTAAGTATCGCACTACCTTAGATCATTCCAGTGTTAGTTTAGGTGTGAAGGAGATTAGATCAATATGCCTTCCTTCATTAGGGTGTTATCTAGGATGCTAATAGTTCTGGAATGCCTGATGGGACATAGATCTAGCCATTAGAGTACACCTTTGTAGTATATTGGTATTTAGAAGTAGTTTTAAGTACTCATATGGTCCTTATCTTTGAGGTAAAAGGCAATTTTTATTCAAAATTAAGTTGATTTTCATGTGTTTTCTAGGCTATGGCAGCCTATAGATAAAATTTTATCATTTAGCTCCTTATCTACAATTATAATATGATACATATACATCTTGTTATGATCCTCATCACCCCTATCAACCCTACCATGATCCATGTCAGCCTTATGATGAGCCTTATGAACCTTTTTATCTTCTTGATCAACCCAATTAAGTCCCAAGATAATCCATCTCAATCTTCAAATAAATTTTGTTTGGATATGATAAATAGATGGTAAGCATAGACACTCAAAAGAGATATGGATAGGATATTCCCAAGCATTAAATTAAGAACATGAGAGCTCATTTTAATCAATATAAATAGGCATGTGCATCTTCTATAAGGCAAGGCCATTCAAATTTCAATGTCGATATTCTAGACATAGGTTGTCTAATTATAGGCATTAAAGAGAGGTTGGTGGTCCATAAAAACAATAGTTTCACCAAAATAGGCAACAATTCCCCATTGAGATACCCTTTTATCTTCATGAACATAAAACTAATGTATATCATATCCCTCAAGATTCTATTCAGACCTTACCTATATTTTCTATTTGGAAGTCTATCTAAGAGAGGCCTAAAAAAGTTGAAGAAGTGTGTTCTAAGGAGGCTAATTTTCATGTTTCATAACAAATCATACAAGATCCTTCTTCTTTAGGTTTTTAGGGAGAGATATCTAGTGATTTAGTTCATGAATTTGAGGCTCACCTATCCAAATAAGTTGAGCTTGCAAATCAACATCTTTAGTATTTAATGGTAGCTACAAAGGCAACATAATATAAACAAGTTCTAATTCTTGAATTCAATCCTATGGCTGAAACAAGTACAAAATAAATAACTCCTAAACCCAAGTTCATGACTTGGAAATAGGTACAATAGTCCAAGGAGAGTTAAGAACATTCAAGCATAAGTCCAAGTGTTGTTCTTGAAATTAAGAAGGAGATCTTTTAGCCTCCACTTCTCCCTCCTCAAAATCTCAAGGCCTTTCCTTCATGGAAAGCTATTCAAAATAACTTGAAATAGAGAGAGGAGGTGAAAGAGATCAAAGTTGATAAACCTCACAAATAGAATCAATCATCAATGGTAACATCTCTAGACCTTTCTCATCTTCTTGAGTATTTTTAGAGGTCTACCATGCCCATTATTTAAAATGAGTCTCTTCTTTGTGAGGCAATTGATGAGGTTTTAGCTGAGATGAATGAAGATGAGAGAGTCTTGCATGATAAAAAGGAGAACATCACCATTACACACTCCTTGTCAAGGAAGAGCATGATCCAATCTATTAGAGTACAAAAGAAGATGAATTCAAATAAGAATCTAAGATAGATGAGGAGCTACAAGTATAAGAATAAAATGTTGTTGATATCCAAGAGGATGACACTCAAATTATATAAGTTGAAGATGTTTCTCAAGAGTTATATAATCACATAGTAGCTGTCATTCATCATGATAGTCTACAAGTGATTACAATAATGATAGAATAAAAGTATCAATTAGATAATGAATATGAAGAACAAGAATAATTTTAAATCATGTTATATCATCAATTAGATGTGGAAGATGAAGCAAGTTAAAATTATCAATATGAGATATGCTTGTAGCCTCATGATCATGTTCAATAAATTTATTTGTTTGCTTCTAACATTAAACTTGAAGGAACTTCAATTGTACATCAACTTGGTGAAAGCCAATTAGATGGCTTATTTGATATCATTAATTTAGGTTACACATTACTTGAATGTGATCCATTTCAGGTTGAGATAAGTAATTTCACCAAACAAAAGGCAATCAGCCTTCCACACAATCAAATCCAAGAAGTTTTTTTTCATAGGAGATGACTTGTTTGAGTCTCTTAAGCAAGGTTATCAACTTATAACCTCATTTTTAGATGTTTGTCTACTTTTGGAAGTTGAATATGAACTCAAATGGACTTTAAAATTCATGAAATTAGATCCATATTTCTTAGAGGATAGACTTGGAAATATGACATAGGATCCACTTTAAGTTGTTCAACATGATCATAATCAACATCTCATGAATGAAAAAGAATTGAGATTGTTCTTGAAAAGTACATAGATATAGGAGGAGTATGACTAGTTCATAGACTCACATCTACAATTCATGCACCTTAAATTATCAATAGAATAACTAGTTACTTCCCCAAGAGACTATAAATGTGAAAATGATCCCATCTATGAAAGGGAGCTATCAAAAGGAAGCAATCATGCTTCAAGGTTCTATAGTGCAAAAAATAACTTTTCATTTAATCTTGGAGGAAATCTTTTAATTTTAGGTTGTTTTTCATGTTTCAATAAGTGAATAAAACAATCATTAGTTTTCTTCCCTTTTGTTGTGTTTGTCTTATTTTCTTATTTCCTTAGGTTAGTTATCCTTGCTTCTTAGTTTAGTTGTTATTTCCTTTCAATAATATTATTGTTACATTCAAAAGAGGTTAATAAAATTCAAAAAAGTTTGTTTGGTAGTAAAAAGAGTCATCAAGCCATGTTTTCAAGCCTTAGAGTGTCATAATCATGTGAAATCCAATAGGTTTTTTATACCAACAGGTTGGTTAACCCCTATGCATCACCAAAAATGTTGGTAATTTTGCCTGTCAAGACCAAATACCAACCACTGTAGTTAATTTTTTCATGGTCATCATAGTGTCTTATATGTAAATTGAAGAGTGAGTTTTTTAGTGTCTTTTTCATAGTTTCAAGTGTCATTCTGAGGTTTTGATAGAGTTTCAAGCAGTTTTGTAATCTAAAAGTGCTCTAAGGAAGATGGTGAAAAGATCATAATTTATGACCTGTCATGAAGTTTTATAATATAATTTGGCATATGGAAGGTATGAAATCGGCTATAAACTCAAAAATGTGATATAAATGCATCAAAATTCTATTTGAAGCCTTTAGGAAGGCTATAATATGCTTATATGACATTTAGTGGCAATTGTCCTTTAAAACACTTTATTTTTTTGCCTAAAAGGACAAATTTTGGTCTTAAAATGTAAAATATGATATTAAAAGGCCAAAAAATTATTTTAAATACCATTTATCACATTTTTATTTATGACTTTATATTATTCATAAATTTTCATATTTGGAAAAAGTCACTTAATGCAATTTTAAGTGTGAAAAGGGTCTTTTTTAAGCTCCCATGTGGCAAGTTTGGCCATATAAAGGTGTAAAATTATTTAAAACTTTTCTTAACATGTGTTTTGAATTTTTTATTCCTTCTCATGTTCTAATTTTTGTGGTGGAATCTTAAGTTAGGAATAAAAGGCAAAAAAGAGCCATTTTCATGCATTTTTACATAGTGAAGTACAAAATTCTACGACCATATATATAATAGAGGACATGAGTAGAAACATAATATAATGAAAAGGGTTCCATAATAATTTCATGGAAAACGAATAAAAATAATCCAAAAACTAGTTCCCTCTAGTCATCTTGCTACTTTGCATATAAGGAGAGCCCTCCAAGTTTGTAGATGGTATGGCCATGAGAGATAAAAGCTAGATCTACAATTATGGTAAAAGAAACTAGACTCAGAGAGATTCCTATTTTATTAATTGGTTCTAAAATCAATCATCTATCCTTCATGAATCATCCATTTAAATTCAGGGCATACATCAATAGTCTTACATCTAGGAAGGCAATCTATTTTCTACAATTTTTCCTCATCAAGGCATTGTATAAGAAAATTCAAGTCTAAATGGCTTCCTAAGAACATGATTAACCCTTAAATGGATGTATTTATGTCATTTTAACATTTTTTAGGGTCATATAGATCCCAAAAATAGGTCTACAATGAAAATATATAGGTTAGATGCTTCTAAAGGAGATTGTACGGTCTAAGAAAGAGAAAGGGTTTCAAAGATTTCTCAGTTTCATGTTTACAAGTGTCTCCTTCATGTTATTAAATTTTAAAATAAAAATTATCAAAACATCTCCAATAATTCACATCAAAATATAATTAATGGCTCTTAAAATCATCTCAAAAACTCATTTTAGCAATTTAAGGTTTCTTAGAATATTTTAAGGTACTTAGCATATTCCTAGGTTTCAAATTTAGCCTCTTATTCTCCTCCAATGGACTCAAAATTGATTAATGAGGTAGATTATAGGATCATGATTTCATATGAATATTTAAACTATCTTTGTATACCCCTCTTTTCCTTTTTCATTTCCATTTCCATCTTGGTTTTTAGTGTATGATCACTATCATACACTACCACTTCTCACTATGATCATTCTCCTTTCACACTCCATTCATGGTTTTCCACGTTCCCACCTCATCTTTACCCCATCTAGTCATATCCATCTCATCAATAAATAATAAATATGAGTAAATAACACTAATTTCTATCATGGTCACTCAAATAAGATATGTACACCTTTAAACCATATTGAACAAGCAAAAACAAGGACCTATAGTCACAAAGGTACAATCAAGCATATGAAAGAAAGGCTTGTCTTCATAATGATGGCATGAAGGTATATCCTAAAGGAAGACATGGTATTATAAATAAATTAATATAATTTTTGGACTAGGAGGATACTTCAAGGAGAACCATACTCTTTTCATGTCATAAACCTAAGAAGGTCTACACCTACAACAAGTCAAAAGCACAATCATGGTTTTCATGAAGTACAAAAGAAGGTAGATAGTGAAAGAGATATCATTGAAGGTATTTATTAAAACTATATCATCAATACCAATGTATATAGGAAAAATAACATTATAATATCATGTTTTGAGCCTTCTTTTAGGCCAATTTTAGACTCTATCTATTTAATACAAGTACAATCATCTATAGTGATCAATGACAGTATTTTAAGATGTTTTGTCATGACATCAACATATGAGTGAATTTTATAATTAAATAAGTGATTATTGATCCAAATATTAATTTATCAATTTAATAATCAGTAATATTTAATCATAAACAAATAATCTAGTGTCCTTTAATGACACCTACATGCCTAAATGAGGTTACCACCTACAATAGGCATACGTTTTGGTAGTCTATAGGTATCTAAGTTCTTGATTCCTATTTGTAACAAAAAAATACATAATAAATATGAATTTTTTAACCTAAATATGATATATCAGGTTCAAATTAAACTTTAGGTCTTGAATGGCTTAAGCAACTCAAATAGGGACCTACAACTAGCTTTGAGGATAACATATAGCCAAGAAGGTGGACTATGCTCTTGAGGAAACCTAAATGACATATACCTTCAAGGGAGAATATTGAAATTTTTAAGAGATAATGTTATGAAAATAAAATAATTTTAACCTCTTACATATTATTCAAACTCTTAAATAATCATCAAATCATGACTTTGCCCATACAAGCCTTAATAGTCAAGCACAGTCAAGTATAAAGGGTTATTGACAAAGGTTTGTTTTCAAGAAAGGAGTATAATATGAAGAAGATATATGATATAAGAAAATTTAAATAATATTTGTATCAAAATAATACTATAAGGAAGATCCAAATTTAGTTTTGGTCATCTTCTCATAGAAATCTCCACATACATCAGGGTTACAGGACTTCTTGGAGTATGAATCTTGAGTTACCAGGTTCAAAATAGTGAGAGTGTTGTTGTTTTGGTATAAATTTCACAAGGATTTTTAAATTATTAACATCTCATGATTATTTTCAATAGGATTTATCAGTCCATAAACTTCTAATAACACTCAATGCTCATTCATTTCACCCCAAAAGTACACCTACAACCTCAAGTACTCAAGCTTTCATTCAAACTAGTATGCACATTGATGACATAATAGTATATGAGGAGTTTCATACACAATGAAAGAATATGTTTCAATATTATGTATGATAATTATTTAAATACATCATTATTAACCTCAAAATACATTAACATATTCAAGGTTAACTGTTAAGATCACCTATATCCATACGAGGTCATTTCCTCTCTAAGCATAGTTATATGTTATCAAGTGGAAAATTAAGATCATACAGGTAAAGTGACTTATGAAGTGACTTAATAAATTTAAATTGATCAAATAAAAAATTTATAAACATTTTTCAAGATCTAAAACACTACTAGCTCATCAAAATCAAGGTACATAGACCTGTACGAAGCTATTTTGAGTAAGTAATATGTGAGACCTAAAAACCTAAAAAAAGAGTGAAGGTGATAAGGAAAAGATAATTAAAAGGTTTTAAATTTTCTAAAGGTTCCTAAAATCACTAAATAATGGTTAAAGTTATACTATACACCTCCACACCTCAAAATTACCACCTTCAACACTATTGGCATAAAGTCATGATGAGACTTCTTGAGGAGCTAAGGCCTGAGAAAGGTTGCATAGGTCTAAAAGTTGACCAATGGGATATGATAACACTAAATTTAGGAATATTAAGACCTATTTAAAAAAATATCCATCATTATTAAATAAAATCCTTTGTAAAAGGAAGGAAAACATAGTCTTAGGATTGAGCAAGCAGGAAACCTACTACTAAATGTTGAAAAAATTGACCTACAAGCCAAAATATGCATCCTCTAACTATGAAAATTGGTGTATTTGATCATCATGACTTGAAATAAAGTTATAAATTCTTGGTGAGGTCAATTTATAAGGTTAAATTCTCACTATTTTGTCACAGTCATCCCCTTGTCTGTTGATAGTCCTAAAATAGGTAGGCAGAGTTCTTGATATGAATATAGGTGTGATGGAGGGTATCAAGCTCATTAACCTATTTTATAAGAATTATAATATGTTATTAAGTCTTAAAATTGAATTTAAAGAGTTATTAAATTCAAAAAAATATTGAAAGCATGCCCTTGAGGGCTAAAGTAAGCACACATGCCTAAAGTCCTACAATCACACAGTCATATTTTTTGAATATTTCATAAAATTTTCCTCATTTGATGGATATTTAGATAGTGGAGATGGTAATTAAAACCTTGGAGAATCTGTGGGACTGAATAAGTATGCATAAAACTTTTTTTGACACAACTCCTTAGGCTTCTTTCTTGCATACATAGTCCTAACAGCCTCTTGAAGCTCAATTTCACCACATAGAGATCTTGATGAGAATTTTTCATGGGATATCATGATTTTAATTTATGATTAGGGGGTCAATATTATACTTTTTAATTTCAAGTGGTTTCTCATTATAGGTTTATACATTATGAATAATACTTAAAAAGATCTGAACCTCTAAAACCCTTATAAAACCCTCATAACCACTTGATGGAGGAAAGGAAATAAAATATGAATATAGATGGAAATTTTTAGATATAAAATGAACTAAATATATTCTCAACTCCCATGATCACCTCCATAACAATTTGGTTGGCATGTGTAGTACCTTAGTTATATAGACTAGGTAAAAAGAGTCAATTTTAAACAAAAAATCAAGGAAATAAAGGGTATTTACACATTAAAAGTATTTTATAAGAAATATATTCTCTTAAACTCCATAAATAACACTTATACATCCATAAATAAGATTTATTTTGTTAATTTCCATGAGTAGATAGGTCTGTAGGTCAAGATAAGGAAGTTATTCTATGCAGGGTGAAGAGGAATGACTTGATCAAGCCTATGTCATGTCTCAAAATCATAATATATAGGTAATTAATGTTGAAAAAAGTATATATGATCCTATGAAATTATCATTAAGTCAATATATTGAACAAATTATGTAGATCACCTATGCTTGTTCTTGACAACACCAAACAAGGACATCAAAAAGGGGTAGAAGGAACCAAATCAAGGTCATGAGGGAAATCCAAATCATCATGAAAATAATAATAAATTCCTTGGATACATGTGTGCTAAATTTTAACCATATATAAGTAATATAATTGATCATCTTGGCCAAGGAGTACCAGACACTACCTAAAGAGCCTATTTTCCACTCTGAGATGAGATTTCACATACTCACCCTGGTACACACCTTTTGCCTAGGAATATAAGGAATTTTTGGAAGTTAAATGGAATAATACACTAATATTTTGTCTCATAAGTTCATATTTTTAGGGTCTAATAATTATGAACAATCATTAAGAGCCCAGATCACTCTTAAACCCTTGCAAAACCCCACTTACAGACCTATTTATGGAAAATTGAAGAATTATGCATTTAAAATCATTTTAACCTCTTGAATTTAAATTTTATAATTAATTATACTCTCATAAATTCATGTTCATGGCCATTGGTTATATGGATGTCATATGGATCTATCAAAAAATAGATTTTTAAAAGAAAAAAACATAAAAGTTGAGGTACAAGGTAGTCTACAAGAATTATAATCCATAGAGAGTGAATTTTAGAACTATTTATTTATCCTAAAATCATCATATGATCATAAATATACCTTAAATTTTCCTTGGGAGCTCATCTAAAATAGCTAGTTTATAGGAAATCAAGGAAAAAATAGCTGGTCAACTAATTTGACTAATTTACAGATATTTCAAGCCAAGGAGGACCCATTTCATGATATAATACATAATATCATGTCTTTAATTCATTTTTTTTAAGGTTTTAAAGGTTATAATAAGGTTATAATTTCCACCAAGTATAAAAAGTTAGACTACTAGGCCTAATTTGGCCGAGTAAGCCTATTTACTTAATCAAGTGGAGAAGAATGGCATAGAAGTTTTTTTATAAGAGATAATGTGTAATTTTCATGAATCTTTAGTAGTTACACATCATGAAAAATTGATCCTTAATTTCAACTATAAGCTTAACTAGTCCTTGATATAAATTAACTGACCTTTAATTGCTTCATACACATGCATAACTCACTTTGAGATCCAATCATGAGTCAACTTACATTCACATCAGTTGACTATATGAATAATGGAGTATCATGATAAAGGATTGTGGATAAGACAAAATTGGACCACAACCTTGTTTTCAATGCCAAAGTATCATGCAAATATCATGCAATCATCATGAAAGAAACTAAACACAAGTAGATGTCTAGAAAGACTATTGCCTATAAAATTATAATTGAAATTGGACTTTGAGTTAATTTTAGTTTACTTCTCCTTCTCTCCTCTATGCCACTTTGGCTAGAGTTATTATATTTTGTTATATATTGAATCCTTTAGGCCATTTTTCATGATCCCTCTCTCTAACATGATGAAACTTTGTTGAGATTGATCTTTATAACCTTTTTAGATGAATAAAATGACTATTTTTAGATACCTATATATTGGTATAGTGTGTTATATTGGTTTTATTTGCACATGTGGTAGTACTTTCTCCCTTGTCAAGTCCTGATCTCACCTAGTTACTAGTATATCATATTATGTATGTCATATATAGTGTTTGATGTTGATTTATTGAGATAACAATGGATATATTGACTGGTTAGTGTCTTGAATCAGGCCTTCCATCATTTCCCTCATGCTTTAATAACTTAATGAAACCTCTATGTGAAATAATGTTGCATAGGAGTCTTTTGGATTTGTATATTCAGTCATTTGCTTTTGTTTCTAGTGTTGAATAATTTCAAATTGAGTGGATAAAATATCAATATAGGTGATTTCCCATTTTCATCAATCCTTATAACCCTTTTCATCCCTAAAATAATAATAGGTTTTAGTAAGTGAAGCATAAGTGATACATCAGAGGAGATAGTTTCATAAATCTAGAGGTCTTGTATGAGTGTAAGTGTCCCAATACCTTAGACCATTCCAATGTTAGTCTAAGTGTGAAGGATATTAGAGTAATATACCTTCATCATGGTGATATATAGGTTGATATCACTAATCCTAGACCATTACATACACTTAGGCATGCAAAAAGGTTTATTTTATTAATTAAGTTCCAAAGTTTATCATTTATCTAAAGACTTAATTAAATGTGGGGTTCATAATATATTTATCTAAGTTTATCATTGTTTCAAGATATGTAATTAATTAATATGGAACAATATTTCTTTAAATCATTATCAAATCATATTAAAAAATACTTTAAAAATTAACTATAATGCAGTAATATTAAAAGTTATGTTTATTTTCAAATTAAAATATCTCTTATATACTTTTGAATTACTTACTAATTAATAATATTAAAATATATCAAAGTTTCAAGATATATAACCAGCCTCATCTAATTGAGAAAATCTCATGGAAGAAGATTAATCTTAGAAGTTCAAATAGTATAATTATTATATCTCTTCAATATTATTTTTTCACTATATCAATGAATCAACTCACTATATTAAATTTGTATCCCTTACATATATTTCTATATCATATTTTAAACCAAGTATAATCTCCCAAATTCTATTTCTAGCTTGGTCTAGCATCTAAGAGAGGTTTGAGTAACTATCCTTTGGTGGTTTATCATAAATGAATATAATAATGGGTTGATGCTTACTACATAGAATATATTATATTTCTTATCTCAAATCTAGGATATGTTAAATAATATAAGTTTTTGTTTGATGTTTGAATTAATAATTTTTTGATTCAAAGGCTTCATCTTATTCATAATTAAAAATAAAAATGATAGTTTGAATATTTTATGATGATTATATCAACTAAAATGTACTATGTTTGATGAAATATTAGATTTATATTCTACTATATTGATATAATGTTGAATAACAAGAAAAAGGAAGAAATAGTCATAGAGATAAAAAAAATTAACCATAAGGTAAATGATTTTTTTTTTTTTAAATTAAATTATAGCAAGGGGAATGACCAAATATTTTGACTATAAAAATTATTTTGTGAACTAATCGACATGTTTGCCTATCATGAAGGTAAAAATGGAATTGTTCTAGTTTAAGTCAATAGACCTATTGAATAAGGAATTAATAATTAGATGTGAAAAGGGGGTATTTTAATATTTAAGTTCTAATGTTTATTATTTATATAAAAACCTAACTAAATATGGGGAATCATATATATCTCTAATTATATCAGATCTAGAACAATATTACATTCAATCACTATCAATTAGATTCAAAAATATAGTAACAATTGAGTATAAAATATTGATATTCTAAAAAAAAAACAAATTCAACTATATCTCACATGATTTAGTATATTTATCACTTCATCATATGAAAATATATCAAGGTTTAAAAATGTGTAATTGATCCTATTTGACTGAGTCAATCATATAGAATAATATTACTCTTTGAAGGTCAAATACTCTTACTAGTATATCTCTTTAATATTTTTATTTCAATGACTCAATGAATCAAATCACTTTATTTTATACAAAGACAAAGACATAATAATCTTGTGAAGCACTAAAGGTATACCCACCCTTTTCCTAGTTCAACCTTTAAGGCATGCACTCAAAGAGATTGAAACTTGATAGGTTACTGCAAGAGAGAAAGTGTTAGTATATGATAAAGTTTAAAAATATTATGTATATAGTTACAATATGTTAGATAGTTTTCAAAATATCAAATTAGAACATTATAAAGTATATATGGAATGATATTCATTCATGTTCAAGATACTACTCTACAAAATTCATGTTTTTCTTTCTCAAGTATCAAATTTTCAATAATTTATAGTTCAAATATTAATATGTCTATAGTGATATGATTTGTCATTTAAAAGTGGCTCAAATTTTATCTTAGTGATTCCCCACATCTTGGTTTCACTTTATAAATCCATGTAATTATTCCAACATCTTATTTTTAGTTTAGCAAGTGAGCCATGTTTGAGCTTAGTGATTCTCCATTTCTTGCTTGACCTTTAGAAAATAAATTTATTTCTTCCCACCTCTTCAAAAATATTACATAATACTATATGAGGGTTGTAGTATATAATATCTCCAACTCAAGCATAATCACTAATTCTTAAAATTAAGACTTGATCACTCTCAATTTACCATAGGTTCAACACTTCTCCACATGCCTCAAAAATGGAGCATGCACATCTCCATGATAAATATAACATGTGTATACACACTTAGGTATCACATTTCCTTTACTTTGGTAATTTTGTGCATCTTAGAATGGGGAGGGGTATGCAAACATTGAAATTTAATCAATAAATATTTGACAATAAATTTTATTAACATTTTTAGATTTCTTGGTCAATTTTTCATTTTTATAACTACATTGGCATAAGACCTTTAGGATAGGTAGGAAACACTCAATCAATAAAGAGTTTTTTTAGGATAACTCAGTCATTCCCACATCTTGTGTTTCTTCCCCCCTTTTCATTTAATATTTTTTTGTGCTTTTTAAAGACTATGGAATTCATTTTATAGTTATTATGTGCATCAAATTGATATCTACACATAAATAGGGCACATAAATATAAATTTTAAGTATCCCAAGTTTTTAAATCTAATGTACAGTCTTTTAGATAACATTATAATAGCATACAACATCACACTATGACCTTGCTCGCATCTTGTGACCTTTCCCAATGTATAGTGGATATTTATTTTTTGATGAATCTATGTTTGTAGGTTATTTAAAATAGTTACAACTCACATAAATTTTTTACAATCCAAAATCATTTATTTTCAAGGATAATATTCTAACTATATCCCTAATTTCTATTTTTAGTAATTTACAACCTATAAAAATTTTGTATATCTTTGTATTTACTATATTTTATCTTATTTAACTTATTGGATTATATTTTAATAATTTAAACTTCTAATTAAAGTTAATTATGACTCATAATTAATTTTAGTGTAAATAAATGTCATCCAAAATAATATAATTAAAACTATTGGATTATATTTTATCACAAGATTGAAAAAATTATTGTTAAAAAAATCCAATGTAAGACATCTTAAAAAATTTATTAAATAAAGGGTATCAAAAATTGTAAAAAACTATAAAAACATATAATGTAATTCATGTGAAAAATTATATTATATAAGGGTGTATGACACATAAGTAAATAATAATATAAATACAAACTAGAAATGAAATCTTGTGCTATAATGTAAAAATTTTATAATAACATCCAATGTGAAAGATAAAAACTTAACTTAGACAAGGACATGTAAAATAATATAATTAAATATTCTAATGTGTGAAAAATTGAAATCAATGCTTGCACCAAAATGTAATGTAAAAAGCCCTGATCATCTATAAACATAACCATAATGATAGAGATGTTGAAAATATGAAAGGGATGGGTGTTTTCAAGGAAGGTCTGGTTGTATTCCTTAAGTTCTTACATTGCAACTAAAAAACTTAATAGTCAAGAGACATAATAATGAAAATTAAGAGTCAAATCTAAATAAAAGAGAGATAAAATGTGATATAAATAGGAGGGGTATGACTATCTAGTAAAAATTTACATATATGGGGTGTTGGGAAAGAAAAAAATAGATATATAAGGAAGGAAGGTATTACAAGGGTTATGTATAAATCCTTATCAAGAACAATACACTATAATAAAATGGTCAGGGGAATATTTTTTGACATCAAGGACCTCAAGAACCTAACTGATCAAGCATGAGTTTGGGATAACAAGTTAAGTATAAGTATTACACCATGAACATGAAATGCATGGAAATTAAAAGAGATCCTACCTTCCCATAACACTTACCCCATTCTATAAACATAACCATAATAATATAGATGTTGAAAATATTTAAGGGATGGGTGTGTTCAAGGAAGGTCTGGTTGTATTCCCTAAGGTCTTACATTGCAACTAAAAAACTTAATAGTCAAGAGACATAATAATGAAAATTAAGAGTCAAATCTAAATAAAAGAGAGATAAAATGTGATATAAATAGGAGGGGTACGAATATCTAGTAAAAATTTACATATATGGGATGTTAGGAAAGAAAAATTTAGATATATAAGGAAGGAAGGTATTACAAGGGTTATGTATAAATCCTTAGCAAGAACAATACACTATAATAAAATGGTCAGGGGAATATTTTTTGACATCAAGGACCTCAAGAACCTAACTGATCAAGCATGAGTTTGGGATAACAAGTTAAGTATAAGTATTACCCCATGAACATGAAATGCATGGAAATTAAAAGAGATCCTACCTTCCCATAACATTTACTCCATTCTTAAAGATCCCTTAAATATTTATCAATCTAATTTGAGGATTAGGTACTTGTATGAGAAAGTATGTGGTACCAAAATGTATTTATATGAAACCTTTTACACCAATATACTAGCCTAACACACCCTAATATACCTCAAATATATCATGATTCCAACTATAGAGTTCGATATTAAAATAGGATATGGGTGTACAGAAAATAAGATCAAGTCTTTTGGTATAATTTGAAATTTCATATTTTTTTCATTTCCTTATGAAATTATGGATTTTGAATGTTTGATTTTTATATTTTACTCTTCCAAAAGGATTTAGAAAATAAAAATTGGGTATTAGAGATTACTAATACAATAAATATTACACCTATACACTAAAGAGGAGAACCTAAATACTCTTAGACATACACTTTAGAAAAGAGTGAAATCCTAAAATAGATAAAAGTGTGCCTCATTTGAAAGGAAAGGGAGATGAGGGGATTGTCAAATTATATCCTTGTAAGATGGATACAATTAAGATAGATATGTAAACAATAATAATATTTGTTTTTTATAAGTGAATATGAATATAAATTAGATATGGAAGTACCAAAAAAATGTACATCAAACTACATAATGAAAATAATGAAGGAGATCCCTAAGAAAACAAGTTCTATAAAAGATGGTAGTAATGTCATTATGGAAGCCAGACAACCCTAAAATGGGTATAGAATAAGCAGTGATAGGAAATAACATCATAAAAGAGTGTGATTTTAAAGAGATAAAAAAATAACCACACAATAAAAAATGGATAAAATAAAACATCCCATAAAAGGGGGGTCAAAAAAATACCAAAGGATCATAAAGGAGACAATGTCCAAAATAAAACATCACAAAAGTTGGGGATAAAAAACATACCAAAGAACCACAAGGGAAACAAATGTTATAAATATAAAGGTATGACTATAAAAACTATGTTAATAATGAAAAGTATAAAAAATTAAAGGAACATGGTACAAGAAAATAAATAGTGAAAAATATGTAATCGACAAATACAACTTGAAAAATGAAAGCATATTTATCTCTGAATATTTATTGAACTTGAATTTTCTTATCTTTAATGTGTGCAAGGTTTTTTATTACTATGTAAAATAAAGTGTCATTGTATGTGCTCAAATTGAAATATGAAGGATGATGAAAATCAAATGATACTCCAAAGGTGAAAATAAAGTAAAGGATTGGCATCAAAATATGCCCAAAACACTAAAATAAAAAAAAGGTGTGCATTTAAGATTACCTAACACATGATGAAGGAAATTTATGGGCATAATAAGATTTTAAAAATTATGAGATATAAAACGATTGTGTATACAAATAATATTTTAAAAATTTATCAATTACTGATGCTTTCTCTCTTGCAAGGCCCCATCGAGTCTCAATCTCTCTCAGTGCATATCTTAATATGTGCACTGAGAAAGGGGTGGGTAAACCATTGGTGGTTAGTAAGATCTTTGTCCCTTTACTAACACTTTTTATCAAACAAACCTTCTCTGAAAACATTCCCCTAAGATTTAACTCCTATCTTTCACCCTCCTCTAGTCATTTTCCACCTTCATTATCCCTTCCTCATCCTAGACTCCTTTTTTATGGTTTATGATATAATCTCATCCCTATAGACCATGCACTCTAATTGAAAATGCTAATTTAGGATCTAGGTTGGCCCCTAACCAACCTAGATCAGGACCTAATTTGTTTTTGTCAATAATGATATAGAATTGATTGGACCGACCCTATCATCTAAAATTTTGGAAAGGACTAAGGGTTAGATTCAACTATATAAACACATCCATTTCATAATTTCTTAGAGATAGTAGGATTTAATTATTCATTTGAACTTTTTTACAATCTTTTCTTATACCATTCTACTTGAGGAGTCTTAGCTTAGGGTTTCTACTTAGAGAAGAATAGTGTCTTGTGGAAAAGTCCTGGATGCTTTGGCCTTTATTAGTGATACTTACAAACCACAACAACCTCTTGTGAAGCACCTTTTTCTAAGGGAAATATTGAGTCTAGATGGGTTCATCTTCAAGGTAAGTATCTCTAACTTTGATCCTTTCTTTAGTAGATATAAGTAGCATAACTAAGGATTTTGAATGTATTACTCTCTTCATGTATTAGGGTCTTACCTATACATAGCTCAAATAGGATTCTCTTATGCATCTTTACCTTTTTATGTTTACTAAACCCCATTTTATGCCACAAGCTTTTGTGAGAACTATATTAGACTTTTACTTTGCTTTTGTCACTTGTAAATTTGTGAATCACATAGGACCTAGTAGGGTTATTGCATAGTTTTACTTAGCATGACACACTAAAACCCTACCTAGTGAATTTATTATGGTAGGAGATCCCTTGGATAGGTCTAAAACATCCATCTTGGTCATGACCCTAAATATATAATGTATCAACAATCAAAAGTGTAAATAGGATTTATCTTCTCTGAGCTAGGATTGATTTATTGACTAGTTGAATTTCACTTTGCATAAATTCTAATGAACCTGACATGAATATAACCCTTGTATGTTTTCTTTGAAACCATAATTTTTATCATTTTATTATATTTTTATATATTTATAGTAATATATCTAAGTAGTCAGTATAGTTATAACTTTTCATGCATAGGTTTAGCACATAGTCACTTCAAACTGACTCTATTCTATTTATACAGGTCTTCATCAAATATAGGTTACTAGATCGAGAAGTTCATTACATTATTCTTATTTAGTTATAAATTACCATAAACTATAGAATAATTTGACTGTCTTTTATTTTCTTATATCATCATACAAGTCAATAAACACTATCGAATATGTTGACTCTATTAATTATTCTTCTTCAATGTACAAGGTTTTACATAACTTGGTCAAACTAGTTGACCCAATTTTTAGAATTTGAAAGTAGCAATTAAGCACTACATCATAAAAATTTGAAATATAAATCATTTTAAAGCCCACCAAGGTTCATTTATCATATCTTTCTATCATTTTAGTTCTTCCTTAATTTCTATTTTTCATAGTTAGTAGTCCTTAAAGCTGCAAACTAACAACTAACTAGATCAACCTGGTCGACTTAGTTCTATAGTTTATCTTTTCATTGAGAGACAGAGTCAAATTTTTTGACTCTATTCTTAAAGACATTTTTAGTATAGAATATAAGTGACCCATTTGACTTTTTAATGTATTATTTTCATCTAGTGTCACCTGAAATGACTTTGTATTATTATCAATCAAGGAATTAGCATATATTTGCTAATTAATTCACATTATTTTCCAATTATTTACATGCTTAGATTAATCCACATAGTATAAATAGGTGGTTTTCAAATTACCATTTTAGTTACACTATTTTACTCTTTTTCATACACTAAAAAACCACTTAACATTCAAAAAGTATTTAAATATTTGTCTTCTTAAGGCCTACCTACTTGGATTTCATCACCAAGGGGGAAGTTGACTTGGTTTTCTAGATAAGTATAAATGCATGGTTAATGGTATATATTGTAAAAGTAGTCAACACCCTTATCATTATGGGATTTTGAAGTGAGTGGGTGGGCCCCAATACCAAGCTAGTATCATTGCCAATACAAATCCCTTTTATCCCAAGCATCCTGAAACCAACTTTAGACTATTTTCTAGTTCCCCATTTTAGCCAACTTTCCTATCACAATAAAATAAAAACTTTATAATAATATAATAACACTTAGGGTGACCAATTATTTAAAATTTAATTTTCAATTAATTGCTTACTCTTTTATCATTGTGTGTTGTATTGAAAAACTTGCATTGGCTAGAGTTGGTGTAAGGATTGTGTTATGTGCCCTAATTGGATCAATCGCATTAATATAATTATTTTTGTGTTTGATTTAATTACTACTTAAAACTATCTTGAAAAAATTTTCCCATACTTCATAACATTTTCATCTTGGTCAATACAGTCTCTTACAGACTATATTTTTCACCTTCCTATTTATAGTACATAGTCGACCCAAATGACTATGTATTCCTATCTCTCTATTTTGTCTCCTATCTAGTAGTAAAAAATCAACTCATATGACTATATATTCTTCTAAACTTATGTTTTATTAATACTCTATCATCCCAATCCACTCATTACCTTTAGGCTAACCCTGTTACTTGTTAGACGACCTTATTTTTGGTTTGGTTGACTCTATTCTTTGTCTGGCCAACTTTGACAATGATTTTTATTCTTCTTCCCTAATATTTTTTTTTTCATCAAACATATTTAAATCCCATATAAAAATCTTATTATATAACCTAAATCCATTTAGACACTATATGGGGTGATTTTTTCTTCCTATCTTTTATATCTATCATTTTTTTCTATTTTTAGCCTTTGGGGCATCTTATGATTCCCACACACATATCATTTAAAACTCTAGGGAATCTTGTGATTCCCATCCATAAATCCAATTATCCATTAGGTCATCTTATGATGCCCACTCTTATTCTACATTTCATGATAACAAAATAATTTAAATTCAAGAAACCTTCTGATACACATAGGCTTGTCTCTCACATGCTCATCCTTGATACATATGTTAGCGTAGATATTTCCCTTCTTATCATTATTTATATATGATATCCTTCTAACACTTTTTTTTAGGATACATACATGGGTCTCACCCTCTACAGTAGTCTCTTTTTACATAAACCTTAGTCTTTTCTTTTTGGCCCTTTGGTTTATCTTTTATCATGAGTTGCATTGTAAAACCATGGATAGGACTTGGTCTTCCTCATGATTTCCATTTTTTTTCTCATTATTTCCTTGCTTTCCAATACATTTTGTCAACCCTTGGGTTTCTCTCTTTTGATTTATAGTGTAATACCATGGATAAGACTTGGCCATCCTCACAAATACCATCTTTATGCCATTTACTTTTCACATGCTTATACACCCTCGTGAGTTTCATTTTTATGAGTTGTAGTATAATATCATGGATAGGACCAAACCTTCCTCATAAAATCACCATATTTAATTTAGTATTAATTTTATAAAATGTGTCTAGCAATGGTTACATATTTTTGGTCCTTCTTCTCAACTTTAGCTTTTGTTTCTTTTGTAGATAAAATTTACACAAAAATTTTGGGTTAGCATATTTTCTTATACTTACCTCATTCCTATGATAAGGAATCACACTTCAGTGTCATTGTATCCCTTTTTCACCCTTTGTCACTTTTTTTGTGATTTGAAGTAATTCAAATTGTTTCATGTTCCATTCCTCTTGATTTCCTTTACTTTCACTATACTTAGGATAAAACAAGGTTGAAGTCAAGACCACACTTTTATTTCCCTTGAATTAACAAGACTCTTAGACACCATGCCATTTAAGTTCTCTTTCTTATCAACCAAGTCTAAAATATTTATATGAAATTTATTTTTAGCACCTATATTTGGTTTTCCAAATCCATATGGAGGAGGAATAAAAAAAGACATCAAGAAAATTAAAAGCTAGATCTTTTGAAAAAAAGGAAAAATTCAAAGTAAAAAACACACCAAAATACATAATTAAAATCACATATCCTATCTCTAATCAAAGCTCAAACTCCACATATGGCATCATGATAGAGCCAATGCCCATTTGGGTATGGTAGGCCACTAGATTATAATAGGATAATTCAACAAACTCTATGGTGTTACCTACTTTCTCATGCAAGTAACCAATATTTATAATATACCAATGACTATGTAAGGGGTCTTAAGAAATTGGTAACATTTTGTGGGAAGGTAGGTCAATTTTACTTTTCATGCATATCACCTTCATAGGATGATTTATATACTTCATTTGTTGACCTAATATTTGTGTGTCTAGGAGAAGTTCTTTCGATTCCTTAATTTCAAAAGTCCTCTTGTTTTAGAAAACCTAATTTTAGTGTCTTTAATTCAATAAATAATTCCTCTACCTTGGTTTTTCCTTCATTCTCCCCTCCACCCATTTAATTTCCCCCTTAATAGGCACTTGTGATTCTAAAGTTGTTTCCCCTCTTCTATATTCCCTTTTCTTAACATCTTAAAACATGCTAACACCACTTTATTTTTATTTTATTTATCCTTAGAACAAAACCATATGCTTGAGCAACTATGGATTAATTTAATTACACCATTGATTTACATCCAAGCATTGCATTTCTTTATTTTACTATTTGTTATTATTGTACTACCCCTATTTGTGGACACCTGAGTTTCCTTATACTCTCATGTAATTTTTCCATTATTGAGTGAGGTTGGATTTTTACTTCTCACTTACCAATGTTGTTTTCCATTTTATGCACTTTTCCATTGATGATTGTGTAAGGATTATTATTACTCACTCATCACTATTATTTTACCTTTTTTTTGCTTGGTTAGCCATATTTGTTTAAGGATTGTTACTACTTTCACATTGATGTTAGATTATCATTTTTTATATTATCCTTGGTTTGACTTGGTGAGTTTTCCTTTCTTACTTAAGGTTTATTTGTTTGGGTTTTTTAGTCCTTAATATCCTTGAATTTTTAGTTACCCGATTAACTCTAGATTTTGACTTAGTCATTTGGTCTAACTTAGCATATGTCACCCTAGCTATCTGAATTTCTAAGTACATCTCATCCAAATAACATTAGTTGTCTTGGCTTTCCTATGTTTTTATTTTTATTTTTAATCTTTAGTTTTATATCCTTAGGTTTGTCAAAATTAGTCTCTACACCCTCCATGATAAAAACTACAAACATAGTAAAAAACCATCCAACAATAAAGGTAAGTCAAGGTACACATACATTACTTTTATTTTTTAATTTCTTTCCATTTAAATAATTTGAATTCAATTATTTTATGATTTAAAATACTGTAATTTTCTTAGCTTCAGCATTGTGTGTTGTGTTCTTTTATCAAAGAACCATCCCCTATTGCACCTGAGTGACACATGATAATATTTGAGTGGGGAATATGTATACACATAATATATTTAGACTTTATCAATTATCGATTATTTCTCTCTTGCAATAACCCATCAAGTCTCAATATTTTTGAGTTCATTCCTTAAGGGGTGCACTAGGAAAGGTGTGGGCATACCATTGGTATTTTGCATGATTGTTATCCCTTTACTACCACTTGTTATCAATCTAACCTTCTCTAAAACATTCCCTTAAGATTTGTCTCCTATCTTTCACCTTCATCTAGTCATTGTATGCCTTCATTAGCCTTTCTTTAACCAAAACTCCTTTTTTATGGTTTATGATACAATGTAGGCACCATCAACCCCGTAATCTAATTAACAAAACTTATTTAGGGTTTAGGTTAGACCTTGGACAGCCTAGGTAATGACCTAATTTTTTTCAATAATGATACAAAGTAAATTGGGTCAACCCTATTGGTTAAACTTTCAAAAATGACTAAAGGTTAGATTCATCTATATAAACACATCTATTTCATCATTTCTTAGAGACAATAGGAGTTAATTATTCATTTGTGCTTGTTTATAATATGTTCTTCCATAATTCTACTTGAGGAGTCTTAACTTATGGTTTTTTCATGGAGAAGAATCTTGTCTTGTGTAAAAGTCTTGGATGTTTTGGCCTTTCTTATTTATCCTTAAAAAACACAACCACCTATTACAAATCACCTTTATCCAAGGGAGAGATTGAATCTCAATGGGTTCATCTTCAAGGTAAGTATTTATAATTTTTCTCCTCTCTTTAGTAGATAGAGGTATCATAAGTAATGTAATTTTAATATATTTCTCTCTCCATTAATTAGGTTATTACCTATACATATATTAAATAGGAATATCTTATGCGTGTTTAACTTTTTTATGTTTATTAACCCCCACTTTATGCCACAAGTTTTGGTGACCACTAGATTATACCTTTAATTTAATTTTGTCACTTGCATATTTATGAATATGAAAAAATAGAACCTATTTAGGGTTATTGCATAATTTTCCTTGATTGAAGGATTTAGAACCTTCCCTAGTGAATTTATTATGGTAAGATATCCCTTGGCTAGGTCTAGCAGATCCATCTTGGTCATAACCCTAAATATCTAATATATCAATAATTGGATGTGTAAGTAAGATTTATCTTCTTTGAGCTAGGATTAATTTATAGATTAGTTGCATTTCCCTTTACATACAGATTATATTGAACTTCAAAAATGATGTTCTTGGTAATGATTTTAGATTCTATGTAAATATATTGAATAATATGAAATTTGAAATATAGGGTAATTCTAAGATTTTTGAAATTTTTATTAATAATATAAAAAATGTCAATATAATAAAGATTTTTTATTTTTGGTTTGACTGTGTTATCAAATTCATTAAATTTAGATCAATTTTTACTCAATATGACTCGATTGACATTGGTGATATAGTTACGATGTTTTTAGATTAAGGTAAAAACAGGTTTTGAAGGGGCCCTGAAACCCTTTAATAGGAACAAAAAAGATAAAGCATTACCATGCTCTGGGAAAAGCCATCCTTAAACGTACTATAAAGTAGCAACAAAAATAGGTTATACAAGGATAACCTCAAAAAACCATTAGACAATCAACCCCCTATTATCCTGCAAGATGCTCTAATATCTATTTTTAGGGGTAAAATCTAGAATAGTTGCCTGTCTGCCATTAGCAATATTTTGCATACTTTCTAGCTCTCTAGTTTTCCTTATGGGTCTTCTTCTGGGTTTGTCAGGAGAGCCAATATCCAGTTTCACCTTACGATGCTGTTCATCTCTTTTTCCAAGTTTATCCCGAGCAGAAACAAGTTGTTTCACCTTTGTTTGTTGGTCTTTTTTATTGCTTCTAGTTTCTACTCCCTTAGTATTCATGTTTTTTCCACCCCTTTTTCTTTGGTTCTCCTGAAGCTCCTCTAAGGGGATATCATTATCAGCTTGAATCTCCCTAGACTGAGAAAGGAGAATATCTCCCTCTTCTGAATTATTTACATCTTCAACCAAGATTTCTCCTTCTTCTAGTACACTTTTGTCATCAGCATCTCCCCATCGCTCTTCTATTCTTTGATAGCAAATGATTTGTCCTGATAAATCCATCAAATCTTTTATTTTATGTTCAGGAATTTTGATATCTGTTTGCAGCCCATCTCCTTCTTTTTCTGAATTTTCTTTCTCAACAGAAAACTCTTTATATGCCTCAATTTGTGGATCTTTGGGTTCTTAACAAGAAGGCTCTTTATCTGCCTCTTCATCTAAATATTTAGGATCTTCACTATTCTTTTGTTCTTGTCTATGATCTTCCTTTAGTTTCCATTCTTTCTTATGCTGATTTTTTCTCCCATCCAAAACACCACTCAGAAGATTTTTATTTTTAGACGGATAGTTTTTAACGAAGCACCCCTATTTCTTACAAGCATAGCAAGAATTAGGCAAATATTCAAAAAAAATCCCTTGAGTTTTTTTGCCCAGCTTGGATATTATATCCACTTTTTCTAGGATGTGATTCAAATCTGCCACTTTAACATAAAGTCTGGCACTTTAAAGTTTAGATCTGGAAGCCGTAGCTTTATCCACTGCCACAAGTTCACCAAAAGAACTGGCAATACCTTTAAATATTTCCTCATGCCAAAAATCTAAAGGGAGTCCAGGAAGTCTAACCCAAATGGGAGTGGTTAGGAAAAAAGATTCTAATAGATCCATGTTGGGCTCCCATTTTTTGATAGTAAGAGAACATTTACCAAAAGACCACGGTCCTCCACCCAGAACCATATTCATGTCTTCCTTACAATTGAAAAAAAACGAGAAGAAGCCATTCAACATTGGTGCCATTTCTACCTCTCCCCTAATTACCCATTTCCTTTTAACCATTTTTTTAAGAGATTCCAGATCTGGTCTTGCTCCTAAAAATTTACCCACTAGGGTGAAATCTATGGAACACATAGAGAAATATATTAAAGGGTCTGGAATGAAGACTTGAAACTCACCTTTCTCCTAGCAAGATTTAGTAGTCACTGGTGGGAAAATATATTTTCCATTGGGTTTCTTGCCAAACAGAGATGACCACTTCTTTTGCTCTGCATTCTCTGTCTTCAGCACTTCTGAAGAATTTTCCTTATTAAACTACACATTATCTTTCTCCTTTTCATAATTCTACTCCAACACAGCAGGAGTAAAATCTAGATGGGAGACATAGATCCCACTAAAAGGATTAGAACCACTCGAAAGTTTTCCATTAATTCCAATAGCAGCACATTCTACCCCCAAAAAATTTCTTGCACCTCCTGTTGTCCCTCCAGGGTCTGTACCTGTTGCCTGGTTCTCCACACGTAGTTTTTCTCTCACCTTTAAACCTACGCTCTCCACATTTGATGGGGTGCCCTCAGTCTACTGCCCAAAAAATTCAAATTATGGGCACACTTCCAGCGTGCCTAGTGCATCCCGCCTATACATCCCGCATACAAAACTATATGATATAGTTACGATGTTATGGGATTAATATGACTCCATTAACATAGTAAATAGAATAATTTTCAAGAGGAATATGGTTTAATATCATATCAAAAAAAATTAGTGAGATTATATGTAGTTGGACTTGACAAGAAGCATATTTAAAACTATATCAATACATTTTAGGTTATGACTAGTGTAGTAAATTTATATAGAAATGTGATGTGAAACTATATTAACACTTCTTATATATAATTTTTTCTAAATTTAATGATTTTGATATTTTTAATAAAGTTGAAATTATATTTATACTTTTAGGATACATATAAAGGGTCATATAATATTTGGGATCAATACCACCAATGATTTTGTTTATATTAATCATGCTAACTAGGTTTTATTCATCCAAAGGTGGGTTAGAAGGTGCATAAAATTTTATGAATTCACCCTCATCACTATTTAAAATGGGAAAATATTCATAGGTATTTTCATCCATATCATAATATAAATTAATAGGAGTATCTTCTAATGTATTTTCACCGTTAGGATAAAAATTGTACAAATGGGAAGATCATCATAGTGAATTTCAAACATGTTATGATACTCAACATCTAAGGTAAGGATTTCAAGGTCTCCTTCTGTAGTAATGATGGGAGTGATATTATGATTTATTTTTTTTAAATTTGAATTTTATTTTTTGATTATAAACCTATAGAATGACAAGTTTTAAAAATATTTTTAAACCTAAGGATCTATAAAAATTGCATGTCTAAATGAGATGAAATGGAAATGTGAAGATAATACACAAATGGTGGGATATGATTGAATTCTAGATCACCAAAAATTATGATGGTGGTGAAGCTAACATAAATATAATTTTAAGAATAAAATGGAAATTTAAACATAATCTAGCTAGCATTGGGATAGGGTTCACCTTATGCTCAATAAAATGTATGTTCAGACTAGGAAGACCAACTCCAAAATCCTCTTTCTCTCTATGGACTATGATTAAAATATCAAATAAGATACCACACATACTTGAAGATGATGATGTAATCTAGTGGTAGTTATAGATCTAATATATGGTAATCCACACTCAATATCGAGGGTATATAGTTCCAAATCCTATGCCTAAGATATAAGATAATGGGTCTATTTATGTCCCAAGGCAAAATTAATAATGAATAAAAATAGTTTTAAAATGGGGTATCAAAAATATAATAAGGAAACCACATGCTATGAGCTAACAAACATGGATATACTAGATCTAATATGGTGAACTAAAATAAACAAAAAATTAATCCCATAAGGGTTCATTTCAATGTAATATAATAAAATGTGGCCTAGAGTAGGTCCTAAACTATGGTTTTAATGTCAAGTCGAAGCACCCTATGATACAAAAACTTATTCATCATAAAGGTAACCTAGGAAAGGATAATGAAATACATTTGTAAACACTAGAAAACTGCACACTTACAATTTTTGATGACTAAATACCTCGAGACCCCCTAAAGTCCCCATAAAATAATGTTAACCCTTAACCAACCCCTCTTAACCTAACTAAATCACTATTCTCCTATTCACATAGTACTATTCACTATCACTATTCACTATGGAACCCACTATCACTATTCATGATGGCATGGCATGTGACATGGGAAGTGACATGGAAGGTTATATGGCAATTTTCATGGCTTGTGAGTGAGGTGGCTTAAGGTGGGACATCATACCCCACTTGGGACCTACCTCCAAAGTACTTAATGAAATCATTAAGCACCAAAGGGCCCCTTTTTTTAATTATGACACATTTTTCTCCATGGGATGATCATTAAACATTTGTTTTTTCCTCATTCATGGAGAATGATGCCAAAATTCATGAGGAACTTAGCCAAAAGATGGAATTGAGTGGTGGAAAGTATTTTAGACCCATATTAGCCCATGTGCATGATTTCTTCTCCATTTTAGACTCTTTATCAAGTTTGGAGACAAACCAAACAAGTGGGATACCTATTGGATAAGTGGCAATATCACCCCCTTGTCTTTCATGACCACTCATGCACCCACATGGAGAATGGTGACAAAATGCATGGGGAACTTAGCCAAAAGACAAATTAGCTTGGTGAAAAGTCCTTTAGCCTCATTTAAGCCCATGTGTATTATTCCCACTCCAAATCAGACTCATGTTAAAGGTGGGAGATAAACCAACAAGGTGAGAATCCCACCATCCTTATCTCCTTTGTCATTTATGATCCCACTTGAAAAATGGTGCCATACTTCACTATTCCACTTCTTTGGCATATTTATTAATAATAAATGCTATAAATATGACCCTCCCCCTTTAGCCATGATTAACTTGAGTTTTATTAAAATAAATATTGTTGTAGGTTTTATACTTTCTAATGAGGTCATCATCTTGGAGGTTAGAATAAATCAAAGCAATGAATGTCTACCGAAATTGTTGTAGGATTCTTCAATAAAATCTACATCAACATCATCATCTACAACCATCTTCAAGAAGTCAAGGTAATTTTTGTTTATTTCTTGAATTTATTTCTTTATTTCCCTTTAACCTTTACTTTTATTAAACCCAAAAAAATATACCCCCTTTCCATATTTATCCCATTCATCTTTTTAACCGTTTTCCATTTTCATCCCTTTTTATCCCATTTTACCTCTTTATCCCATTCATCCTTTTACCTCATTTTATTCTTTGTTCCATTTACCTCTTTTTTTATTTTGACTAGATTCATTATTTTATAATATTAACCATTTACCAAACCCCAACCAAACTATATTTTGAACCTTACCAAATTACCAAACCAAAAACCACCATTTTGTCTTAACCAATTTTTAGCACTAGTTGATTTATCTAGTCATTGTTTTAGCAAAGCATTTAACTTATTTGTTTTAATTTTATTTATTTGTTTTTATTTAATATTTTTAGTTTTAGTTTTATAAAATTTTATTTAAAATTTATCATTTCTATTTATCAAACTTGAGTGTTTAAAGTAGGTGGATTGACAGCCTCCTAGAAATCTTTCACTTCTAAGATCTAGCTCACACTAGGTAATCCACCCATCTACTTGTTTGAAAAACAAGTGTGTATGTTTTTTTTAATTTACACGTCATCCTCCCAATCCAAATAATAGATATCCACAATCACTTGGATTCTATGTGTGCACATTGTAATAGGTTTTTCTACACACCCTTCTTCAGTTGTTTCTTTCTTTCAAACTTAAGAAAAGCAAAAACAAATTAGATATAAACATATTTGCATTCCTGGTGGGACCCTAGAGTTATATTGGGTTCATAATTTTTTTAGGACATTTATTTGAATTAGTGAAGAATCATTTAGTTGCATCCTTGTCTAAAAAATTAAATTTCCTTTCTTCTTTTCCTAAAAACAAGTTATAGTCTCTTTTGCCTTCTTAGAAAAAAGTGAAATTTTTATTTTCTTTGCATTTTATCAAAAAAAATAAAAAATAAATCATCCTAGGATTAGGACTTGTATTATCATATTTCATTTAGGTTGTATTTAGTTTGTATTCATTAAAATAAATAAATAAAAATCCTTTGGGATTAAAAGTGACTTGCATACATAGTTTGCTTGCTTATTTAATTAGCTCATCTAGTTTAATTTAAGCAAAGAAAATTAATTTTAGTGTAAAAATGTTACACAAAACAAACCACTTACATTAAAACAAAAATCAAAAACACCTGAGATAAGGCTTAACTAGGATTTCATCACCTAGAGGATGACCTTACCCTTTCCTGATTATCGTACTTGGATTTAATCACTGAGGGGATAACTAACTCAGCTCTCTAGTTGAGTATAAACTCTGGATAAGTGGTATAAGGCTAATCACCTACACTAGCTATGGGATTTTGATGTGAGAGGAGCAAGAACAAGTATCAATCCATGTACTCAATCTAATATAGACTTCCTTTTGAGCACCTAAATGTAACCCAAAACCAAACATATATTTCTTTCTAAAACCTATTCAAGCCAATTTCTTCTTCACACTTTTCTAAGGCATAATCCAAAATAGAGAATAAAAAGAATCCTAGGACTTAATTCACTCTTAGTGAATGAATTGTTTGCTTTGAATATTTTTTTTAAATTGCTCTCTATTTTGAGGTGTGAGAATATATCATTCCTTTCCCATTTTCTCATATTGTTATTACTCACTAACAACAAAGGGACCTTGACGAACAAAACTCACCACCAAGTCAACCAACCTTTTCCACCTCATCACCTATGGAACACATTTTTTAACCCATAGATTCCCTTCACTCTTCAGGAATTCCTATTCAAGTAGTCTTAGGAGATGCAAATTTTTCCACTTTCCTAAATAATCATCACACAGCCTTACAACATTACCTTAAAACTACGTCTCACCAAACCTTGGTTTTGACCCCAATTTAAGATACACCTTATGGCATGCCTCTCCACCTCATGGGGGGTACCTCCACTACCATGAGCACTACTCAACATTTAGTTACCCAAGTCCTATCATCGACCAAAAATTCACTTGAGGCTACTACTCAAAATCAACCAACCCAAACTACCACTACCCTTATACCACTTACCAAGCACTTCTCCACTATAAGAATTCATACCTCTAGCACTACCCATCTCTATCTAATTAACTCCAACCCATCAAACACTACCCTGCTTCAAAGCCTTATGGTGTTCATACCCTCTATGTTACCATTAATTAGTATGAAGGTCATTCCATTAGCTACTAGCCCACCTACAACTCCTACCCAAAAAGTGACCTTTAGTTATCTATATAATCCATAAGGGCACATGCTCACTACCCAACCACCCAATTCTACCCAACCATTGATACCCACACACCAATGTATCTCTTCTACCCAACATTGGCATCCACATACCAATATGTGGCAACCTCTTAACCTTCCACCCACATCAACATATTTTTCAACCACCACCACTATAATATTCATCCTATAACCTTTTGTGTGCTCAACCCCAAGTATAATTCATGAGGATGATCATGGAAAAGATGACTACCCTTGAGTCATCTATCTTCAGATCTCATAATCTCTTGTCCTATGATCAAATTTGTAATTATCATATTCACCCTTCAGTCCCTATCAAAACTTATCTAGCCCATTGAGAACTTCCAAAAAATTTAAAATTTAATAATAAGGAATACCCTCAACAAAATTTAAGATAATTTAGGCATTCATGCTACTTAATTACCCATGATGATGCTCTTTTCCTCTGTACATTTCCTATGTCATTATTCAGACCAACATTGGATTGGTATAGTGCCATACCCAAAGATTCCATCTTCTTCTTCAACCAATTATCCCAAAACTTCTTGTATCACTTTTTGATCATTATATCCAAGAAATTTTTCATCACTAACTTCTACTCCATCTAATAATTGAAGGATGAGTCCATTTCCAATTTTGTGGCTTGTTGGAGAAACCTAATTAGCCAACTTTCCTTCTCCTTGCCTCAACTCAAACTTATAGATATCTTTATTTGAGCATGTGTCAATCATATCTCATCCACATTATGTTTCCAAACCTTTAATGAAGCTTTTACCATGGCTCATAAACTAGAAAACTGAGTCATTGATGAAAGAAAGCTTAAACTCAAAAACAAGAAATCAACCTATAAAACCAATGAGGCTTCTTCCTCCAAGTCAAACAACTAGCTCATTACAAACACCAAAAAAAAAGGAAAATCAATTTCTATTTTCATCAAATCAATACCTCCACCATCTACCAACCAACAAAATTTGAGGAACCAAACCTCCAACTCTTCTAATTTTTCAAACCAAAACCCAAGGAACCAAATATGGAGCAACCAAAAGTAATTAACTCCACTTGGGGAACCCTATGCTTCTATTTTGGAAAATTTATTAAAATATAATATCATCTAACTTCCACCAACTAAACCACCCCAATAGTTTTATTATTCTTTCCTTGTAATAGGTTGGTATAATGAAAATGACCATTGTGCCTTTCATCGAGTCATATGACATGATATCAACAGGTGCAATACCTTTAAATACCTTGTCTAATCCCTCATTGACAAGGGGGATATTATATTAGATAACCCCAATACACCACCTAAAAAATACCTTGACAAATTAAGGCAACCTTTTCCAAACCACGCTCCCACAAAAAATGAGAGAAACAATGTCAAATGCTCTCCTGACACTCAGACCATTAACATGATTCTTAACACACTTGCTAATAAATAACCCATTCACCAATCTACTAATCCCCCTCTACTTATTGAAATAATAGAGTTACCTCCTACCATTTTAGACATATAAATAGAGGAATTAACCACATCCACACCTTTGACATAGGTTACCAGACATATCTCCCCTATTATAGAACCATCCATTCCATCTTTGGAAGCTATCTCACAAGAAAAGATAACTTCACCCACCAAACCCCTAATTTTGAAACCTTCCATCAAAAACCAAGACAAATGTAAGGGAATAAAACCAAAACCTCTAACCCCTTCTTTGGTATACCAACCTATCCCTTCTAAACCAACTAAAACCTCAACCCAACTAACCAAAACCTCCTCTAAATTAATTGACCCTCAAACACCTAAACCCACCAAGACAACTAAAGTAACCAAACCCCTTCCAAAACCAACAACTGAAGAAACTGAAGAGGTAAAACCACCAAAATCCTCAAATTTTACCTCCCTCAACCTTGCCCTCCATTTTAGGTACTCATCCCTCTACTTTGAGCATGAAGCCCATTATTTTCACTAAAACCCCACCACTTATGTTGGTTACAGCTTCACACTTGCCTACTAATGCACCTCATTTTACTACACAAACAATACCTAAGTTACATACCTTACTACCCTCTACCTCTAACTCCTAAACCATCTTACCTAAACCAAAACCATCAACTAAGAGTTCCACCTTACCTAAGAGGCCTATCACCAAACCTGCTTCCAAACAACCTTCTACCTCAACACCCAAAATAAAAACCACTAAACCTTTACCACCCTTAACCAATTCTTACCTAACCATTATCCAATAGTTATTAAAAACCTCTTCCTTGATATTACTACCCATCAAACCCTTTGACCCTTCACATCCTAAACCATCATGTTTCAATAAAAATTTGATTTTGTTATACCATAGAATACTCGGCCATGATATAGAGAATTACAAAGATCTCTAAACTCTTATCTACCACCTTTATGATGAGGATGATATATTAATATATGGACCTCTTATGTCACCCATACCAACCTAGACAACAACCATATTTATCCAATGCTTACCCACTCCTCCACTCTCACCTAAGAATGAAGATGAGTTTGACCACTCTACTACCTCACCCTCTCCTTCTATCCATAGTATCAATGTGGTCATTAGATCATAGAAAAAGGATAAGGGGAAGGCTAAGGTGTCCATTCCTTTAACTTACCCCTCTTCACATTCTTGAGAAAACCACACCCAACCATCTCCATCTTTAAGTAAAGCCAATGTGGCTATTTAGGTGTCCCCCAATCTAAACCTTCATACCCCAATCCATATGCAATATATATCTATAAATATATCCTTAAGTATCTTCACTATACCCTAAAAAAATGATATTAGATGAGTTTATTTGTACTTCTCCCCATCACCTCTAAGCACTCATATAGGCCTTGTAATCTATCTAGGTCTAACCCAATGACCCTTAACCTCTAGCTGCATTTTTTGGTGCCCTTCAAACTTCCAACCTTGTCACTTTTAAGAATTCAAAAATACCTTTTATCCACCTTGAGGACCTAGATCCCCCACTCTTTATTACTGCTTACATTAGCCAAACCCATGTCAAAAGGGTGATGATTGATAGGAGAGCTAGCATTAACATCATATCCTCCTATTCTAATGACCAACTTAACTTACCAGATAATATCATGTCAAAATCCACATCAGTCCTTTGATCTTTTAAAGACACTATGGCCACTACTTTGGGAACCATCATCCTTCATATCCCTATAGGACCCCACACACTCCCTAAACTCTTCTATGTGGTGGAAGGATAATTATAATACAATATATTATTGGGATGACCTTAGATTCATTTCATAGAATGTTTTCCCTCTACCTTCCATTGATGCATTAATTTTGAGCATGAAGGTTAGGTCATCAATGTCTAAGGTGACCTAAATCCTTTCTCAACATGTAATATGACCCATCACCCCAATGATTTCCTCATACACCCATCCAATGTACCTTTAGTAGTTATACCCCAACCACCAACCATTGATGAAACATCAACTATCCCATCCATCCCTTCTTCATGTATCCCTATAGAGGAGCCTTTAGGATCTATGTTCCAATGATTCTTGTTAGGGGAGTATCACCTTCTAGTGTTGGATGTTTTCTCTACTCTGTAAGAATATGGGAACCTTAAATATGACCCTTCATATGACCCTAACATCAAAACCATCATCCTTTTTGGTCCCCCTAACCATCAAATAAACTCCATCTATGGGGGACTTGATCGACCACTTCTTGCTCCCACCACTACCTCCTCCATCTGACCATTCACCTCTGACTTTTCCTACCTTGACAAACTAGAATTCACTAAATTATACCTTCACAGGTGTGCATAGAATGGATTTGGTCTAGGTTGATATGAATAAGGACCTCATGAGTTACCTTTGATCAAAACTTAAAAATCTCATGAGTCATTTGGCCTTGTGTTTGTACCACTTTAATAACTCACCAATTCACCCAAACCTATTGACACCATCAAGGAAAACATCCCCTCCTCACCAACCCAACCTCCTTCAAAGTTTGAGGATTTTGATATCATTCCTCTTGACATTTTTTTATCAAAAGGATGGCCAAATTCAAACCCTTCCTCTCATCCATCTTGAAATGATAGAGAAATATTCTCCTACTATCAATACCATCCAACATCAAGATGACGATTCTATTTTCACCTACCTTAGTGCCCCAAATTCCTCAATTCATAAATCCCTTCCTCATGAATCCTTGACCATGTTGAATGAATCCACCATGGATATCAACTTGGGAAATACTAAAAACCCCCACATTGTCAAATTGGGCTAATCATTAAATGTTGAAGAACTTTGAGACTTCTCCTCTTTCCTCCAAGACTGTAACATAGAATTTTCTTGGTCTTACAATGATATGCTTGAGATTAACCCCACTAATTCTACCCATAACATAGTCACTCATTATGATGCCAAGCCTGTTAAACATAAACTTTGATGCATGTATCCTCATATAGCCCTTATTGTCAAAGAAGAGCTTCAATGTCTCCTATCTATAAACTTCATTCAACACATTGACTACCCCTAATGGGTCTTGAATATCATACCTATCACCTTAGCCACTAGAATTATATGCATTTGTGTGGAATTTTATGACCCTAACCTCACTTTCCCCAAGGATGGCTTTCATGTACCTAGTATTGACTAACTTATTGATCTTACAACCAACCATGAGATGTTATCTCTCATGGAAGGGTTTTTGGGTTACAATAAGATCTTGATTTCTCCTAAATTTTAGCATAAAACCACCTTTACCACCCATTTTGGAACTTTTTGTTACAAATTCATGCCTTTTAGGTTAAAGAATGCCAGTGTAACCTACTAGTGAGCCATGACCTAAATATTCCATGACCTCATCCACACCATCATAAAGGACTATGTCGATTATTTATTAAGAAAATCCAAATCTCATCAAGATCATTTGAGAGTTCTTAGTAGTATCTTCAAACACCTAATACATTTTCATGTCAGACTCAACCCCAAGAAATGTGTTTTTGGAGTCCTTTTAGGAAAGCTTCTTAGCTTTATCATCTCTCTTTAAGGAATCAAAGTAAATCCTACTAAGGTAAAATAAATATTGGAGATGCCCCATCCTACCAACCTTAATCAACTCCATATCCTATAAGGAAACATTCAATCCATTCACCATTTCATTTATTAGCTTTCAAACTGATGCCAACCTTTCCATCACCTTCTAAAGAAGGATGTCTCTTTCAAATGGAATAGTGATTTCCAAAAATCATTTAAATCACTCAAATAATACCTTTTATCACCACCTATCCTCATCCCTCCTATGTATGATCACCCCTTTCACTTATACATCTCTACCAACAACCATTCCCTAAGGGAAATGTTGGCTCACTAAAATGAACACCATAGAGAGCAAGCCATATACTACTTTAGCTACATGCTTGTAGAAAATGAGACTCAATATACCCATACTGAGAAAATCTTCTTAGCCTTGAATTTCATGGCCACTAAAATCCACCACTACCTTCCTAACCATAAAACCTATGTCATAACCAACACCAACCCACTCAAGTACATGCATTCCAAGCCACATCAAAACTAGTGTATGGCCAAGTGGTTATGCTCTTAGCAGAGTTTGATCTTGAGTTCCTTCAGTAAAATTCAATTAAAGGGCAAGTTATTATTGACCAATTGGCTAAATCACCTTTGACAAATCACCAACAGCTTCTTCTTGAATTCCTAGATGAATCCATTTATACTCTTTCCCAAGAAAACATAACCTACCAAATGACTATGTTATTTAATGGTTCAAAGTCTCAACAAGGTGGGGGAGATAGTATCATCCTTATCCAATTTGGTATTAAACCCCTTCCCCTATTATTTAGACTTGACTTTGAATGCACCAATAATATGTCTGAGTATGAAGCCCTAGTCATAGGTATCCAAACCACTCTACCCTTAGGAATTAATACAACAATGTCTTTGGTGATTCCCAACTCATGGTCAACTAGGTCAATGGATCTTATCAATGTAATAATGATGTATTACAAAGATAAAAACTTTTAGTTGACAAACTCTTAGTATCATTCAAATGTTACCTAGTCTAATATATCCCCTAATCTACCAACAAATTCACTGATACAATGGCTTGCCTTGCTTCTTAGATCCCTTCTCAACCTTCTAATTCCAAAATCTTTGTCACCATTCACCATTATAAAACACCCTCTTATTACCAATCTAACCTCCCTACCATTTGTAGTGTGAAGGAATCCCCATATGACATTTGGTATGACTAAAATTTTAACTACTTCAACCTAGGCATCATTCCTCCCAACCTTTCTAAGAATGCCTGAAGAACCTTTGTCCAGAGTACCTCTTATTACACCATACTAGGGGTAATCCTTTACAAATTATGTTTCGATGGTATCCTTATTCATTACCTACATATCCATAAATCTTCCCATGCCATTAGAGAAAATCATGGTGGGATCTATGGGGGACACTTTAGCGGTCTTTCAGTCTCTAAACGTATCCTTTGCCTTGGCTACAATTGTCCTACCCTAAACCAAGACTATTGTGATTATGTAAAAAAGTGTGTTAAATGTCAATAGAATGATAACTTACATCATGTGCTAGCAAATAGCCTCCAATTATCTATGGACTTTTGGCCTTTCTCATAATGGGGACTCAATCTCATTAGGTAAATCAACCCCCATTATTCACAACAACATAGCTCCATCATCACAACCACTGAATATTTCACCAAGTGGGTGGAATATATTCCTCTTATATCAACCAAAATAGATAATATTATTGACTTTGTCAACCATTAGATGATCTGTCACTTAGATGGTCTTCATAAGATCATCACCAATAATGGAAAATATTTCAAAAATAAGAAATTCCAAGGTTTATGTGACATATTTGGCATCAATTTATGCTTTTCCTTGCCTTACCATCCACAAAAAAATAGATAGGTATAAGCCCCTAACAAAATCCTTAACAAAATACTAACCAAAGTTGTCAGTGCTTCAGGTTGAGATTGGCACTTGCACATCCCATTCTCTTTATGGTCCTATATTACTAGCATTTAAACCTCTACAAGTGATACCCCTTTATCTCTAGTATTTATAGTAGAGGTATTCTTTCCTCTTGAAGTCCAAATCCCCTCTCTTTATATATCTTAACAAGATCTTATTTCTAAAGAAGATTATTGTCAACACCATTTAGCTCAACTTGAGCTACTTGACAAGCATCATTTAGCAACCCTCCCCACCTCCACATCTATCAAGAGTATATTGAATGTGCTTATAAAAAAATCCTCAAACAGTGAGACTTTAATATTGGAGACCTCATCCTAAAAGAAAACCAACATGTGACCAACTTGGAGAAGAGTAAATGAGGCAAGTTTGGTTTCAATTGGCTTGGACCCTACATCATTACCCATAAGTATGGATTAGAAGCCTATCATTTATCCTCTCTCAAATTCAAACCAAAACCTAAACCTCTCAATGCTTCACATCTACATCTATTTTTCTATTAAATAAAGATCAAACTCACTACTTTTGTATAACTTAAGCTCATCCCTTGATTATGAAATTTTTACCTTCACCCATATTCCTCCTCTCCTTTTGAGGATAATTGATTACAACATAGAACCATGTGATTAACCATCACAGTCATAGCCTAATCTTAAATATGGGTATTATGGCTCTACCCATGGCATGGTTCTTATTGTTACTTTTCATCTCTAACAAGATGGAATCCCATCGTCATTTTCTTTCAAAACCACACCTATTAACATATCATTAACCTTCTTGTGTTAAATTTTTTCTCTCATAATAGTAAACCTATGAACCTAATTAGACTTGTCCATGTCTAACAAAAAAAATCACATCCAAAAATAATTTGAATACCAAAATATTACTTAGGTCAATATCTTAAGCATTGTAGACTACTCCCTTGAAGGATAGCTACCCACAAATAATATAAAAATTTCCAAATATAACATAGATTATTCCCTTGAAGGACAACTATTAAGAGAATTAAACAAAGATAAACCACTCCCTCGAAGGATGGATAAGTTAACAAAGCAATTTATTAGAAGATTCCCACATTGATCAGCTTCCCATATATAATAATATAGTAAATGAACCACTACCACAACAAAATCTAAAGCCACAATCAGCTCCTAAGCAACATAATAAGTTGGAAGTTACAATCAGCTTTCACATGTAGACTTATTGCATTGATCAGTCTACATCTAGCATACCACATGGACTTGTCTATTACCATTCTTAGGTCACCTATAGAAGGCTAAAATTAACCCACATAATGTTACCATACATATTACCCATTTCCCCTATATACTATCTATAAATCAAGGGATTTAGAGCTTACTTGACACACTGTTATCAAGAAACTTGTTTTATCAACCAATGCATGCTAATGCGAAGCATTCAAAAGGCTTATGTTCCTTAAGCCAATCCAACTTTAGGTTTTGTTTTATTTTTTCCCTATCAACAAATATGTATTATGCCTCATTTTTTGTTCTCTCATCATTGAGTCATGTATTTTATCAGACCCATTTCTCATGATTTTTCATCTACTATGGTTATCTAACCTACTTATGTTCCATCACTATCATCAATCAAATCATCATAAACCTAACCATGAATAACATCAAAATAACATTAACATCAAAATCCCTCAACCCATATTTAGTGCACACCCTTTCTCTACAAACCTTCAACAAAACTAAACCATGTGGTCTATCAAATTGGGGAAACCCATTTGAGCACCATTCTCCAACCCTTGTTAAACTACATTGGCCTGATGTCCATGGACTATGTAGGCACTACTTAACTTATAAGGGTATTTCAAATACTAACAACTAATTACCCTCACTTTTTATTCTCATTGATTTCTATTGCTAATAATTCCCTCTTTCTTAGGGCATCATATATCAGGGAAGCTTTGGAGTTTTCCTAGCATCCTTGTATTTTAACATCATCTAATACTTCCTATTTATTTTTCCCCCCATTATCAATAGAACTAAATTGGCCTGAGGTTTTTTTAGACTATGTAGGCAATGCTTAGTTACTAAGGTTAGCTTGGTCACACCCTTTACTTTATCTTCCCTTCTCACCTAGTATCTTTTCCTCCACTTCTATACCTATCTCCTCACCACCTCCCTCCCTTTAGCTTGTCAATCTCTTTTAACCACTTTTATAGCTTGTCAATATCTTTTAACATGAATATTGATAACCTTCCTCATTTTCCCCTCTTATCTCCAATAAAGTCACCACCTAATCTACTTTGTTGACCTCCCCATCACCTTTCCTTGCACATGCTTTTCAACTCACTCCCTTACCCACTTTTCATGTTTTTTCTCCCTCTCTCCACTTATTACCAACCTTGCCCTTTATCCCCTTTGTCTTATTTCACCATCCTCATCATCTTCCCTCACCATTGGATATTTTTTATACCCTCTTTATCACTCTATTTTCCTCACCAAATCCACATCATCTTTTCCCATGCACATTGAAGGATACTTTTACCCCTTTTTCTTCTTCACTACCACCTTCTTACTAATATTCCACTACTTCTAAACCACTTTCATTCCAATTCTTAGTTCTTATTTTCCTCTTTCTCATCTTTTCAATTTGGCATGCTTTCTATTTCTTCTAGCATCCCATTCTTTTTCTTACATGTGCCACCACTCTCTATCAATTTTCCACTCTTCCCACCTTTTCCATTTTTTTCTCCACAATTAGCTTCTAATTGGGTCTTTATCCTTTGATAAGCCTTCCATAATTTCCATTTTATTATTATTATTTTTATCCTTTTTCACTTTTCATTCCCTTTTTCCTCTTTCCATCTCAATACTCACTTATATTTTGCATCTATGTGAGTGTCCATGCTTTATATCCCTACTTCAATTATTCCTTTGCCTTCTTATCAACCCTAATATTCATCCATTATTTTTATCTCATTCCCTTTCATTGTGTTCCCCTATTTATTCACGACCTCATCAATTTTTATCTTTTCAATCTCTTCTAATTACCCATTAAACTTGTCAATATCTTCTAACAAGTTGATTGCAACATACCTTATCTCTTCAGCTTCTTATCTACCCATCCTTTGATTCCTATCATTTTTATTAACCCCTTTCTCATTTTCCATCCCATTCTCATCTCCAACACTGCCCTTTGATTTGTTTCATTTTTCCTCTCATTTCCATCATTATCCATGCTTACTTATTCACATCTTCACCTACTTCTTCTCTCTCCTGTCATCCTTTTTATGTCATCATTTCACTCCTTTTCCTCTTGTTTCTTTTTATTCCATGTATTTCTTTATTTTTCATTTTCATCACCAAATTCTCTTCTCATTGGTATTTTTTTAGAATTATTTTCAAACCTTTCATGGCCTCCTATATTTCTCATCCTCCCCTTACCATTCATGATTGATACACTTCTTTCCTCATCCTTTTATATTCTCCAATCTATCATTCTTTAGTGCATTCCTCAAACCCCCATCTTCCACTTTTTATTTATCTTCTCTTTTCTCCATTTCATTTCATTATTTTCATCTCCCTTAATGACATTCCTTTTTCTTCCTAACCTCATTTTTTTTCCTCCTCCATAGCCATACTTGGATCCTTCCATCCTTCTCCACCTTCATCTTTATCTATGACCTCATTTTTTTCTTTACCTATCTCTTCATCCATCTCCTAGTCTACCTTCACCTCATCCCTTATTGGATCCCTTTTATTTTCTCTCATTGGTACTACAACTTCTCACTCATTAGAGTGTGGTCACTAGTCTTATTGATTATACATGCATATACATGTTTATTTCCTTATATCATTGGCTCTCTTGCTTTAATGCATGAAATCTTGTCAGGTTCACTACTTCAAGGTATCTATTTCTTCCTTCAGTATCTATATCTATTAAGTATAGGTCCTCCATTTTTACCTCTAAAACTAATCCCTTCAACCTATCCATCACATTTTCCCCTTTAAACCCTTTACACATTTTTATTACTTGACAAAGTGTGATCAATACACCCATTTTATCCTTCAAATCATACTCATGTGATGCATTCATAGGGATTATGATCATTAAGCCACTCCAAATTTAGGTCTATTTTTTGTCCTTCTCAAAGATGAAACATCATACCCTCTTCTTATCCTAATGTGCTTAGTCGATATTTTCATTACAACATTTGTCTACTGATTATATTTTTTACTTTACCATTAGTATTGTTCATTGTCTTACCTCATCTACTTTACCTTAAGAAATATTACAATAACCATAAGAATAACCATAAAATTCATGAGTATCCAAAGAACCCTAAGCATGATAACATTCAAACAATGACATCCAACACATTTTGTACATGTTTACAACAAATTGTATAATATTTTATTTAAGGGTACGAGAAGTCACATGGCACATATAAAGTTATCATACTATACACACCTCACATAAGGCCTCTACATATATTATTTTCCTACCTAAGAATTAGGAAAATTATTTGGTGACTCTAGATTTGTATTCAACCATCCTTATAATTGATTACTCCCTAAACTAACATCCATAACATTCCCTATATCAAAAATTTCTAAAGGGTATACTCTATTCTCCTCTTCTACATTCATTCCCATAGGGAAAGAATAATATTCCACTCTGGGTATTTCACCTTGCTAACCTATCATAGACATTACATCCCTCTACTTTATTTTTTCTTATCACATAGGTACCACATGTTTTTGCCTCAGCATGCATCCCCTTTGATAGTAAGGGTTCCCTCCATGGACAGGCTGAAGGTCATGTTCTCTAACCCTACACCTTGCACAAAAAAAGTCTCACCTTATTCATTGCTAAAGAGGTAAGTATTTAAGCTCAATCTCAGGTTGTGGGTGAATTTCCTCTTGTTATTAGTTTAATAGCACTTCCATTATTTCTATTACATGTTGTTGTATTTAGTAGATATGCACATTTCTCATGTAGATAATTTTGGGTCATGGGGGTTGATAATTATCTCCACCATTTCTCCCATTGTTCACCATATTCAACCTATAATAGTTATCTAAACCTTGAATAACTTGTAAAACCAAATTACTTCATGATAAGTATTCATTCTTACCATGATTCTTTAAATAGACTATCCAACTATTATTCCTCACCAACATGATCATCCATTCCACTGATGGGAATGGTCCTATGATGTCATTGATTCATTTGAATATTATTCCCACTTGAAATGGTCATGTCTACTTGCCTTTTCATGTGGACATGTAGCCCTTGATCCAACTAGTTATCTTGATATAGTCATTATGTGTTGTCATGATGTCTTTTTGTTACCCTTATTATCCAATCTACATCTGATGTCTCTGCTTGCTTTTCCATCTTACAATCTTTATGGGTTTGGTGGTCATTTGTGTCATTTTAGCCTTTAACTTGGTTGACATAAATTGGCTTCCAACCATGGGCCACTCTAATAATCATGCCTTTAAAACTACCATTATTGTTGGTGGTGGTAGTTCCCAAATGCTTACCACTGTATAAGTTCCCCATATTATCTAGTTATATAACTAATGTCCTAGATAATGTAATTCCCTACTATCAGGGCCTCTTCTAAGTGAAACCCAAAGTAATTAGTTATAAGGAACTAGGATAGAGGATGCAAACATGGCCACCTTTCATCTAGCCTACCCATGCAACTTTTGGGTTAGGCATGGTCCATCTTATATCACTCACCATGCTTCAAATTTTCTAACTCATAAAATATACCTCGCCATCAATGAAATTATTTTCAAATAGTCACTTTGCTACTTCCCATAAAACTTAGCTTGTAGTGATGATGAACCTTTGCCAAAAAGACTATGCAGATATTGATAGATGCCCATCTCTTAAAACTTGACTCATAGTGATAGATGTTAGTATTGTGCTTATACCCTCACATAATTTTAAAATTCATAACCTCCTCATGAAGGCACCTCTTCTTTATCTTAGCTCCATCATAAGACATTTGTGATGCTTAGCCTTTTATTACCCACTTATTTATCTTACCTTACCCATCTGTGTCTTCTCCTCTTAATGCATGTGGGATTATTATGGTGACTATTCACCAATCTACATCACGATACCTCACCATTACCAAACTATCACCCCAAACCTAACCATGTGGTATATCAAATTAGGGTAGCCCATCTAAACTCCACTCAAAACAACATTTGGCCTAAAATTTTATTGGATATCACATCCAAAAAACTATGTAGGCAATGTCTACTTGCTTAGTGCATATGGAATCATCTCAACCACCACCTACCTAAACCCTTACCAACCACTCTCTCTAACTAGCTGACCATTCAACCATATCCACCTTGACATTGACCATTTTTAACCTAAACTATTACATATCTTTGTAATGACCTTATCTAGGTCATTTTAACCATACCAACCAGCCTTGTCATGTTGCATTTTTTCATGACCTAACCATTAGGGTTTTTTTATGTGATCATTTCCTACTTTGGATACCTACAACCAACCCTGACCTTATCTAGATCACTTGATAAGCATGAACTGATCAACTATGACTAATGTTATGGACCAGTTACTCTTGACACATGTCCCTCTAGACCCAAACATGTGTGATCTTGACTAATTCACTTAGTCACATTTTGTGTAAATGTTTGCATCTTGCATACCCACCTACCTTGTCACATCACCTAGTGCCTCCCCATCAATCACTTATCAAACCCATACCTAATTCTGCTTTCCCTCATCGACTCTCAATTTAAGGGGGAATACCTCCTACCAAAATTTAGGCACCTTAACCTTTGACCAAGTGATCCATTTTTGTTTTGGGTCTTGTTAATTCAAAGCTACATAACAAAAAGGGGGAAAATGTAAACACTAAAAAATTAAACACTTATAGTTTTTGATGATTGAATACCTCAAGACCCCCTAAAACCTTTTTAACCCTTAACCAACCCCTCTTAACCTAACCAAATCACTATTCTCCTATTTACATAGTACTATTCAAAATTACTATTTAAAATTACTATTCACTACGAAACCCACTATCACTTTTCATGATGACATGACAAGTGACATGGCATGTGACATGGAAGGTGATATGGCAAGTGATATGGCTTGGAAGTGAGGTGGTTTGAAGTGGGACATCATACCCCACTTATGACTTACCTCTAAGGTACATAATGATATCATTAAGCACCAAAGGGTCCCTCCTTTGAAGTATGACACATTTTTCCCCATGGGACCATCATTCAACATGTGTTTTATCCTCATGCATGGAGAATGATGCCAAAATTCATGGGGCACTTAGCTAAAATATGAAAGTGAGTGGTGAAAATTATTCTGGACCTATGTGAGCCCATGTGCATGATTCCCTCTCCATTTTGGAATATTTAGAAAGTTGAGAGATAAACCAACCATATGGGAGACATATTTGCTAAGTGGGAATCTCACTTCTTTGTCTTTCATGATCACTCATACACCCACATGGAGAATGGTGCCAAATGCATGGGGAACTTATCCAGAAGACAAATTAGCTTAGTAAAAAGTCATTTGGACTTATTTGAGCCCATATGCATGATTCCCATTCCAAATTAGACTAATTTTCAAGGTGGGAGACAAATAAAAAAGGTATGAATCCCGACATACTTAACCCCTTTGTCATTTATGATTCCACTTGAAAAATGGCACCATACTTCACTATTCCACTTCTTTGACATGTTTTTTGATAACAAATGCTTTAACTATGACCCTCCCCCTTCACCCATGGTTAATTTGAGTTTTGTTAAAATCATTATTATTGTAGTTTTTATAATTTTTAAGGAGGTAATCATCTTTTAGATTAGAATAAATCAAAGATATGAATCTCTATTGGAATTGTTGTAGGATTCTTCAACAACATCATCATCTATAACCATCTTCAAGAAGGCAAGGTAATATTTGTTTATTTCTTGAATTTATTTATTTATTTCCCTTTGATATTTAATTTTTTGAAACTCTAAACAATATAACCCATTTCCATCTTTATCTCATTCATCCCATTTACCCTTTTCCATCTTCATCCCATTCATCCCTTTTATCCCAGTTTACCTCTTTATCCTATTCATCCTTTTACCTAATTTTCCTATTTATTCCATTTTCCTATATTTTTATTTTTAAAATATTTATTATTTTAAAATATTCACCATTTATAAAACCCCAAATAATCTATATTTTAACCCTTACCAAATTACTAAACCAAAACCCACCATTTTGCCTTAACCAAATTTCAGCACTAGTTGATTTATCTAGTCATTATTTTAGCAAAGCATTTAACTTATTTGTTTTAATTTTAGTTATTTAATATTATGTTATATTTTTATTTTAATTTTTATGCAATTTTATTAAAATTATATCATTTATATTTATCAAACTTAAGTTTTTAAATTAGGTGGATCGACAGCCTCCTAAAAAGCTTTCGCTTCTAGGAGCTAGCTCACACTAGGCAATCCACCCATCTACTTGTCTAACCAAAAAGTGTGTTTAAGTGTTTTATTATTTTAATTTCATCCTACCAAGACAAATAGGACCTATCCAAAATCACTTGGATTCAACACATGCACATTGTAATAGGTTTTTCTACACACCCTTCTTCACTAGTTCCTTCTTCCAAAATTAAGAAAAGCAAAAAAAAATAGATAGAAACAACATTATACTATAATAAAATGATGAAATTATCTATATAAAAATAAAAATAAATAAAATATAATATGGTAATTATACCTACCTTTTATTAACTTGTTAGTTCATAAATATACCCATAGATCTAGAGGCATTTTGTAATTTATTTTATAGATGAATATGTAGAAAATAAAAAGTGAAGATCTATATATTATTAGTTGGGGATGCCAGAGACTATGGGGAATCTCATTTGTAAAAATAATCCTATTGAGCTTAAAATAACTTGAGTAATAATTTACCTCCATAAGATTAAGACTATATCCTCTAATTCTTATTTTTACAACTTAAGGGTATAAATGCAAATTCAAGTAAACCAAGTGAATGTTGTGTGCTTTTTTAATGATAATTACAACCCTTATATCTATAAACCCAAATCTATAAATTAAAATGTTATCCAAAATGATGGTATTTATCTACATATATATAATACAATGGTGTTAGCTAACCTAATATTGTATTACAATTCACAATACAATAAAGGAAAAACATGAAGACTCAAAACTATATTGTCTAGACCAATAAAATATAATGATAAACATGAAGGAAATATATTGTATCAATTAGGATAATGTAGTAGGAAATATATGGTGGTGTTATAACTAGACATAAAGAGACATAAAAAGAATAAGGAAAGAAATTCAAAGGAGATTAGGCTAATAATAATGGAGGTATGACAAAATATTATGTAAACATATCTCATAAAGTACCACGAGCTAATTAACCCCATTTTAGGTGCATTCCTTAGATGTAACTTCAAGTATATTGATGCACCTAAAATTCCTACAAGATGGATCATCTATAAAAGATAAATATGAAAAATATATGATGTAAAAAATCCCCATATAAAACCCTTACCAAAATACATTTTTGGGAATTCCTATAATTCATATCCTATATCTTTGAAATACATCATTATTATTCATATTCTTAATAGGGTTATCCATATAATAAATTTTAATAAGAACACAAAGACTTCTTGTGATATTCAAGGAACAAGGGATTTTTCAATTCTTATGTATAATAGAATTAATATGAAAGAACTTGATATATAATTATATTGTTATATAATATGTTTAAGACATTAGATGAAAAAAATTAAAATGTAGAACTTGAATCACTTGGAAATAAGGGTTATAACAATTTATTATTTTTTGTGCTTAGTGACATGGACCAAAAATATACCAACTACTAATAAAGTCTCATTATAAGATAAAAGAGAAAGGATACACATTATAAGTAGGTTATAAATTTGTTCATATTCAAAGACCTAGATATAAATACTAAGCACATATAACACATCATAATTAATTTTATACTTAACCTAAATTGGTATTATTTGTCTAGGATAACATCATTTTAAATTAGACAAATATCATTTTTAAGGAATCTAGTTCTTAATATATGTCATGCATCATGTAATAGTAATACACACACACACACACACACACACACACACACACACACACACACACACACACACACACACACACACACACACACACACACACACACACACACACACACACACACACACACACACACACACACACACACACACACACACACACACACACACACACACACGCACACACACACACACGCACGCACGCACGCACGCACGCACGCACGCACGCACACGCACACACACACGCACACGCACACACACACACACTCACTCACTCACTCAATTATAGAGATGGGTATAACAACTTATTATTATTATTTTAATATATCATGTACCTAGAATAAGGGTCTTTGACTATTTGATATAAAAATATAGTATCACTAAATGAGCTTCGCTTTAAAATTAGAAATTAGGTAATCATACCTCAATAATCTACCTATGTAAATAAAAATAATATGTTTCTTGTATCTAATAGAGAATAATGAGAAACCATTGGGATATTGAGTAACCCATGTATTCTTAAACATTGACTAAAATATATTCTTAGATGGGAGATGAGGATTATAGACATAGTTCTATCTTCTTTGATATAATAGAGTTTATGTTATGAAATTGTGCATTTTATAAACATAGAGATTGTTAGGTTGAAGATATTGTAGTGGTTCCATGACCCATATGTCACAATATATTCCTAATCTCCAATATGGTTATAAATTATGACCATGTGAATGTACTAATTGGAACTATTAAGGCCAATAGGGTGTCAATCTGACTACAATCAAGTATCTAGGTAATAAATGAAGGAAAATATTGGAGAAGAAAAATGGTGGATCCTAAATCTATTTTTTATAGGCGAATCTGACATTTGGTATCAAAGTGTATGCTATAAAGCTATTATCTCTATGTAAGATTCAAGTTTAAGGCAAAACTCTAGTTTCAAAACTAAAGTCTTCCAGGATAAAAATTGATTGAGTTCAACCATTGTATATGTTCACAAAGAAAAGGTGAGTATGTTACGTGTTAAAAATAATTATTTTATAAATGGGAAAGGTTCAAACTAAATCCTTAAGACCATATAAAACATAAGACTTAACTTTGAAATCTAATAAAATAAACAGGAAAGGTATAAGACTAGAGTAATAAAAGTGGATTTAAGTTTTTATTGAATCAAGAATAAAGGTCAATTTGTAAAAAACCTATCTCATTGAGTTCAAATGTAAGTCCTATAGTGTAAAATATTACAATCCTAATAAGAAAATATAATAATTCATTAGAATGTTTTGTAATGATGATAATTTTTTTCCTTATAAAAGAAGGTATAAATAAGTATAAAATATGATTTTAATAAGGAGTGATATAAAATAGTTTCCATGTCATGATCTTTTTGGGAACTAACCTAAGAAGATAATTGGAGTAGGAACATTTTATGACACTTAACTAAAGTTAAACCATCTTAATAAGTCAATATAAAGAATAATTTCATTCCACATTAGGTATGAATCTTGGGTTGCATAAGTGTGTGGCCTCACACCCATAAACTCATATCTAAATACATTAACATTCACCTTAGGATAGAACCATTCAAAGATAATTAACCCTAGTTAATTTCCAATCATGATCGAATTTATTTTGGTAGGTACAGGTAAAATATGAGACACATATTTTAGTCCTATAATTTACAACATCATTTTAAAAATAGTCATATCTAAAATATGCTAACATAACATTAAAAAAACTTTTTCAATGAAAAATACACTAACCTCTCAAGCATAATATCTTTATTATTTTTGAAGTTATTCATATAAATTTCTTTATGTAATGATACAACAATGTAATTGAAGTATTCATACATAAAGATCAATATGTTTCATTTATAATAAATAAACTAATATAGGCAATGCATAATTTTTAAAAACTCCCAATTAATTAAAAATCAAGCATTTAAATATTAAGAGATATCACTACCTATAGTTTTTAAAGATTTCATAACTTTTCTAAAAAAATGTGGTTATTACCTAAAGTATGAAATATAAGTATTACCTTCATTGATATTTAATACCACCAACTTATATACACATTCTTATTTGTATTTTGTAGCACATTAGTTACCACTACTAGAAAATTTTAGATTCCATGATTATCACACACACTGGTAAAATTTAAATTATTTAATAAACATGTGTGTAATCATAAGCAATGAAACTGATTAAACTAATGCTCAGTGCTCCTTACTTTAGGTTATAACAATTACCCTCATGGTTTGGTTCATGACACCAAAGAATGTTCCATCTAGTATTATTTGACTAACTTAATAATATAAGACAAATATTTTCATTTAGTCATTACACAAGAATAAAACTTCCTATTATTAACAAATGACTAATATAATTATGAAATAATGATCTATTTGATATGTAACCCCAATAATGTAACCTTAGATTACACAATGTAATTAAAATTGCATTGAATAGTTACTTATAAATATGTATAATACCAGTTCATGGATCAATTATGTAATGCATAAATCATTAGATTCAATTGATCAAGAAACTCCAAACTTTTATTTCCAACAATGAGTTTACACAATTCATAAAACATGATAATGACTTTCCATTTAATTTTAAGATAATTTATTACATCTTGTTCACTTTATCCTTCAGTCACCAATTTTGGTAATTTCAATTGGTTTGGAAGCATACCTTAAATCAAATATTTCCATTGTTTATAATTTATACCAAATGAAAATAACTTGTAACTTAATGAATTAAACAAATATAGACTTGCAAAATGACCACCAAAAAAGGTAAATTCCTTAATAGTATGTAATAACTCATTAAAAAAATTATTTTTTCTCTATATTTATTCATAAAAATTCCTTAATAGTTTTACAACTGAATTAAAAGTACAAGAAACTCATACTATTGCACATGACTTATTTATGACTTATTTATATAATTACATCCCTAGAAATTTATTTATACAACATAACCAAAGGTCATAGAATGAATATTATAATAAATTCACATTTTTTTACTATTAAAAAAAACACTTGATTACTAACCATTATGATATAATATTCTTTTTATAATAATCCACTAAATATATATCTCAATCAAACATATACATATGATATAAAATGATTCAAGAATAAAAGAGTAACTATAGAATTCCATTTAACTAATAGATAAACCTATAGGTATCCACACCAAAACCTAATGAACAACCCAACAAAAGACATAAACCACTTATGCCTTACATAAATATTTAATGAAAATAATGCATACAGTTGGAAACTAAAGAGAAATGGTTAATAAACTAAACATTTAATATCTATTCAAACTCAAAGATTATTTGAAGTTTGAGGGTGTACAATAAATAAAACTACAACTCAAATTATTCCAAGATGTATATAATTACATTTACTTGTGTGTGTGTGTGTGTGCATGCTCATGAATGTGCATACATGTATATATAATATGTATAAAAACACACACACACACACAAGAACCAAATCATCAAAACTATGTACAAAATGCATAAAGAAAGAAGATGATAACACAACTGAAACATGATTACCATGATCTAAGTACTCCATAAAAAATCTGGTCATAACATAAATAAATGATCATACATAATTGGTAATCCCACCCTTCCATCCCTATTATCCCTCCATCAATGTCCTTAGCAACCACATACATCAATTTCATGGTAGATTTTGGAAAAAATGGTGGTGTGTATTTATTCATAATATGATTTAATATTCCATTACCCCCAATGAAAACCCAATACCAAGAAGATAATAAAATGAAAACATGCACACCTAAACAACAAAATTTACTAAGTAAGAAAGGCACATGTTCAATGTCACAACTCAAACAATATTTAATACATATAGGTTTCCAACACAAGTGAAGAAACCTAGAAACAAAACCTATAAAAATGTAATGACAATAAAATACAAGTCATGGATGGCATGAAACATATTTTGATAAATGTGTATGGAATAGTGGTATGAAGAACACTAATAGTCCCCATGAGAACTTGAGGTTCTTACTCTACCATATACATTGATCATAATAACAATAATATTTAAAAAATAAGGAATAAACCTAAATACTATAACTTACTTGGTGAATCGATTCCCTAGTATGTCATATTCATTTTTCTAAATGAGATATTTTTATTATTTATTGATTCCACACATTCTCATTATAAAAATGATCAAGCTAAAAATAATAACTACAATCCATAAAAAAATTATAGTCTAAATGAAAATAATTTAGGTCATGGGTTGAACAAGGTGAAGCATTAACCTTCTTGTTCCCATGTTTCCCATTTTTTCTTGGTGAAATTATAGGATTAACCACCATTCAGTCTCCAACACAATAGTCCAAATAGACCATCAAAACCTATAGACTCATATCAAAAAAATCTACCTCAATAATAATAGATATGGTTTAGGGTTTCTAACATAAACTTAGCAAAAAACATCACAATGTCTATGGCCGATAATAGTGATCCACTTTACAACTAAGATCTTGGTAGAAGTTATATAATGACTTAGATCAGACAAAAAATTAAACCATACTGTTATCATTTCCAAATCATGTAAATATAATGGCCCAAGTATAAAACCATCATTTTAATCAAAATTATTATTAAAATAATTAAAGTTAATGGACTAAATTCCAACTAATGTTTAAAAACCATAATCCAAGCCACAAAATCAACATAAATAATAGACCTAATCTAAGTGAAAGGAATTTATGTAGTCAAATCCAAGTCAATACAATGAAAAAGTGATTCCAAAATTCAACCAACATACATATCAAACATGTCAACATGTTGCATTAACAATGATTTAATAAGATCATAAGATAAGGTTACATGTTACACTAAATAGGTCTCTGGTGAAACTAAATATAATGTTGGTACCAAGACTCAATTTCAATGATGAATAAATAATGACCACAAAAATAAAAAGAAACACTAGTTTATCTAACACATAAGTTCATTAAATTGAATAAAATTTGTGTTACAAATATTAAAATCAATAAAATGACAAATCAAACAACTGCACATAGATAAAAAATTATAAGACAAGTAATGGTCAAATGAAGGAAATGAATACTTAATATAAAATAATAGAATAATTAAATAACTTTTTGTTTTTTTAACCTAAAATATCTCATAATCCATCTATCATAATATCATCTTACTATCCACACACCCATGTCTATCACAATCCACCAATCAAACCTAGATCATTTTTCAATTTTCTACAGTCACAAAATAGAATATCAACAATATATAGATAATTTATAACATCATATGTTTATAACCATATAAATAATTATAATTAATAGAGCATCATAATCATATCAATGATCTAAATAACTTTACTGATCAAAGCATTATAATAATATCAATGATCTAACAACTATAATAATCAGAGCATTATAAAAATGTGATATCATAAATTTCAAATAGGAGTAACAAAAACTCTTATATGATTCCAAAAATTATGATGTGACATCCTCTCCATTTTAAAAAAGATTCATCTTGGTGACTAAACCAATAGATATAAGTATTGTTTCCTAAAAATAATCTAGTCTTCCCATGTAACACTCCTTTTACTAAGAGGAAAATAAAGTTGAGTTAGTATAAGCATCATTATATGACATTTCATATTTAAGTGAGGGATAAAAATGGAAATTCAGTGGATTATTTGGAAGTCCCCATACCTATGGGTTATGACCCAGAGGAAGGTGGGGATTGGACTGTGGTAAGAAAAAAATAATAAATGAAGAGGAAGGAAGAGGGTAGAACCTCTTAATATGACCCTAAGGTACCAAAAATAAAATTTTCAATAGGGGATATCTATCTAAGTGTCTCATGTAGGGTTGTAAAATTTTCACAACTTGGTTATAGTTGGTCTTGGTTTCCATTAGAAGAGGAGCTTAATTGGTATTTTATTATTTTATCTATCTCTCCATCTGTAAAAGTGTAGATTCCCTTTCAAAAAAATCATTTTTACCCTTATTAAAAAACACTCTTTTTACTAAGTTGGTCCCATTAGAATAATACCTTTTGAATATATCCACTTCATAATTTAGTGTTAAGATGGTTCAAGATCCATACTTGTTCCAGTTTCCTCTTCTCTTCTTCTGAGCCATTAATTTTATTCTAGTCCAAGAAATGATAAGGATCATATATGTATTTTATTAATAAAGTAACATGGAAAACGTCATTAATCCTATATATATGAGGAAGGGATAATCAATAATAAATAGGAATAATCTTATCCACAGTGTTGAATAGACTGATAAAGCATAAAACTATTTTACAAGTCTTTCCAAAATTGATTGAACTTTTTTGAGGTCTAACTCATAGGAATACCTTATCACCCAAATTAAATTCCCAATGTTTTCTTTTTTAATTCACATAACTCTTTTTCTATTTAGAAGCATTTTTCAAATTTGGGTGAATAAGAGCCATCTATTTTTCATAATCATGAATTACATTAGGACCAAATATAACCTTATTTTTAAAAATATCCAAACCAAGTGGGGTTTGACTTGTGCATCCATAAAAATATTAAAATGAAGATATTTTGATTACATAATGGTAATAATTATTATATTCAAATTCAAATAATTGAAGGTAATCTTCCCACTTAGTTTTTTGATCCATAACATACATCCTCAGCATATCTTCAACCACCAGTTGAGCCTTTTAGTCTAACCATCCATATCCAGGTGGTGTATTTAACGAAAGTTCAAATCTATTCCAAATTTTGTAATTAAATTTTTCCATAACCTTTAGTGAAGATATTATCCCTATTAGAGATCATCACTTATATAATTATATGCAATCAAATAACTTCTTTTATAAATATTTCATCAAATATGGAAGCATCATCAGTTAGTTTTCCAATAATAAAGTGACTAACTTTGGTAAACTTATCAATTACCACTAAAATAGTGTCATGTTTTTTGTCAGATTTAAGAATACTATAAATTAAATCAAGTGAGATTATAACCCAATTACCCTTTGGTATATCATGAGGGTATAAAAATCATTCAAGGTAGAAATGTTCAAATTTGAAAAACTAACATTATATATATTTAGTAAAAAAATAACATCATGCTTCATACCAAGCCAAAAATTATACCTTATTAACTTATGTGTCATCTTTATGACACCAATATTAGTGAATTTAGGTGATGTGTATATGTAAGTGAAATTGAATCTGATCTAAAAATCAATCCTAACTTGGAGAAGATAAATAAACTAACTATACCTCTAATAATACTTAGATAATATGGGTCAAAACTAATATGGATCCGCTAAACCTACTTATGGTGTCTTTTGTCATATAATATGGATAGAGAGGGTTTCAAACCATATATTCAAGCAATAACACATAATAACCCTAGATAGGTATTGATAATTAAATAATAAATTAAATATAATATAGTGCTCAATAAGTCTTATATCATAAATAGGGGATAAACATAAATAATAAAAAATAAACATGGAAAGTAAAAATATACTCAAGTCAACATAGAGGTAATCTTAAACAAGGAGAGATAATACATTCATTATCCATTATTTGTGAAAATATATCTATTAAAATAAAAGAGTAAGAGTTAGGAATACTTACCTTAAAGATGAACTCATCGAGACTCAACCTCTCCCTTGACCAATGGTGATTTTTAAGAGGTTATTTCTTATTTTTTAAGAAGCTAAGGATGAAAAATGGACTATAGTCTATCTAAGAAAATCCTAGTGAATCTTAAGCTTTCACATTACAAAGGTTCTCCTCCAAGAAGAATGAAACCCTAGGTAATGACTCAAGTAGGATGGCAAAAAAGTAGATAAATAAGTGAAAATAAATGATTCTATCTATTATAAATGAGGTGAAATGTGTGTGTGTGTGTGTGTTAATTTGACCCTAAGCCTTTCTATAATTTTAGCCAATGCAATTGACCTAGTCAATCTTTTTTGTTGGAAAATAGAGTCATTAGGTCTCAGACTAAGTTGACCTAAGATGATTTAGTCTCGTAATGTGCACTATTCCTATAACTAGGTCAAACCATTTCACTAAATTCAATCAATGGTAAAAATTGGTTTTACTTAGGTAGTGGATATTTGAGGTAGTGATTTTTTTGGATAAGAGTGTGAGGGAGGTGTCAAAGCTTAGGTAAATGTATAGGAGAGGATCAAATTGGGTTTAAGTGGCATTATAGGGAACAATAATATTATGAAGCACCAAAGGTACACCCTCCCCTTTCTTGGTGCACCCTTTAAAGGTGTGCACTCACATATATTGAGACTCGATGGGTTCTTACAAGAGATAAAACATTATTAATTGATAAAGTGTAAAAATATTTTGTATATACATATGCCCCACTCTAAGCTCATCACATGTCATGTAGTTGTAACATGGGATGGTGATTCAATAAAATACAAAGTAACAAACAATGTTGATCTAAATAAATTGTAGTATAAATCATAAATAAAAATGATAAATAAATAAATAGGTAACATATATGTACCTTGACTTACCTTTTTCATTAAATGGTTGTCTACTATGTTTCTAGTTTTCATCATGGAGGGTGCATAGACTACTTTGGACAAACCCTAAAGATATAAAACTAAAGAAAAATTACAAAAAATGTAGTGAAGTAAAAACAAAAAAAAAGTGTAGGCATGATGTACTTATAAATTTGGTAAGTTTGGGTGATAAATGCTAAGTTAGAACTAAATGACCATGCCAAAGTTAGAGTAAATTGAGTAATCAAAAATCCAAGGCTAATAAATGACCAAAAAACTAAAATAAAATGCATTCCTTAGGTAAGAAAAGTGACAAAATAAATCAAACCAATAACATGTGAAATTAATATGATAAGTCTAACATAATGTATAAAGGAGTAACAAACCAAAATTTAGATTAAGATGGAAAAGAAACATAAATTAAAACAAGATTGATGAGTGAGAAGTAACAATCTAAACTCGGCCATTAATGAAAAAAATACGTGAAGTAAAAACAACATTGGTGAGTGAGAAGTAACAATCTAAACTCACTTAAAAATGTAAAAATTATGTAAAGAAGAAAACAACATTGATGAGTGAGAAGGAATAATTCAAACTAACTCAACAATGGAAAAAGTAAAAAAATAGAGAAATAGATGTGTCATCTGTAATAAGGATGATAATGAATGTTTAAAGTTTTTTAGAAAATGAAACTAAGGAAATTATATAAATTTAAATCAATGGTGTAAATAATATAATCCATAGTCACTCGAACATATCATTTTATTCTAAAGATAGATAAAACTATATCAAAGTTATGTTAGCATGTTGTAAGATGTGAAGAAGAAGGAATATAGAAGTGAGGAGACAAATTTAGAATTAAACTTGCCTATTAAGGGGGGAATGAAATGGGTTTTAGAGGAAATGAAGTAAAAAAATCAAGGTATAGAAACTCTTTATCGAAGTCAAGATATGAAAATTGAGTCTATAAAAATAAGAGTACTTTCAACATTAAGGACTCTAAAGAACTTTTCCTAACCACATAAATCTTGGGTTATCTAGTGAAGTATGAATATCATCCCATTAATACTATATGTATGAAAATTAAAATGGACCTACATTTATACAATGTGTTCCCCATTCCTCAAGACACCTAATAGAACCATCAATATACTATGAAGATTGGGAACTTGCATGAGAAAGTAGGTATCACTATAGATAATTTTGAATTCTCTTATCTAATCTACTAGCCTATCACACCCTGATGGACCCCATCTCTTTATGAGGCCAACTGTGGAGTTTGAGATTTTATTAGGAATAGGAGATATGCTATGAATCATATATTTTATTATGATTTTGACTTTTAGATTTTGATATTTCCATTTGATCATTACCTTTTGTTTAAATGATTTGGATTTTAATTTTTTGATGGATTTTTCTATTCTTTCTCCATATGAATTTGGAGAGCCAAACATGGGTACTAAAAGTGACTATCATTCAAAAACTTTAAATTTGGTTTCTATGAAAGATGAATTAGAGATCATGGTATCTAAGAGTCTTGTTAATTCATGTTAAATAAAATTGTTATCTCAACTTTGACCTTGCTTTATCTAAAGTGAAATGGAAGTAATGGAGACAAAGGGAGATGAACATGAAATAATTTGAATTACATCAAGTCAAAAAAATGTGACAATTTAAAAGGGATACATTGATAGGTAAGCATGAATATATATCATAAGATTGTATGTAAGTGTAGGGAAACATGCCAACATAGTATTTTGTGCAATTTTTAGCTATAAAAGAATCAAAACCAAGGTTTAGAATATGAAATCATATACATTTAACCATTTCTTGAAATTTTAAAATAAAACTCAATTCATAAAAGGTTTTAAAAGAATATATAGATTTTTTGAGGAAATCCTAGTCCTATCCATGGCCTTAGACTAAAACTCATAAAACATAAACTGAAGCAGGTGTAAAATATGAAAATAGTATTTGTGAGGAAGGCCTAGTCCTATCCATGGTCTTATACTATAACTCACAAAATAAATAGGAGAATGAAAATAATAATGTTGTATAATAACAAACATATGATCAAAGGTTAAAATGGATGTATGAAATAAAATATAGTCATGAGGAAAACTAGGTCCTATCCATGGTATTATAATGCAACTCATGAATTAAATTAAAATATAAATCAAAAGACTAAAAAAGGGGACTAAGGTTTTTGTATAAAATAGATTGCTAAAAATGAGAGATATTTGGAGAAGTCCTATAAGAAGTGTTAGTATGTACATTATATGAAAATAAAGGAGATATTTAATCAAAAAATTGCTTTAAAAATTGTGCATTGGTACTTTCTTTGATAGCATGTCCTTAATTAATTTGTAGATGGTAAGTACTAGGACTAAGATGTCTTTTACTAAGTAGTGGCCCCACCATTTTTGGTGATATTTTCCTTCTTTGTCATGTGTATAATTTAATTTTAGGACTAAGTCTCTTATAGTAAATGTTTGTAATTTGAATTTTTATTATGTTTTTTAGCAATGTGAGCCTTGTATTGGTGTTTATGTTGCTAAGTGGCTAAATGGTGTTCATCAAGAAAATATAAAGCATGAAGATAAGCTTCTCATAATTATTCATCATGAAGTATACCATAAAGATATATCCATAAATATGGGAGTTTAAATTACAATGGTAATATTGATTCAAAACCATATACAAATGAGAATGGTGTTACCCCATTGGTAATACATATGCTAGTGTGGTAAGCCCAAAGTGTGGGATATAGATGAAGGTGCCAATCAATATGAGTTTATCAAATATTTTTTTGTAAGATTTTTTTTAATAATTTTGTTGGTATCCTCTACTTTAACATTACATTTAAGATGGTAAGGTGTGGATAATTTATTGGAAATTTTAAATTTGGCACATAATTATTTCATGTCTTTATTTTTAAAATTTACACAATTGTCAAAGATGATGGTATGGGGAAATATAGAATAATAAATGATTTTTTTAAGAATAAATTTTGAAATAGTGGTTACCATGACATTAAAAAGAGTAAGAGTCATTTCTTATACTTATTTGGTAAAATATTAAATAAAAATAAAAAATAAATACATGTCCATCTTGTTATCAATGTAACTTGCTAATGAGGTCTAATCCCCACATATAAAATGGCCAAGGAGACTACATTATTTGAATCTTAGTCAGTGGTGATTGGATTATATCATCATGGAGTTGAAAAGGATTACACTTAATATAGAATTAATATCATATTTTTCTATAATAAGCCAAAATTAACCTATGTGCAAGAATTTTCATGTTGTAACATGTCCATTATAATGACTATAGTAAATGCCCCCATGTTCTTTTTATAAGAGATTAATAACATATTCTTGCATTACACAATGGAGTAGGGTTCCTTAGGCATTGTGGTAATAAAAAGTGTTATATCAAAACACATACTTGAAATCTAATTTTCATATTCAAGTCTTTTCATGAGAAACTATGTTTAGAAGGTAAGTAATATCTTTAAGAAATTGAATTATGTTTTTATGCCATCAATTTTGTCAAATAGTGACAAACTCAATGTGAAAAATTAGTGAATCATTTGGTATTAGAGATTAAGATGTTTTTTCTGACTTGGATAATAAATTTTTAATCATGAAGTAATTTATGAGGGTGAAATATAGATGTTGATGAAGTAAGAAAATTAACTATGGTATTTTAATCTCTTGGAAATGGTTTAATGGTAAAAGAAGTAAATTCTTTGGAAAATGTAGTAGATGTTTGATGGTATGAGATTATATTTTATCTTTAACATTGATAATAACCATTAAAATGGTGAAAAATAAGTTTTAAGTCACCCAAAGTGTGTAAAAATGGGATATTGAAGTCCATTGCAACTTTCATGCCTAATATTAGAGCTTTATATTTAGCCATGTTATTAATGACATTAAAAGTTAATCTAAATGATAATGGTATGATTTTAATATTGACTATTTGAATCAAAATTCAAAATATTTCAACCCCCTATAGTATAAAACATGTATCGGGGTTTATTAGGGTAAAATAGGGTGTGTCATGATCCTAGCAAAGTCATTCAATGTGTTATTAACCTTGGTCATAGTCAATTTTAGTCCTAATTCACTTTATATCATTTAAGGTCAGTATTTGGAGTCATTTATGAGGTTTGTATGGTTTACCATATTATACATGTGTTCCAAAGTCTCTTTCAATGTCTTACATGTTAGATCCTTATCAGATATGTCAGCCCTAATTGATAAATTGTAGGTCTTACATTGAAATCAAGAATAAAGTTGAAAAAAAGGAAATTTTGGGTAGTTGTACGACCTATGAAAGTGTTTTGGAACATGTGGATGGTTTTTAAATTAATATTTATCTTCCCTAAGTTAAAATATACATTTTATCAGCTTTAAAAGTCCCAAAATTGGCCTAAAACCATTTTACTCCTTCATTGCTCTTCTTGACATACAAAATGAGTCAACAAGTTTTCTCATGATACGACCAGTAGGAGAGAATTGGGCCAAATGCTTCTAAGGGATGTTAATGTAATTATTATAATTTAATTTCATGATATAATTTTAAATATTTATTGTTTTTTATTTATTAACCATTATTTATAATTTGATTGCTCCTTTTTGTATGTTTATCCCCATACTCTACAAGTTTCCTCTTTATTTGAGTTGGTCTATATAAAACACTTAATGAAAATGTTTCTAGGAGATGTATACATTATTATATCATGGTTTATATTCATTTTTCATATGTGTATGTGAGTTTTAAATCACAAACACTCCATTATTCTAGTGGAAGCTCCATGGCTAGTTTGCAAATAGTTTCATCAGTTTCAAGAGCTTGTATTGTAGTTTGACCTTCATGTAGATAGAAATGCAAGTTGAAATGTTGTTTTTTGCCAAAAAAATTCATTATGAACAATATTTTTTTTGAATATGTGACCTCAAAGTCATATATTAATGAAAAACATAGTCATATATAGTACAAAGTGGATTTTCCTATAGATATTCACCGGCAGTCAAGTGAATGAGAGTTTTGATCATACTCATGGATATGTGGTGAAGGTTTCAATATGTTGGATAAACTATTAAAGTTGAAAAATAAATTTTTACTATGTATATGGTTTAAATCATTTAAGACTATTAATCCTCTAATGAACATAGTCTTCTAGCCTGATATACACCTATAGGTTCCCCAATAGAATACTAAGCACATTGAAATAAGGCATTTGAACTTGTTTGAAGTATTTCAAGGTTGAAAGGATAAATTTAAAGACTTATATAATGTATATGATTTGTTTTATAACCATCCACCATACACATTATCTATACCATATCCTCATTTCCCTATGTCCTGTATATGAATTTACAAGAAGCTCATATAGAGGACTGAGTAGTTGGAGTGCTAGTGTTTGAACATGTTTGAGATCTCATAGAGGTTTGAGAAGTTTAAATATGTCACAAAAATAATTTTTAAGTCCAAATTTTTATGTAAACTTGAGAATAATTTCCATAGTTTGAGAGATCCACTTAAGGGACATGTTACCTTAAACTCTCCAAAATAGGGAACATGCCTTATTTTTTATCCTTTCATGGTAAGATGTACTAAGGTCTACACAATCCTAAGTTTGTCATCATGAATTTCATACCTTAGAGTGAGTCCTTAACCAAATATAATGAGTATTTTTTCTTAGGAGGTGATGTAAAGGAGGCCTCCATTTCATATATTCTTTCACTATAAAATGTCAATGTTCTCTATAGTGTGTTGAATCTCAAATGACCTCGTAGTCCAAGGTAAAATTATAGAAACATCTCTCCATGGCAAGTGACCATATTGAGGTGAGGACACTAGTGTCTTAAAAAAACATTAAAAGAGGTTGAAGTATAGGGTCTTGACCTATATCATCACGTATAGGTCTACCTTTTCCCTAAAAAAGGTCACCTATAGTTTGATTATAGGTACCTACAAAATCATGGTATGAATTTAGAGATGGGAACCCTACAAACATGAATAATCTCTAATTATATTTGATTAAAATAAACTAAAAAATACCTTATAAAATATAACATAGTGTTAAAATGTTTTAAACCATATACAAGAGTCCTTTTTATATTACAATGATCATCTACAGTCTTATGGTAGAGTAACTACACACTAGGGTATGTTATTTTAGATGTTGGATTAACATAGATATGATGTGAATAGGTATAAATGACTATAAGATGGTATTAAATACTTAAATAATATATTGGAACATGATATACAAGGAATTAATAAGGCACATATATGAAATCTCTAAAACATCCATTTATAGTTAACACATAGTACACTATCTATTAATTAGGCTAGTATAAGGTACAAGTTAGGAGTTGGAAAGGAAGTATGGGTGTTAAATAAGATTATAAAATCCTAAAAAATGATAATGAATATCTCATGGGATTAATATAATAGGTAAATATATCATGGGGGGTTCCAACATACAGCTTGCAGTCAATTCACCAACCTTGCACACAATCAGTGTTACAGAAGTTTGCCTTAGGTTTTGTGAGGTTTAGAGGTACTAAGAGTATGATATAGACCTAATATTTTATGTATAAGATCAATAGGAACTATTTAATTCCCTCATACCTTCAAATTTCTTAGGAAAATAAGGGAAGCTCCCTTTGTTCCATCTTAGATAGATGGCACTCTCAGAGAGATACACCCTACAGGCTTAGTATGAGAATGGTTAGGAGATGAGTTAGGGATTTTTGATACATTTAATAATGGTGTAGGGAGTTTATTTGAGAATTAAAAAACATAAGAGAGACATCTACAAACAACAATGATATTTAGTGATGGCCTAAACATGTAAGGACATAGTTTCACTAAGCCTAGACTAGGCTTAAAGCCCTAAAGGGGGATAATCTCATTTCCAAAGCAAGATAAACCTTATAAAAAACTTTATGAATTTCATAGGAAGTTATGATATTATTTATAGCCTTTATTATATAGGGGATATCATAAATCGGTCATTTTTTGGCCTAATAACAATTCAGGGTGCACATAATGCAGGGATGAGCTCGAGAAGGCATCTTTAGAAGCTCACATCTATACATATGTTTAGCATGGAGATGTGAGGAGTTATGGTATGTTTAATAGGGTCCTAAAAATGATTCTAGTGAGATTTTTTCATAGATTGAATGTCAGAATTTTATGAATATATGATAAGGGTCAAAACTACTCAAAACCCTCTAAAACCCTTACTCATGACCTGATGGGAAAGTAGAAATAAATTCATAAAAGATGGCTAGTTTTGGAATTAAAATAATTTTTTATTGTATAAAACTTCCTCATTCTCCTTCCCATCAAATTGACTTGTACCCTATTTTTATGGAAATGGTACAAAACTAATTTTCTTGATATATTTTTATGTTTCTCAAGTTTAAAAGAGAGTTTAAAGATGGGAATCACTTTGGGAGAAAAAATGGGACCTAATATAACTCCTAATTATCATTTATTTCTTCATATAAACACATAAACACCCATGCTATCTCCTTCACCTTAGGCAGTCCAAACCGGCATTGTGAGTGGAAGGTGATCACCAAGTAAAAAGGTGATAACTCTAATTGGGAGGAATTTTATGGTATAAATAATGGATTTAAGTACAATAATACTCTTTATAGGTCTCATAACACCTCCCAAAATTATTATTTTGAAAATTTTAAGGTCACTTGAATGATAAGTGTGAGGAATGAGTGAAAGAAGGATGATAGTGACTACAGGTAGTGAGAAAATGTATCTAGAAGAAGACCAGTAGTTAGGGACACATCCAATGAATATTGGATATTTTTCTTAACCCCCCAGTCACATTTCACATATTTCATCTCTCTCTAGTATATTTTGGGGTGCTCAAGAGAAGCTAATGATAAAGATAGTTTCTAAGAAGGTAGTTGAAGGGTCTTATGCTAGTTTTGATAAGTTTTCATGCCTTAGAGGGAAATTTTTGAAAAGATACATTTCATTATCTATTAAATACTCTAATAATATAAAAAATAACTTATTTTTATGCCTTTATAAGTGCTATTGTGACCCTTGTTCTCCACTTCTCTATTTTCTCTCACACATTCTATAAGTACTAGCCATTTTGGCTCTTGTTTTCTAATTCCATGCCATGTATGGTTAATCCCTACTAGTTTTATGTTTTAATTTTCCTTTAATAATACATTAAATATATTTTTGAGCTCAAAAAAATATTTTCTAAGTATTTAAAGTGATATATGGAAAGGTTTAGTGATAAATAACTATCCTTGTCTTCTCTTTGTCTTTTCATGTTTGGTGAAATAAGTTCTCATTCTAACAGATCATATGGAGTTTAGATAGTGTGTTTGGATTCCTTAAAATTTTAAAGTGACTTTATATTCTATATTTTTATCTCTAGTTCATTTACCTTGAGTATTCTCATTCATATCACCTCTATATTGAAATACTAATGTTAAAACATCTTAAGACTATAAAGCTAGAATTGTAGGTATCATTTATTAGTGAAAGAGTATGTTGATATTGAGGATATATTCATGGTGTATCACCCCATTAAAATATATTTATTTCATTCATATTTCTACCCCTTTTCATACAATCACTTCAATGTCAATCTAGAGAGCTAGCCCTTAAACCTAGAGGTCTACCTCTATTATAGGCAACCCATAGGCCTAGAGGTATTCTAATGTTTCCCAAATATTAGATTATGATTGAATAACCTCATATAGGTTGAAATATTTGGTACCAAAATTTTCCATGTGGATTTTCTAGAATACATCCTATCTCATCTCCTTAAATTCATTTGGCAAAATCAAAGTGGAGTGTCCAGGTGTCTTCATTTAAATCAATAGTAACTTCAAGTTTTTTTTTTCAATAACTACATTATATTTAGTAGTAACAAGAGAGATGGTGGTTGTTAATGCTTTATCTTTTTTTATTCTGTTAAAGGGTTTTGGGGTCCCTTCAAAACCTACTTTTACCATAATCTAAAACAAGAGAGATAGTGGTATCTTATTGATTATTTACTTATAGATCAATAGTGAAATTATGAAAATAATATTTGAGATAGATAGCCTAATTAAGACCTTCAATATATAAAATGTTATCTTCAGGGAGATTATATTAAAGGTGATTTATGGCTTGTAAATGTGTCACTAAAATTTGGTCAGTGATGACTTGTCCTTTAATAGATTTTCTATAAAAATTTGAAGGATAAATCCCACCAATAGGACGATCTATTTTCCAATTATATCTCTAAGTAAGAATTCTTTGCAGAAGAAGTGATAAAGTGGATTGGAATGAATAATGACATAAGTGGTTTGATAGATCATATAATGATAGATATTTTTAGCTATAAAATATATAACAAAGAAATCATGTTATACTTTGGTATAACATTTTTCATAATCAATGAATCCTTAGCTAATGTAATAGATATCCTACTCTCTATCAATATCATCTCACTGGGTAATCATTGTCTCATTTGATATGGGGGTAGAGGATGTATATAAAATCAAGGGATAATCATTTGAATTTGGTCAAAGATTATAACAATGAAGAAAATGTTCCTTCATACTATCAAAATATTTTTTTCATGAATTTTTCCATTTTAAAGTATTACCTTCTTTTAGAAGTGAATTGATAGAGTATATATGGTAAGCCATTTCTTGGATAAACTATTGAATTGTCTCAAGTTTTCCAAGGTAAGTATGTATGTTAGGAATGGAATGAGGAATAGGCATGTTGATCATGGACTTTATTTTATTTGGATCAACATTAATGCCTTTAAGAGAGACTAAAAACACTATAAGTTTATTAGATGTAACTCCAAATCCACATTTTATGGGTGAAGTCTAAATATATATTTAATTAGTTGATAAAAAATGATAGCTATATCAATAAGGTGCATTGTACAAATCTTACATTTGGTAATGAGATCATCTACATATGTTTATAATATATTGTGTATAAGATCATGAAAAATGTGGGTGACTACATGTTGATAGGTTTCTTTACGATTTTTTATATTGAAAGGCATTTTGACATAAAAATAGGTGACCTAATCTGTAGTAAATGTTTTTTATGTTGGTTTTCAGAAGCTATGTGAATTTTTTTATAGCTTGAAAAACCATCAATAGGTGATAAAATTTAATATCTAGTGGTGTAATTGATTATATCATCTATTGAATGTAATGAAAAGTTATTTTTTAGACATGTTATATTAAGATTATGAAATTCAATGCATATATGGATAACCATTGTGAATTTTTTAGGAATAGGAATAATGTTTGATATCTATTTCAATTAGTCAACAAGTTTAATGAATTTGGCATCCAAAAGTTTAATGATTTCTTTGTGACATAGGGTATAAATTTTAGGTGGAAATTTTCATTATTTTTATCTAACAAGTTTGTCATCTGGGTAAGTGATGATATTATGTATGATGATATGAGGATCAACACCTAGCATATATTTATATAACCAATTAAAATTTTCATGATTATTATCAAATATAATCTAAATTTATTGTGCTCTATTAGGGTGCATTATTTAGAGATGATAATAGGTTGAGGACATGTTGGTGTACCATATTCTATTTTTGTGGTTTCTTCAATGAGTATATTTTCATCTTTAAAATGATATAGATCATGAGGGATAGAATAAATAATATTTTTTTATAATATCCACACTATTAATGAAAATTTTAAAATAAGGATATTTATGCATAAATTTCCCAAGTTTATGATTTTGTCATGGAATCTAAGGTTCTCGAGCATGGAGTAGTTCAAGTATAACTTTATCACTAGGGAACATGAGTAATGGTCCATATTATATAACATATACTTCAATATCAATTATATTTTTATTGTGATGATCATATTCAGAATGTATTTGTTATACATCTATGTCTAAGGTAAATTAGGTTGTAAGTTTAATTTGAAGGGTAGTATGTTGAGAGTGTCAATTGGATTAGGGATGGGTGTGTTAGGTTGTATTTTAGATGAACCTTCCATTTTATTAAGGTGGATAGCCTTAGTGGTATCAATGGAATAAAGAGGTTTCAAAATGTTTGGTTGTGTATAAAGTATGGAAGGTTTGGGAGTTGAGATTTCTTCCTGTACACATGGAGTATCTAATAGTATACAATTAAGAGGAGATACATAATCTTTAGATTCTAATTAAATATCAATTGATATGTGAATGACATGGAAATAATGGTTGAAGGCATGAATTTTGGCTAATGTATTTTGATTGTTTTGTACATTTAAGTCTTGTGATTGGGATTGGGACATTATATAATTACCATCATATGTGTGGGAAATAGTGTATGCATTTATTTCTATGGGAGAATCAGAGGTGGATGCACTTAAATTGAAAAAAATTCATGGAGACATTGTTAAAATATCATGGAATAATTTGGCCACTCCATAATCATCACATTTGAAATCATCTTCTATGTAAAAAGATTCATATGTACTACCTGGAGAAAGAATTTCAATGATATCATCAATTAGAGGAATGGTATGATCATGTGGAAGTAAATAAGGAGGAATCCATTATGTATTTTAAGGAGGTAATTTAGTGGTATTATAGGTATTTTATAATTCATTAGTTTCACCATCATCAAAATCAATGAGAGTGACATATAAATCTAGATTTATTCTAACAAATCTAGGTAGAGGTGCATTATTAATGCATGGGATGTTAGAATCTGATATTGAGATTTAGGATTTCATAGTTTTATACTCCATGGATTAGGATAAAACTCATGTTTGTATTTTTTTCCATTATGAATGAATTTAATTCATTAACTAATTACGGAGATAATAGCTCACATGTGATACAACCATGGGAAACCTAGGAGCATGTTGTAATATAATGGTAAATCAATAACCATGAGCTTAGTTCATATGGTATTGGGCCCGATACTAAGTGGGATCTAAATATAACCAAGTGGTTTTGTTTTGTTTTATCAAATCTTTGACATGTGAGATGATTTGTTTAATATTATCTTTGGTATATCTAATATATTATAGTAACCAAAGAGAGGTAACATTAATTCTTAATCCTTCATCTACTAACACTTTTTGAATGAGTTTATTATTGATTTTAATTTTAATAAAGAGGGGTGGATCATTAATGTGAAAAAAAATTCATCATTAATCATGCCTTTTTTAATAAATTCTATGGATGGTTTATAATATGTATAAATAGTTTTAATAATATGCAATTCTATAGGTGAAGGGTCTTTAGGATGATTTTTTGAATCAAGGGATGGTGGTTCTTTAATGTCTTATAATCGTTTCATTAGAAATTAATGATGATATGGAGAAGTATGAACTAACTTCATGAGGGGATTTTTACAAGGAATTTAATTGAGTTCTTCAAATAAATTCCAATGTGATTTAGAAGACAAAGAACCAACATGAGGTTTATGAGGTACAACTTTTTTCTTAATAATAAGAGAAGTAGAGTGAGGTTTTGGTTATGTGAGTGTTTCCTCATTTATTTTAGAAGGTATAGGTGTGGTAGTTGTGGTGTCATTAAGTAATTATTATTTGGTTGATGATTTTTAAAGTTTAGTGACTAGATATTTGTGGTTAAGTTTGCATATATAATTAGCGTTGGCTTCATTCAAATATTGGGAATTGGTATAATTTTGGTCATAATAAGAATTTATTGCATATATATATTCATTTTAATGTTATGGGTTAGAAATAGAGAAAGATTTTTTAGTTTTATATGATGAAGTTTTGGTAAACTATTTATTTTGAGAGGCTTTAACATAGTCATGATGACATAATTTGATCATAGTATCATGGTCAAATGCATCTCCCAACATAAAATAAGAAGTGAATTTAAGCATTCCATGACATGTTTCATGATAAAAACCCACATCAGTATGGAACCAATAGAATTTGTGAGGGTCATACCATGAAGGGGGCATTATTATAGGTGAAAGGTTTAGAGGGATATAATAGTTATTTCATTTGTTGGACAGTTAAAAGTATATGGGAAGAAAGGGGATCATCTAATTTTATTTTTCCTAATTTTATTTAAGGAGGAATGATATTAATTGCATTAGATAAATTTTGGAAATATCCCTTGATGGATTTATTATTTGGCTCAAATTGTTTCATAATAAAATATTGTCTGTTAGCTTGATCAAGTGCATCACTTAGATTTTGTAGAGAAAACTCTTGAACCTTATATTGGAGTGAGGGTGTTAATGCATTTATAAAGAGTTTAAATAAATTATCATCATTCATGTTATGATCTACTTTAAGAGACAAAGATTTCCATCATTTAATAAAATCATGAGCTAATTCAGAGGGTGATTGTTTACTGCTGATAACATGACCAAGACAATTTTTGGGAAGGTCATTATGTTGAAATTCCTTACATACAAAATTAACCAAATATTCTAATTACCAAATAGAATGTTGTGGTAAGAGATTACAACATTATATGACATATCCTATAATTTTTTTGATTAGAATTTTGGTGGTAATGAAGGTGTTTGTTTGAATCCATTCTTTGTGGAGATTACCAAATACCTTAATAAAATATGTAGGGTCTTTAGTCTAATCATATTTAATATTTGGACAGATATTTCTAATATCAATAGAAATAATGAAAGGACCTAAAGGTTCATTTTGGATATTTTGAATCATCTTGTTATGAATAAGAGGTTTTGGAATGAAATTTCCATTGGCATCTCTAAGAGGAAGAGGGATAAAGTTTTGATTAGTTTGAGGTAAAATAAGAGGAGGTAGGTTATTCATGTGTAATAATATTTGTTACATTTTCATATTTTGAGATGTATTTTTTGTCTTCATAACATTAATTTATTGGACTATTTGTGTAAGGATTTGAGTAGTATCAATTTATGCATTTGGATTATTAAGATTTATAGGGGGAAGGTTAGTGTTGGTAGTAGGAGGAATATTGGTGTTATTAGGAGAAGGAAAGATCCCATTTTTAGAAATAGGGATGTTTCTTATAAATGGATTTCTTATAGGGTTTTTTGTTAGGATTATATTGATTACTCATATAGTGAATAAGGTAGTTTGGATAGGCTAGTTCCTTTAGAAGTTTTAAATAGTTTTGATCCATCAATGTCATAATTTTATGTGATTTAAACCATATTTAAATCCATAGAAGAAGGGTGAGATAAGGTGCACTAGGAGTGAGTATCCTCTTAAGTAACTAAGGTAGGAAGGAAAGAATAACATATGTATCATCTAAATGGATTAAGATTGTCAAAACATGTTTTAATAAAGGATTTAATTATGTTTATAATATGAATTCAAGAAGGAGAAAAGGTATGAAATTTGGACAAAGTTATCAAGGTAGTAATTCAAAAAATGAATTGATTTGATCATAGGGTATATAATTGGCTAGATGATATAGGGTCAAATAAATAGAATGTTTTCGATAAGAAGGTAAATAGAAAAGTGGGTAGAAAATAGAGTTGAATGGATTGATTATGTTCTATGGGAGGACAAACATAAAATCTATATGGGAAATTGATTCAACTAAATTGACTATGTTCTTTAGGAAGACAAATAGAATATCTTATAAGATATTGAGTCAACTATGCTATGTACGAAGATAAATAAAATATATCTATGGCAAACTAAGTTGATTGAATTGACTATGTTCTCTAAGAAGACACAAAATGCCCTGTAAGAGACTAAGGCAATTGATTTAATTATGTTCTATATGAAGACAAACATAATAGTATGTAAGACACTGAGTCAACTAAGTCAATTGTGTTATGTAGGAATATAAATAGAATAGCTTGTAAGATATTGACATGAATAGGTTGAATATTTTTTATAGGTAGTAAATTTTTTGAAATGGTATAAATATAAATGAATAAGTATTAATTTCACAAATAATTAAGCTAAACACATAGGAAACTAGGTCAATTTAGTTATAACACATAACACAAATCTTGTACCAATACTAGCTAATACAAGTTTTACAATAAAAAATACAATTGGCAAACATCAAGCAATAATACTAAAATATAAATGTTTATATAATAAAAGAACATTCCTATATGTTTTAAATTTGTGATTTAAAATGTGATAGGGCATTTGGATTTATAAAGGTACTAAAAAGAGGTAAGATAAAGTTAGTTTCAGGTATGTTAGGGTTGAAAGGGATATGTATTGGTAATGGCATTGGATTGGTATTGGGGTACACCCCATCACTTTAAAATCTTGTAGTGATAAGGGTTTTGGGTGCTTTGCTAATATAAACCATCAACCACATATTTATACTCAGCCATAAAATTGAGTCATCTTCCCTCTTGGTGATGAAATCTAAGTAGGTAGACCTGGGTAAAATTATTTAAATGTTTATTTGATGAGTGAAGGAAGAAAGTGACTAATCCAATAAATTAACCTTCATAATTATACTATTTTCACTACTCTGAGAAAGCAAGTAGGTAGATGAAAAATGAAGTAATTACTACCAGTGTGGGTTAATTTTAATTTACTTTAAAAACTAAAAAGTAATAAGTCAATTGGGTTGAAGCAGTATGTAAATAGTATAGAATGGACTTGATATTGTCAACTCTATTTTTTAAAAGACAATCTAAAGAAACATAGTTGAGCGAGTCAACTAAGTTTACTGAGTATAAATTAGTTAAAAAACTAAGTCAAGCTAGTCAACATAGTTTACTATAGGGTTACAATTTTATAGAATTAAGAAATTGGGAAAAAATAGAACTAAAATTTGACTAAAAATGAAATAAATAAGGTGGTTAGAATGAACTTGATGATTTAGACAAAGATGACTCTAATTGATTTAGTAATATACTAAAGATACTCAATTGTTGTTTTTAAGTTGTGTTGTCCAAATGAGGATTTGAACTTATTAAATAAAATCTTAAAATAGAGTCAAACCAATTAACTAAGTTTATATAAAGCTAAATAATTAAAACAACTAGAATAACTATGTCAATAAAATTGATCTAGTAATTTAAATATAAATTGTTATAAAATTTGAAAGACATGATGAAAAACTAAATTGATAGGATTGATATAGTGTAATAATATGGAAATTTTGATCACAAAGAGATTAATGAGATCAACTAACCTACCTCAATTGAAAAAACTATAAGATGTTGCCTTAACTATGTTAATTAGATCGATGAAATAAAATATGATATGCAAAGAGTACAAAATTGAGTTGATCAGATCAATCCAATTATTTATAGAAGACAATGACCTTCACATAGAGTTTAACTAAGTTGATTAGATCGAATGAGTATTAAGACCTATGCACAAACTATTATACTGAGTTGACAAAATCAATCTATTAGTCTAAAAGTGAATATTAAAAATCTAAAAGGGTTAGTTTCACATCAGGTTCACCAGAATGTATTCAATACAAAGTGAAGTTGATCTAAAAATCAATCCTAATTCAGAAAAGATAAATCAGGTAACTATATTACTAGCAATACTTATATCATCAAGGTCATGACCAATATGGATTTGTTAAACCTATTTAAGGGATATATTATATAATATGGCTAGAGAGGGTTCCAAAGCCTCTATTCAAGAAATACCACATAATAACCCTATCTAGGTCTTGATAATGCAATAATAAAGTAAATTAAATCTATCCTAATATTCACTAAAGCTTGTGGTACAAATGGGGAATAAACATAATCAATAAACATGTAAATTAAAACTCTATGCAAGTCCATGTAGAGGTAATCCAAAGCAAGGAAAGATAATACATTCATTATTTATTTTTCATCCAAATCTATCTATTAAAATATAAGGGTAAGAGTTAGGAATACTTACCTTGAAGATGACCCATCGAACCTCAACCTCTCCCTTAGACAATGGCGATTTGTAAGAGGTTGTTGTGTATTATTTAAGAACCTAAGGATGGACAATTAACTATAGTCTATCCAAGGACTCCTAGTGAATCTCAATCTTTCAAAAGATAAAGGTTCTCCTCCAAAAAATATGAAACCCTAAGCAATGACTCCTCAAGTAGAATGGTATAAAAGTAGATAAATAAGTGGAAATGAATGATTATCTCTAATGAAAATGGGGTGAAATATGTGTATGTATATCCTAATTTAATCATAATCCACCCAATAATTTTAGATGATACAATTAGCCCAGTCAACCTTATCATCTAGAAAATAGAGTTGTTAGGTCTCAGACTGAGTCGACCTAGGCTGACTCGGTCCTATAACATGCACTATTACCATAACTAGGTCAACCCATTAGACTACATTCAATAAATGGTAAAAATGTGTTTTACTTAGGCAAGGGATATTTTATGTAGTGAATTATTTAGATAAGAGTGTGAGGGAGGTGTCAAATCTTAGGAAAACATATTGTAGGGGTTCATATTGGTTTTAAGTGGTGGTATAGGGAACATCAATCTTGTGAAGCAAAAAAGGTATAACCTACCCTTTCCCAATGTACCCTTTAAGGCATTCACTCATAGATATTAAGACACAATGGGTTCTTACCAGAGAGAAAGCATTAATAATTGATAAAGTTTAAAAATATTGTGTGTGTATATATATACCCCATTCAAATCTCATCACGTGTCATGCATTTGTAATATGGGATGGTGCTTCATGAAAAGACATAGTAACAAACAATGTTGAGATAAATAAGTTGTATTATAAAACTTAAATTGAAATGATAAACTATGTTTATACTTAATGAAGTTATATTTCAATATAGATAGTGTAAAAAGGTAAATGCATCAATTGAGTGTATCAACAACATTATTTTACTTACCCTTTACATAGGAAACATCCATGTCAAAATTTCTCATAAATTCCAACCATCTATACTGACACACATTCAAATCATCTTGGGAAAATAATTATTCTAGTCTATGGTGATCATATTTCACATTAAATTGTTTACCTATCAGGAAATAATTTCATTATTTTTGTGCATGCACTATGAAATAATATCCATATCATATTTGTGATAGTTATTTTCATGATATTTGTGTTTATATTAATCATAAACCACTAATTTTCCATTTTGGGTCAAAATTCCACCATAACATTCTATGGAAGCATCTACCTAGATCTCAAAATTACCATTTAGATTGGGAATGATAAGTATATGTTTTATAATTAACAAAGCTTTGATTTTATATAAATCATATTCACATTGAGTAATCCACATAAACTTCTTACCCTTTCACTACAAGGAGGTGATAGTATTGGATATGTTGTAAAAATTATCAACAAACCTATAGTAATAACTAGCCAAACCCATAATCCCCCAAGGATTAGATTGAGTGAATGAGAGCAATGACTTAGGTCACCTAGGTCTCAAGTTAAATCCTTGACTTAGCCATGGTGTGTGGATTGGGGAGTTTTCACATCACCTACACTCTGAAGTTCCCATGAGGACACTTTGAGGTAGGGTTCAAACTATCCATGTGTTCCACATAAATCACAACAAGGCAATTTGGCTTCAGATCATTTGGTTGACATTATGGACCTAAGACCACTACTATTAAGCTTTAGATGTAGATTAAATTTTGTAAATTATATGTGGGTTATTTGGTTAAGTGGCTTTGATGTTTCAAACTCCACCTAGGTTTAAATCTATAGAAAGGCATATAAGTTTGTTAATGGTCATTAGTTATTCACAAGGTTGGTGGTGGCCATTGTTGGTATTCTTGGGCCAATTGTGGCCAATTTAGATATATTTGGTATATGTGGTTGATGATCACTTGGGGATCTATGCCCTCGATTATGTCCTAAATTAGTTTTTAACTCTGGTCAAAAGTGAATATCTATCAAAAAAACTAGCCAAACCCATAAAAATATGCACTTTATATACATTATATTAAGTGTGTTCAAATTATTAAGTTTCTAATAATGTAATTATTATTGGTTAAATAATAATGCATTAATAAGTTTTTGTGTGGTATATTATTATTATGAATAATAATAATAATAATAATAATAATAAATGGGTTAGTTTTATTTATTTTGTTAGTTATATGAATATATTGTAGTAACAATATATTTTGTATATAGTGGGTTGGTTGTTTGTGTGAGAGATTGTAAGGACCTGACCATCTTGAATATAAGAAACACATTTCATATATAGATTTGTAATATTATCATATGTAATGAGTTGAATATTTGAATTAGAATATTAGAATATTATTGTGTTTAAATAATTATTTATTATTATGTGATGTTTGACTCATTAATTATTGAGTAAACTCTAATTTTTACCAATAACTGGTATCAAAATAGGTTGGTCTTGCACCTATTATGGATTCTAGATGAGAGTCTATAAATGAGAAAATGTATCAGTCTAGTGATCAATAAAATTATCAACTATTTTCTTTTGCAAAAATCTATCATGAAATTCATGTTTTTATCTCAATGCCAAGCATGAATATATGAATGTGTATTAGTTCTGTATAGTTGGTTATTGTGACAATATTTCATGAATCAAATTGAATGCTATCCAATAGTGTGTCAATAGCCTCCCACACTAGATTGATTCACCATTACAGTTCTAGAATATGTATTACTACATTCTTCCTACTTATGTCAATTCTATGCATAATTAAATATTACAATAATGTGAAGAAAAAATTAAAAAAGCACATATATCCATGATATATAGATACATTGACTTGATCAGTCATAAATTCATTATGTTATACTATTATTTATCATTATATGCATCAACTCTATGCACAATATGATTTATTTGACTATTTATATAGTTATCTACTTTGATCTTTATATCCAAGAATATCAATTTGTACTCAAGCTTTGTGTTGTCCATGATACATATTTTGGTTTATTATTGTCCTTTCACCATTTTAATGTTTAATTCAATCACTACTTTCCTTTGCATTGATGAAGGGATGTGTGTTTTTTGTGAAGTCTTCTCATTAGATCTATGCATGAGCATCTATGCAAATTTTAAGATTATTGAGTGTGATATACAATAAAGTCAAATTTTAAAATATTCAATCTAGTATGTTATTAATTGATCCACTATTCAAATCACCTCCCAACTCATTACTCTAGTGCACATATCTATCACATTTTGATTTTATAACTCTAAGGAGGAGCAAATTAGACCATTTCTATCAATATATCTATGTTTAGATATACTAGATTTGAATCATGGTTCATTCAATGGTGACAAGCTATTAGAGACATGTGGATGCATGATATTACATTAAATTTTGGACCTCATCAATCACTTTTTTATGATCAAGTTCCTAGTATGACATGTTTAAAGCTTTTCTAGATATCATTCAAGTGAGTTATGTAGAATAGTTTTTTTGGTATTTTATTATATTTGGTCTTTAGTTATAGTCTATTATTAGTCTTCAATACTTCATTTAAGTTTATAGGACTTTAATAAATTATAAAAATAGTCAATATTTATGTTATTAGTGTTGGTCAATATTCAAAGTCATTTAGGTGAATATTATAATTAGCTATGTTTGGTATTATCATAACTATTAAACGGTTAATGTCATTTATGTCAAAAATCAGTTAAAAGTCAACAATTATTATTTTTCCAATAAAGCATTTTGAGTATTTTTTTATAAAAGAGTCATTTTTAAGAGGCTATCCAAATTATCAAATTCAAAATTTTCTCCTTGTAATGGATGTATTTTTGAGTGACCCCAAAGCCCAAGTTAGAAAAAGTATGTTAGTTTTGAAGGTGAATTTTGTCATAAAAAATGACATGCAAAGTATGAGATTCAAAACTTCATCAATTGAGTAAGCAACTTCACTCATTAGAGGATGGAGGTAACAGAGGCTAGACGTTTCAAATCCTATTGTTAGCCACTAGAGACAAGGCCACTTTTACTTTAGTGGAATATTTTCTTTTCATTTGTGTTTTTGATTTTAGTTTTATGTGAATAAGAAAATATGTTTTATACATATTTACTATTGTAATAAGTGAACTCATTTATTTTTAAATTTTCTACATATGTGATAGTGAAGAAAGATAGTAACTATACTACACATCATGATGTGGTTTGTGGTAAGCTAATTTTAAAACCATTGTTTATGTTTATTGGTTATCCACTTGAAACCCATCCTATCTTTGTTGTTGGTAAGCCATATGTAAAACCATCAATAAGATTTTTTATTGTCTTATGAAAATCACTGGATCATGAGTATAGGTGCAAATATGGGATTTTTGTTCTTCTCATGTTCACATTAATGGGGTGTAGACTAAGGATTATAATGTTCATAAGGGGGTGAATGTTAATGTGTGATCACATTATAAATTTTGTAATAACATAAGTATTTTTAGTTAAACAATAATATGTTAATAAGTGTTTGTGTGGTATATTATTATTATGAATAATGACAATAATATATGGGTTAGTTTTATTTGGTTTGTTATTTATACTAATATATTATAGTAACAATATATTTCATATATAGTGGGTTGGTTTTTGTGGGAGAGATTGTAGGGATCTCACCATCCCAAATATAGGAAACACATTTACTATATATCTTTGTAATATTGTCATATGTAATGAGTTGAAGAATTGATTGAGAATATTAGAATATTATTGTGTTTAAATCATTATTTATTATTCTATGATAATTAGCTCATCCATTGTTGAGTAAAATCTATTTTTTTACCAATACGTTAGTTGGTTTGTAATCATATAAAAATGACATGAGTGGTAAGAGTGTTACTTGAGAACATACATCCATAGTTTATCCCTAGACTTAGCTTAGGGCCTATTTAAAAACTTTCCCATCCTTTGTGTATGCCACATGTGTCCATAAACATCCCTAAAATAATCCTAGAATGTCACTTTATCATCTTGGCCCTTAGTGCCTTAGTTTTTGCTATGTAGACACTATCACCATAATTTGGACAATAACACTAATGGTGTTAGTGTCCTGGTTTGGGTGTTATTGTCCTTTTCTTGCCTTTGGCCACCAATGGATATATTTTTAAATTAACAACCATAAATGGTCATACTAGACCTCTTTTTAAACCCATAAAATCACTAGAACAATATATTTATACATGACTTTTAGACCTTTATTCATCAAATGGAAATGAGATGCAATAACACAAATTAACTCATAACAAGTTCTAAAAAATCAAGGTTATCAATCACTATTCTACCCTAATTTTACATTTATCCATCAAAAGCATTCTTAAGCTTAAAATATTTATATTTCTAGTCTTAATCATACTCAAGTTAACATTCATACTATCTTCACTTACACTTAAACTAGCACTTAGGTGGGGATAACTACATCAATATTGATCCCTCCTCAGAGTATTGGTATGTAATAAACTCTCATCACAATAAGGTGTTAACAATTTCCATCCTACCCCACAAAACACTTTTTAACTTATGCTAATCAGATGCCCTAATAACATGTAGGTCTAAGGTTTACATATAAAATTAGTTATAACAGGTCACTGACAAGGAATTAGAACTTGTGCACATAGGAATAGGCTTGACATACTCAAACATAAGTGCATCTAATAACTTGAAACATTTCTTCATAAAGGAAAATAGTGAAAAAATGAGGACACTATCACCATTTTTTCTACTATATAGCTAACGTGATACTATCTAGGAATGGTTTTGACACCTAGATCCTATACACAACACTCAGATTAGTTTCTATCCCAATTTATAGCCTCTAAATCTTCTATCTCAGTTAATTTCTAGCTAAGTACTTATTTATATCATTTATTGTCATTTTTATAAAGTTTAGACTAGGTCAATTCTGCTACAAATCAATGGTTGTATTTATTTCATATTTGTACCCTAATTTACTATACTTAGTGCCTTTAACAACCTAGGCATTAAAATCCATAACCCTAAAAATAAAAAATTATCTAGTGAGTCTAACTTACTTTGAACACTACTTAAACCCTAACCCTAGCCTTATAAGCTCTTGGGGTTTGTATCCTTTTATTTTATTTTCTTATATATTAGTTCCAAACTCTTGTACTTGTTTTAGTATTTATTTCTTGAATCTTTCATAGATTAAATTTCTTTAAAGGTTCAAAGTATACAACTACTTGTTTTCCTAATTTTCAATCTACAATGACAAACTTCAACAACTGATTCAATGATATTTATAATAAAAAATTATAATATTTCATTTTTAAACATTCATATATGTAAGATGACTTTATTAATATTGTCCACAAAGAACTTCAAAAATAAAATAATGGTAAATCTTCTAATCCCCTAGATAATAATATTTTTACACCTATTTTGGGGGCAACTCATCTTGTGAAACAACCCATTTAACTTGAAAATCTTCTATAATGGAAATACCTCCTATGGATATATCCTCCTCTCTATATGTGCAATCCCTTATGATGAGATTCATTCTCTATAGGTGATGGTGTTACATCTTGAGCAGGGTGCTACTAGGCCATCACATGCCTTAGATTCTCATGTTATTTTACATACACCTTTAACACAACACATAGTAGAAACTCATTGTCCATTTATATTTGTGGCACCTAATCTTACTTTTTATGATAGTAAGGGTGACTAAAAGCATAATCTACATGTTTTCCATGTAGCATGTTTGGACTATGTGTCCAATGATTATCTCCTTACTAAGTTATTCCCACATATAATAAATGACTATGACTTAATGATCTTCCAAATAAGTTCATCACCAAATTCAATCCATTTTCAGATATGTTTTTGGCACACTTTTCAATCAACATCAGTGATAATATCTCATATGCTCAAGTTGCACAACTTAAGCAAAACTCTAATGGGCCTATTTCAAAATATGTCTTGCAATATAAAACCATATTGGCAAAGATGAATATACGTATATAGAGAGATCCAAGACATTAAAATAGTTTTTAATACTAGAATTTCATAAAGATATATTATTCAAGAAGTTTACAACATTCACATATTTATTCCCTACAATGAAATAAAGGGAACCCAAGTTTCTCTTTACGATCAAATTAAAATATAAAATTGGATTAGATTCAACTACTAAGAGTTATAATAATCCTACATAAAAATTAAGGTCCAATGATAACACGAGTGATCAAAAGGCCACATTTAAATCAACTTTAGATCCACCTCCTTGCTTGGTTTTATTAGCTCCTTCATAGAGAGTTTTCACAAATATTCTAGAATCAACAACACATGTTTTACAACAAATCTTTGAATGTAATGTCATATCTCTCATTACAAATAAATATGATTCTAATGCATTATATTATTATCACATGGCACTAGACCATACAAAAAATAGATGCATTAGCTTGAATCATAATATATAGGATTTGATAGATTCCAACATCATTGATGTAGGCACACCCATAGAGGCACATAAAATTTAACCAATATAATCTAAGGCATTGAAACTATTTTTGGATCCATGTCTAAAACATACAACTAATGAGTTAGGAGGCATTTAGGTGTTCACTATATGTATTAGGCACATCCACCACTGACATCCTAAAATATTACTATAGAGGATTCACATCCTATGCATAATATCATTGGTGTGTATCATAATATAGTAATAACTAGACCACTCATCACTTTCTCAGAGTAGGATATTGTTGATGATGATTCATATTTATATGCACTCTTTTTAAAATCCTACATTGATCAACATCCTATCTAGATTTTTATGGTTGATAATGGGTTAATTATTAACATGTGCACTATCACACTTCTATAGCATTTGGGTTATTTAGAGTAGGTCATATCTCTAACTAACATAGTTATTCATGGTTTTAGTGGACTTGTTCAAAGATACATTGGGGATATTTTACTTTCACTATAAGTTGGACAAGCACATGTGGCCACTAGATTCTTAGTACTACCTAATGCAAGCACATTTAACATGTTATTGGGTAGGCAATGGATATAAAAACTATGAGCCATTCCATCCACCATGAACAAATGACTCAATTATTTACATTTTAATCAGGTGGTTATAGTTGAGGGTCTTTCATAAGAGTATTCTTTACATATCCCATACATAGTCACATCATAACTACCAATTATAGCTATGAGTATAGTGCCCATTAGTACACCATAGAATTCAGTTGAGCCACTAGTGTAGGTGAGGTATACTCTTACAATGTTACCATGTATGCATACTCTCCTAATGAGACCCTTATTAGAGACACCCCTATGTCAAAGATATATTTTAGATTATAGAGGGCCTCTCTCTACCCCTTTTATTTTGAGACTAGTTTTATTGAGTTCCAAGGGTTATTATCATAGGGCACCCATGTTATCTATAACATATTATACCATGTGTGTCCCTAAGATCCCTACAATTCACTGGACACCCCATACAGCTTCACAAATTCCTAGCACCACTCCATAGGTAGTTTTATCTATAGATCACCTAGTATAATAGGTTTTGGTACCTTAATTACCTTTCACACAACATGCATGATTACTATTTATTTATTTGACATAGGCCATAATGATAGTGAGTCTCCTATGAGACTCAACAGTTAGTATGTTCCTCCCTACTTGTACATAGTTTCTTTCACTCTTGCTCCTTGTATATAGTTTCATTTTCCCATGTTTCTTGTACATAGATTATATCCAAAAAATAAAAAATAAACAAGATAATATGTCAAAATACAAAAACATTCAAATATTTACTTCAAAAATACAAATTATAGATTATATGCATTTCCATGTTTACATTTCTTATATTTTCTAGGCAATATGTATGATAGATATCTTAGTATAGTTAATTTTTACAATGCATACAATCTTCACTTATTCTTGTCAAGTGTTCACAAATACTTAAAAGACCTAGGTCCACCACACATATCTAGATTTTTCACTATCCACCCACTAGGGGAATATACATAGATACACAAGTTATTCATTTGATACCTTTACTCATTTGGGGGGCATCCTATACATAGTTTCAATTTCCATGTTACATATTTCTAAACTCTACATCACTTTTAACATTTTTATATATTGATATTGATATTGATCATCCTACAATACTCAAATTCATTACTGACTACTACTACTCTACACTTAACTTTTGCACATCTTTTCTCTTATATAAATTACCACATGTTCATGCATACTTTCATTTCTAGATTTCCTATTTTTAAATTTATTGTGTCTTTATGCTTCTACATCTATTTGATGTCATTTGAATATGTCATTTTTATATGTCTATACACCACTTTTTTTCATTTTATGTATTCTTTATACATGTGTACATGTCTTTGTGTGTCCCTTCCTAATTGTGTATGTAGACATTTGAACATTTCCTTCCAAGTGGCTCTAAGCCAACTTGCTTCTTGTTTTCATATGTTGACATTTGAACATGTCCTTATATGTCTTGATTCTTAATATTTAGTGACATGTGCCCATCTCAATTATATTGTGGACCCTTGGCCTACTTTGTGTGCCTCATGTGTGTTGTATATATGTTTTCATGTATGCATCATTTCCATGACACTTGTATTTTATTATTTCACACTAAAATTTTAGATTCCATGAGGGACCTCATGTGTTTCCCCTTCCTACTTAGGTGCCTTGATGGACATCATGCCCCATACCCTTAGGTAGTTACTTAATTTACTTCTTAGATTTGATATTCATATACATATCTACATTTTTATATCTATCTTGACAAACTTATGAATGTTGGATCTAACATACATCTTACATTAAAAAATTATGCTCAGACTATCTTAAATGTTTATGTTATGTATGCACTTTATATTGGTTTATTATGTATATATCATATATGCTCGAGCTAACACATATATTGTAGAGATTTTTATTTTAAGGATAGTTTTTGCATAGGTTCAACAACTCCCATATAGAGAGGGGGAGTTCATATATGTTTTACATATAGATCAGGCTATCCAAATACACCTATAGTACAACTTCTAACATATAAGAATAGAATATATAAATTAGTTTTAGGAAAACATAGTGGGAAAGAGTCACACAAAGACTAGTTTTAGTTACATAAAATTAGTACATTTAGACATTAGCACCTAAAGTGGGACACTATTTCCACCATCACTATTATACAAGATATGGTTCTACTATTTAGTATCCTCAATTTCAATAAATTCTAGATTGATAAGAAATTTACATTAAGTATAGTCTAGGTTTGCACATGTTTAAATATAGATTATCAGTTTTTTCTCAATTTAGCACATATGCATACCAATTTACTCAAATTAGGGGCATCATGCACAACATGATCATTCCCATTTTATATTTAGATACTTAGATACAAATTATTATAACTAATCCAAAATCCATATACTTAGATATCAAATTTGGGGGCATGTGCACAACACATTACTTTTATATGTTCACTTATGCACTAGTTAATCAGATAGAATAAAAAAATCCATGTCTCTCTCTATGTTCTACACACTAGACACCATGTTCCAAGTTATACATCAAATATTTGCCTTACTCCATCTATATTGGTTGGCATTACTAAGTGGTCCAAATCTACCTAACATTATTGAATGACCTAGGGCTACCTAACATTCTTGAGTGGCCCAAAGCCATTTTACATTTTAGAGTTTTTGAGTGGACCATAGACATCTTATATAATTTTAATTACATCACATAATTTTATTTTTAGATGCATCTACTATATATGGGTAGGAAATGATGGAGTCATAGTCTACTTGAGTTATTAAGCTACCTATATGAGAGGTTTGGACACACCATTATTCTAATCCAAGCTATTCATAGGTCATGATCCACTAAATAGGGGTGGTAAATGATGGATTCAAAATTAAATTGGTTTATAGAACCACCCACACATGGGGATTGAGAAATCCATCAATTCATTCCAAGTTAATCATCGATTTATCACTATCAACATGCACACACATAGGATGTCACTAGGTTTATGCACTAGTTCACATACTCAATGAGGTGTACTCATTATTTTCCTCTCTCTTATCTCTTCACTCAGTTTTATATTTTACTTTTGAGATATCTTAAGTAAGGATTGATCTATGCACATTTCATTTGTAGGACACATAATGGATCACACTTCACATGCTCAGACCTAAATTCATGGGTTTCCCCAATTATGGAAGTCCAAATACACTTTTTTTACCTTTATACTATTCATTTCACTTTTTTGAATTTATATAATAAAGTGGGGTAAATATAATCATATAAAAATGACACTTCAGTGTTAATAGTGTTACTTTAGACCACCCTATATGCACATAATATTTTCACACTTCAATTGATTATTGATGTTGTACATCTTGAAATAACCCATCATGACTCAATTTATCTAAGTGCATGCCTTAAGGAGTGCACCAGGAAAGGGGTAGGCAGAACTTTGGTGCTTCATAAGATTATTGTCCCTTATTATCATATTATTCCCTATCCATTCAACTCCTAAAACCTTTCCCTAAGATATCACTCATTCCTCGCACATTCATCTAGTATTTTCCTCTTTTTATCCTTCTTTACCTTAGTACCCTTTTTACCTATTTAGTAAGCTAGGTAAACCTAGTTGACCTAGCACATTCTAGGGTCACTTTAGCTCTTTAGGCCTAGTTTCCATCTGGATGACTAGCACAAAATTTAGGCATTAGCCCAATAATGTGCTAGGTTGACTTGATCAACCTAGCACAGCCAACATGTTTGAGTGATTTTTAGGTTACATACTTCTATATATACAAGGTCATTTCAGTCATTTCCATATGAAGGAAATTAAGAGTTAGTATTCACTCGTGCTTCTTCATAATCTGCTCTTTTACCATTTTACTTGAGGAGTCTTAGCTTAGGTTTATTATTTGGAGAATCTTAGTCTTGTGGATATGTCTTAGATGTTTTATCCTAACAAAGTGATCCTTATGAACCACAACAACCTCTTGCCCAACCCCATTGGCTAAGGGAGATATTGAGTCACGATGGGTTCACATTCAAGTAAGTCTATTCTAACTTTGTTCTCCTTTATTTTAGTATATATAAGTAGCATAAGTGTTGGATCTAATAATATTACTCCTCATATTCCATGTATTAGGGTGTTACTCATACTTTATTTAAAGTTCCCTATACATGTATTTGATTATTTTGCATCTAACCCCTTACTTTGTGCCATAATTTTTGGTGAGCACTAGATTAGTTTAATTTTCTTGTTATTAGATTAGTTTACTTTATTATTTATTATCATAAGTGAATACAGAAACCATATGATTTTTTTAGGGTTATTGTGTTAGACTATAGGCTTTGGAACCCTGCCTAGCATGATGTGTTTTGATAGATGATACAAGTGATCCCCTAATTGAGTCTATCAGATCCTCATATTCTTCATGATCCCACTTAAAAATTGTGTATCCTAATCAAAAGTGTAAGTGTGATTTATCTTATCCAATCCAAGATTGATTCATGCATACCATACAATTTTGATTACATACACACCCATCCCTAACTTATCTTTAAACCTATCTTATGGCCTATTTAGACACTTACCTCGCATTCATGTGAGCCACACTAATCCATAAACATTCTTAAAGTAGTCTTAAACCCTCACTTTACCATCTTGGATCCTAGTGCCTTGGGTTCTACCATCTAGAAACTAACACCATTATTTGGATAGTAGCACCAATTGTGTTAGTGTCCCAATTTGGGTGTTATAATCCTTTTCCCAACTTTGTCTACCAATGGATATCTTTCAAAATTAAAAACCACATAGGGTCATCCTATACCTCTTTTAAGACCCACACAATCACTATAAAAGTATATATACATGACTTTAAACCCTTTATTCACCAGATGGAAATGGCATGTAATAACACAAATTAACTCACAAGTTGTGAAAAATCAAGGTTATCAATCCCTATTTTTCCTTCTACATAAAACCATCCACAACATTCTTAATCTCATATTACTTATATTTACATTCTCAATAAAACTTAAATTACTCAATCCAACATTAATACTAACTTCACTTTCACTTGTACTAACACTTGGGTGTGGAGAACTACATTGGACTTGATTCCTCCTTAGAGTATTATTATGTAGTAAAATCTCATCACAATGAGGTGTTGAGGATGTCCATCCTACCCCACTAACATCACACTTTTATACTTGTTCCAATCAAATTCCATAATAATATAGAGGTATAGGGTTTACAAACAAAATCAATCAAAATAAGTTAGCGATAGGGAATTAGAACTCATGCACATAAGAACAAGCTTGGCAAACTCAGACATAGGTAGACCTAAAAGCTCAAAATAGTTATGCACAAATGATAATAGAACCAAAATGATGACACTAGTTCCATTATCACTACCGTCTAATTATGGTTCTACTATCTAGGATGGATTTTGATACCTAGATCTTGTCTATGACACTCAAATCAACTCTTATCCCAATTTGTAGCCTTCAAATCTTCTATCAGTCAATTTCTAGCTAACTACTTATTTACATCATTTATTTATATTTATATAAAGTTTAAACTAGGTCAATTATGTTATAAATTAGTGGTTTTATTTATTACATATTTTTACCTTGATTTACTATATTCATCCCCTTTAACAACTTAGGGTTTAAACTCCATAACCCTAAAAGTTAAACTAGGGTTCATGCCAATTTTGCATAGATTTAATCTTTGTTGGATAAATAGAAATACCATATTTATATATGGTGTGCCCTAATTAATGTACTTTAGACTAATAAAAATCACATTTTGAATATTTTCCATATAACTTATGTTGTCTTAGTCTTTGTAAGATTAACCTAAAGTGTTGTTCATGTTCAACCTCATTCCTAGAGTAGACTATAATATAATATAATAAAACAAGCAAAAATTTATCAAGATAATACCTAAACATTTTTTTCATTAAAATCATAAATTATTTTGCCTCATTGGTTAAGCCAAATGGCATAATAGTGAACTCATAATAGCCATACCATGTTTGGAAGCTAATTTTGTGTATATCTTCTACCTTGATTCTCAACTGATGGTAGTCTAGCCTCAAATCAATTTTAGATAAATTTTTTTCTCCTTTCATTCAATAAAATAGATCATAAATCCTATCTAAAGGATAACTATTCTTAATTTTTACCTTATTGATCATGTGGTAATAAATACATAGCCTAAATGTTCCATCCCTATTAATTATGAAGATAACTAAATCACCCCATGGAAATACACTTGATTTGATGCTTCCATTTTATAAAATATATTATAACTCCTATAGATATACCACATTCATCCTATATGGATATTTATATGTAGGTGTAGCTTTGGACATAATGTTTATGGAAAATTCAAACTCTTATTTAGGTGGAAGACTAGGTAGTTTTTTAGGAAATACATCCATAAATTATTTTAGGATGTGAAAATCCTTGTATGATTATTCATGGTCCTTTTATATATATTTAATTTTGCCTACATATAGTTTACACCATTCACATACCACTTCTTTCAACTGCAGAGCTAAATGTATTTTCCATGCCTTGTATCATGGATGTCTAACACTTTCATTGAATTTCTAAGTTCATCCATGCACTGCACCTTCTTATCTAATCAATCAAGTTTTGTTTGATGTTTTTTAACCATTCCTATCCCAAAATGACATCATATAATCCTAGAGATGCTAAAAATATTTTTTTCTTAGTTTTAAAAACGTCTAAATCAAGTATGCTTACTCTAAGATCTCCTAGATAGGTACTCTCTTTCCAATACCAAACTCAACCTCCCAACCTTATTTAATCATAAAAGGTGTAAATATACATTTTATTTATATAACAAGATAAATAAAACTATGTCTTGTACTATACTCAATTAAAATAGATACAAGAAAACTAGTTATAATACCTATGGTTTTAATCAGTGTTTATTGCAAATCAACATTCTAATTATCAATAGCTTCATACACCCAATTATTAGCTAATTTTCCAAGTTTTATCTTGTGACAATCATTTTAGTAGTGGTTATTACCACATTCTTAACCCTCATTTTTTATTAATGTTAGTTATTTTGGATATGACTTCTATTGTATCACCCTATTTTTGGTGTGCCTTGTGACTCAAAGTTCTTATTTTATCCTTGGAACTTATTAAATACTCTTAAAATTTTTATGAACCTATGGTTCTAATCTATTTTAATAAAACATGGGGGTTAAGGATATAAATTTTTGTCCTTAAAAACATTATCTATTTCAAATATTGCCTTACTACCTTCTAAGTAGACTTATCTTTCTCTTCTTCTCTATTAGCAGACTCAATGGTATCTTTTAAGGTTCTTATGTTTTCCATGTTAATTTCATGCATAAAATTTTATTTTTAACCCAACTTGAATTTGGTTATTTTAGTTTCCTCATCATGCATGTAGTTTACATGATGCAACATATTTATAAACGTATATTCATATTTGAAAACAATCACATTATCTTATTTTAGCAGCTAAAAATCTATTATCTTTTATTCATTTAAATTAGAAATTAAGTACCTTTATTTAATTACCTTTCAAATAGTTCCAAGGTAACGTTCATTAGTCAATACCCTTACAAGACATAGATATGATTCCACAATAAGGTAATAAAATTAACCATTTGATAGGTTTCCACCATGGCCTTCACATTAGAGGGCATGTTGTGCAAATTTAAATATCTATATAGATGCATAATCCATGCATTAACTACATCTCTAGATTCATCTCTTGAAAATGTAAGTGGTGGAAGTTTTTTGAGATCCTTAATAGTGACAACTATTTCTAAAGGTAGTTCTTGGATCCCATGCTCCTTTCCTTGTCCATTTTAAAACTTATGTATTTCATCATGAGGAACACCCTTAAGGTTATTTATCCAACATATGTGGTTTAAATATGACCTTAAATAACATTTAAATTTGACAATATTACATTAATGACATATTCATGCTTATCAAGTGGATTACCACCAACTTCATTTCTACTAGGAGGTGGATGTTTTATATTTCTATTAATATTTTGGGTACCATGGCTGCCCTTTATGTTTTTACCTCTACCTCTTCCTGGGTTTTTATTACCTCAGTTGTCCTTGACATTGGTATCTCTTCTATATCTTGTTTTAACCATCCTAAGAAATCATAGGTTAACAATTTAGGTAGGGTATAGGTTTAGAAAGTTCGTCCCCAAAGTTTCAAGAGAATAAATATGGATTTTATACCAATGTAATGACCATAATTTTTTAATTAAAAATGAAGGTACAACTAAGTAAGAAAACATGATTGTAATGAGTGATATAATATAGTTTCCATAACATGCTTGTTTCGGCACAAACCTAAGAAGATAATTGGAGTAGGACCATTATCTAACACTTAACTAAATTTAAACCATCTTAAGAAGGCACTATAAATAATTATATCATTCCATATTAGGTATGAAGCTCGATGTATATAATTTTGTGACCTTACACCCAAAAACTCAGATCTAAATACCCTATCAATCACCTTAGTGATAGAACCATTTGAATACCATTAACCCTAGTTAATTTCCATGCACGATTAGATAGGTAAAATATGAGCCACATATTTTAGTCCTACAATTTACAATGTTATTCTTAAAATATTATTGTCTACAATTTATAAACCTTTTTTCCATTTTAAATATTTCCACCTCTCAAGCATAATATCCTCATTATTTATGAAGTTATTCATAGGAATTTTGTTATGCGATGATATAAAAATGTAATTGAAGACTTCATGAAGTTTTTATGTTTCATTTAAAGTAATTAAAACATATAGGTAATGCATTATTTTTAGAAACTCTTAATTGACTCAAAGTCAAGGATTTAAACATTAAAAGATATCACTACCTGTAGTATTTAAAGATTCCATAACCTTTCTAGATAAATGTGGTTATTCCCTTTAATAAGAAAGATAATACTTACCTTGATATTTAATTCTACCAACTTACTTCCACATTATTATTTATACGTTGTAACATGTTAGTTACCATTTCTTGATAATTTTACCTCCCACAGTTAACACATACATTAGTAAAATTTAAGCCCTTTAATAAAAATGTAGTTAACATAAGCAACAAAAGTTAATTAAATTAATGCTTAGTGATATCTACTTGAGGTTGTAAAAATTACCTTCATGGATTGGGTCATGACACCAAATAATGTTCCATCTACTATTAATTAACTAACTTAATAATATGAGATACAAATATTATCATTTAGTCATTACACATGAAGAAAACTTCCTATTATTAATAACCAACCAATAAAATTATGAACTATCAATCTATTCGATATGTGACCCCAATAATGCAACCTTGGATTAGACACTGTAATTAAAATTACATCAAACAATTACTCCTACATAGGTATAATACTGAGTCATGGTTTGGTTATGTAATGCATATATCATTAGATGAATTTAATAAGCAAAATTTGTAATTTTATTTTAAACAACAAGGTTATGTAATTCATCAAAATGATAATGACTTTTAATTTAATGTTAATATAATTTATTTCCCCTTGTTTGATTTATCTTTAAGTCACCAAGTTATGGTAATTCTAATTAGTTTGTTAGATTACCTTAAATTAAATATTTCAATTTTTTCTACTTTATGCCAAACAAAAATAACTTGTAGTTTAATGAATTAAATAAAACATATACTCAAACAATGACCAAAAAAAGGGCTAATTCCTTAATAGTATGCAATAACTCATTATGAAACTTTTTTTACACTATAGTTATTAAAAAAAAAATCCTTACCAGTTTTCCTACTAAAATGAAATTAGAAGTAACTCATCCTATTTCAAATGGACTCTTTATATATAATAGACTTATTAATAAATTTATATAACATAATCAAAGAGCATATAAATCATATTGTAAAAGATTCACCTTTCCTTACTAATGAAACAAAAAAAAATGATCTTACTAATGAAATAAGATCTTGACCATAGATAACCTAATGAAAATAGGGTTTCAAATTCATAACAGATTTTACCTCTTCAAAATAGAAGTGGATTACATAAATTATAATTTCTTAGATTATAGCTTCAAGTCAAAATATTCTTATTCTTTAAACAAATTCAATTTTTCCTAGCTCAATCCTATGTTAGTTTGGGACCTCATCATACAATGGATCCCACCCTGAGACCAACAATTTCTAGATCTACTCTAGAAACTTAATCTTCCTCATATCTTCTAGGGAATTTGGAAAGAAATAAATGACTAAATCTTCAAATACAAGTGTAATAAACTAAAATTATTGGTTCTCATCATTTAAGGGGCTATTAAGGAAAATGGCTAGCTTATTTCCATAACAAAGTGGGGAATAAGGAATCTAGTTGGTATATTATCTTTTTCTAGGGATTTTATTTTTTAAAGTCCCAATAAATAATCACTAGAAATAAAGATAGGATTTATGTCAATTGTCCCAAAACTTCAAATGGGTTGTTACAACTCAACTTTGGTAGGGCAACCAAAGGGAACCTAGGGCTAGCTAAGGGGGGGTGTTATTAGAAATTATAAGGGCATGATAGTGGTAGTGTATGCAAGAGTGATGGGAACATAATTAAATCATGTGGTTGAGGCCCATTCAGACCTATGGGGTGTCTAGTTGGCTACTGAACTTAAGTTTCATAATTATATCATTGAATAGGACCCCATGAAATTAAAAGGTGTCTCTTAGGGAATTCCGAACCATATTATACCATTTTAAAATAAATCAGAGATGATATAACTTTTCTTAATTACTTTCAATATTTTCAAATCATTTACATTTATAGGGAAGGTAATAAGTGCATTGATATAATGGCTAACTTATAGGTAAGAATCAATTTTTTCAAAATATTAATCTCAATGGATGATCTCCCATCTCAATTAACTATAAT
>JARHVA010001076.1:1257500-1687500 GCA_037957365.1 Torreya grandis
GTGCAAAAGTCTCCTCAAAGTCAACACCTTCTACTTGAGCATAGCCTTTACATACCAGTCTTGCCTTGTTCCTTGTTACCTTGCCATCTTCATTCAGTTTGTTCCTAACGACCCATTTAGTTCCAATTACATTCCTATCCTTTGGTATGGAAACAAGTTCCCAAGTTTCATTCTTCTCTATTTGGTTCAATTCTTCTTCCATGACATTGATCTAATGCTTATCATTGTTGGCTTCTGAAAAGCTCTTCGCTTCTATCTTCGACAATAGATAAAAGTTTACATTTTCCGATGTATTCATTAACCTTCTCCTAGTTTGCACTCCAACATCAATATCACCGATGATTTGATTTTCTACATGATTTTTCTAAACGAATCTGGATAAATCCCTTGTATCTTCCCTTTCTTCTTCTTCTTGACTTTCTTTTGCTACTTTTTCTTTCTTGGAGTCTGATTCTTCTGAATGAATGTTAGTTGGTACACTCACTTGTTTAGGCCTAATTTCATCCATTCTAACACCGGCACTCTCTACAATTGTTTGCAGCCTTTTATATGAGTTATAGTTTCCATTGAAAACTCCATAAGTGCCTTTTCCATAGTTCCATGCATATTCATTTCTTGCATGTGCATTACACTCTATTGCTCTATGACCAAATTGATTGCAAGAATAACAATAACCATAGAAGTAGCTTGTGTACCTTATCACATTGTTCTGCCTTGACGGAAATGATCTTCTGAGATCTCTAACAGAGATGTTCATACCTTTGTTTTCTCTATGAGGAGGATTGACATGCTTTGTCTTCTTTTTACTTTCTATATTCACAGACCCCTTAAGTGCATTCGCATATGTAATGTCCTCTTTTTGGGCCAAAGGACCCAATAAGGGTTTCCCCTAAAATCCACATAATTCTGAATTTTGAAATTAGCAAAATCAACAAACCTAGCTCAAAGAGATGCCTAAAAAACATGCAATTTGCTTCCAAACCCTAAGTACCAATGTGCAATAAATAGATAGGTAATTTTCAGCAATTGCCTTGAGCAAATATCACATCAAAATAATCCAAAATAAGCCACAAATTGAAAATAGAAATTTTGTACCTTTTTACCCCTTGGATGTGGATGAAAATCAAATTTAACTTCGCTGAAAAATATCTGATTTTATGAATAAAACAACAGCTGAATATTTACCAATTCTCACTCAAACCCTTGCCAAAAATCATGAAAAAATTATGTAATGTCCCTTTTTTAGCTCGTACCAGTTTCTTGATGGTTTAGCCTATTAGCTGACCCTCGTAGGCTAATGCAAATGGTTAGAGGCCCTATTCGGCAATTATCTGAGTATTTTCTTCTCTAGAGCTCAGTTTGGTTCAGGATTGGCCTTCGTTGGGTGATTCAAGACTTAGTTTCACACACTATTTATAGTAAGTCAGCAGGTCATGAGAGTCCAGTATTTCTATTTTTAGTAAGGCACCTAGACATGTGATGGTTTCAGTGTTGATCCCAATTTTTAGTTGCCCTGGCGAAATAAAGATTAATATGCAAGTTATATCATTTAATTATTATTAAAGGTGACTTTAATAATAATTAATCATTAAAAGTATATCATAAAGTTATATTATAACTTTATGTCTAAAGGGGACCATTTAATGACTTCAAGTACATTAAATGATTAATTAATTTGGGTGCCCCCTTCAAGGAAATATTTGATAAAGTTTAAATGCAAATTTTAATGTTATTTTAAACGATTAAAAAAGGAGGCTTCTAGAAGATCAACCTCTTCATGAGAAATTATAAAAAGGGATCAACCAAAGCTATTAGGGGGGAATTCAATCATATTACTCGTCTTTGGTGATTTTACTATGGAGAAGAAGAAACCTAGGGTTTTTTCAATTTCTACAATTTCTGGTGATTGAGAACGAAATCTCTCATTGATTGTGCATACCTAAGGTTGTGAAAGATCTTTCAAAGGATTACCTGTGAGATTGGCTTCATCTAGGAGTCAATATTGAGCTTATTTGTGAAGTTCGAAAGGGTTTTGAAGACATTTTTCAGTTTGTGCATTCATCAATTTCCAGTCCTGGATCGATTTTGGAAAAAGGAAATATTCTGATTTTATTTGGCAAAAATTGTGGCATCTTGGCATGAGCAGATTGCAGCTTACTCATTGAAGGAAGAAATCATATCAGACTTTGTGGCACCTTGGAAGGAGATCGCAGCATGTAGGTAACATCAATTTGCATCATTGAATGCAGGCATAAATCATGGAACTTCAATATGTGAAGCGCTGCCTTGTAAGGATAAAATCGTGGCACATTACAATTGCCTGGTGATTGGTTTAACAGTTATTTCAGTCAGCATCAAATTGTGGCTTTGCATACTCAAGGCGCTGTACATTGAGGAATGGAATGTTCGTCTCAGGAGATATGATCGTGGAGTCTTTTATTGTCATCAACATTACTTACTAGGTTCCTTATTTGCATTTCACATTGCTTCATTACTTGTATGAGTCACTGCCAAACAGTGGGTTGTAGATTGCATTCATTTCTTAGACTAAGCCACAAGTTGGCAAATCAGATTGTAATCAGTGCATGACAGCAAATAAAGGAGTTTTGAGTTGCATACAATATGTTTGTAAAGATGTCTATTTGATGTGAGTGAACATGTGCATATAGAGGTTGCATAGGAAGTGTTTGTTATAATGCCTCATGCTGTAGCTAATCATTTCAGTTCATAAGTTTGCTGGCAAATGTTTGTAGTAATGTCAATTAAGCTAAAGGTGCATGTTTCATATCATGTCAATCATATACTTGCATTTGAAGGTTACAATTAGTTGTTGCATTGCATTTCAGTCTTTTAAATTACTTCTTTTAAGTCATTTCAGTTTTTGCAAACATCCAAACAAACCAAAACACCAAAAATAAACTACAACAGCAAGTACCGATCTCGGATGACAAGTGTTTGACGATATTCCTTGAAGTTCAAATTCAGCAAATTTTCATCAGAAGTTTGGAATTTTAATTTGGGGAGAATAGAGATCCTTACAAATTACCAAAAATAGCCACACAAATTCAACACCCTTTTTGGGCCTTCAAAGTGTCAAATACCACTCCAAACCTAATCACCCTAGGTCAAAATTGCATATAAAAATCAGAATTAATATTTACCCTTCAACTAAGATTTTAGACCCTTTCAAACATCAAACCCTCAATCCCAATCAAGTCGCCACACTTGGAAAAATTCACACAATAAATATTAGCCACAAATCCACAATTTATGAAGTCAAACCCTCATAAAATCTGCCCAAAAATATAAATAAATAAATCAGAATTTATTATTTATTTATCCACTCGAAAAGACCTTAAAAAACTTGTCAAATCACATAGAAAGTCAACACCACACTTCAGCAATATTCATCAATAAACTCCGGCAATGAAACTAGATCAATTAGACCTCAAATTATCCATGAAATCCACACAAACAAGTCACCAAGCAAGTCATCCCACTCTAAGGCAATAATCAAATTCTACTTTTGTAAAAGTGGCGTCAAAAGACACTATTTTATCGAATAATCAGCTCCAAAAACCTACAAACACTTATTGGGCATGCATCCCAATATTTCTTCAAGCATGAAGAATCACAATAACAAATTTCAACATGTCCTTCAAAGGAGAACTCCACCATGTACTTGTACTCTTCAAAGGAGGGCGAACCACCTTGGAAAGGCCAAATACTTTTTTTTAAATCTCCTTGCCAACTTTTAGAATCTCTTCTTTGTCTTGATCATTTACAAGCCGATGTTCTTTTTTTACCAAAAATAATATTAAATTAATTGCCTAAATAATAAATAGTAATTAAAATTACTTCTAGGCAATAATCCAATAATTATTTCTATTAAATATTTTAGTAGTAAAAACTACTTTTATAAAATATTTTATTAATCAACTAAAATTGTCTTATATGAGCAAATGATTAAAATTACTATTCGGGCAATTATAATTAATTAATAAAATAAAATCTCAAAAAAAATCATTTAGTCTATAGGGAAAGTAGACTAAAGGTCTTCAATACCTGCTCATAAATGATGTGGAAATAGGGACATTACAATCCTCCCCACCTAAAATTGCTTGTCTTCAAGCGATTGCAAAATCCAAGTAGGTGTCCCAACACACCTTATCAAGCAATGTCCACCTTTACCTGTTTTCCAATGAAAGAAATCCTCAAACGGCTTCTTCATACTGTTGTATTTGTGCTTCGAGGGCTGCCTCCAAGTGCTAGAAGTGCCCTCATAGCCATCTAAAGGCTCCATATGTTCCCAATCAACCATCCCTTCCAATACCAAGTGGAAGATAAGCAAACCCCTTTCCCTTTGACCCAAAGTTGCAACAAGAAAAATGAGAGAATATGATTACCTTGCTGCCCCATTGGCAAAGACCTCCCAAATGACGGGTAATCACCATCCAACTATGCAAAAAGAAACCAGCAAGGTACCTACCATGATGTGCGACCTCAAAGACATACCACTCACCATATACGGGCATCTTTGTACAACCAATGTATCTTCCAAAAGGCTGCCCCTTGTCAATCATCCCATGCATGCATGAGACACTCCAAAAGCTCCTCAATAGCTCCCAAACACTCATCAAAAATAGTTGTTCATGCATGTATATCCTAAATTTTTCATGTTGACTAAATCTGAAATTGATAAATGCATATTTTTCTTCATACTGAAATCTAAACTTGATTAGAGGGCTGTAATTAGACTTTCCAGCCTTACAAATGCCCCAAAACTTCACCCAAGTTTGGAGAAAAGAAACAACAATGAACTTCTTTTGAATCAAACCTTGGATAGGAGTGTCATGTAGATTCAATCCTCCTTGCATGAACCTTTTTATATGTGCCATGTATCCTCTCATTGATTTTCCTTTATCGATATCTTTGTGCATTTAAAGAACACATTATAAGTCAAACAAAACCTTCCCTTCAACCATGAGAGGGTGTTGTACCTTTCTTATGCTCTTCCATCTTTTATAGTGTATGAAGAGTTCCCAACTATGAGCATTTTCAAAATGTGTTAGGGGCTGGAATATATCACAAAACTCAGAATTTTCCCCTCTAATGCATGGTTGAGTTCACTTTGGCAAGTCTGATTTTTCTGAGCAATAAATATATATATATATACATACTTTCATCCTTCTCACTGAGTGCTGGTTTATGCTCAAAATTCTCATGTTTTCCCTTTCATAAGCCTACTGCATTTGCATATAGAAGTCTGGTTTTTGAGACAAATAAAAATCATCATATGCACACTTACCTTTCTCCCTTATCCTTGGCATGGGGTGCCTTCCAAAGCATGTTGGGGGCTGCCCCCTCATATACCTTTCCCTCTCATGTGGTAATAGACATAAATGGCAAAATTCAGATTTTGACATGCTTACCAATGGGAACACGGATCTCTCATAGTGTTGGTCATGAAGTCTTACGATGGTTTTTGCTCCACCTCTTCCAAACTCCTTGTGCTCACACCACAATTACCAAATATAATGTTGAATGAAGATGTGGGACCCTCTTCATCATTTAAGCCATGCCAAATGACTTCCTTGCTTGCGACCTTTACAATGGATCTCCCAAATAAACCTACATATGGAACAAACAAATTAGGAAAATCATCGGTGTTTGATAACACCTTTTTTATTCCCTCATCAGCTCTAGGATCATGAAGTCTATCACTTCTTGAGGCCTTGATCCTTCCTTGCAATTTCCTTTCATTCGGAATCTAACAAGTGTGTTCACATTGATCTTGTCATGCCTGTAGCAAGTCTTTTCCTTCTTCAACCTTCCCCTTATAGTCGCTGGAAATCCACTCATGTGTGAAGCCCTTCCATGGTGTTGAGGTGTGAGAGGCACGCCTTCCTATGGTCAATATTCATCACGGCAACAAGAAACTTTGGAGAAAACAAACTGAAAATATAAAAGACAACAGTCAATGAATTACTAACAGCCCTTGCAATGACCCATGGGTCATAGCACTTGTCACCTATCACCGCCTTCATGATTAGCCAAGTTGTTCCTTTGTAAGTCCACATAAAACACAATATAGGTGGGCTATATAAGGACTATAACAACGATGAATTGTTTGTTCTTCCCTCCAAAACAATGATACATACCTTGCAAGATTTGCACCTTGTGTTCTTCCTCTAGTCACAACCATTTCATGTAGCAGATAACATTCAATAAATAAATTGTGATGCTTACCAATTTTATGGATTGTTTGCATGCCTTCTAACATGCCCTCCACCTTGTCTCTTTCCTTGGTATGATCCTTATCTTGCACTTTTTTTAGTTCATGCTCCTTGATTTCCTCTTCTCTTTTATCATCCACTTGCGCCCCTATGGGCTGTCCATCAAATTATGATTTTTTTGTTTCAATGGCTCCCTCATAGGAGTCCTCATAAAAGGTTGTCCCTTCATCTTTTTCCTCCAACTCTCCATGTAGTTCAATCCTCTCTTCCTATACATGCTCCACTACAAATAAGGCCTCAATTTTCCCTCACAATTAATTGCAACATTTTCAAACAGCATATGTGCAATTGAAAAAAAATTCTTTTCTAGCCTCAAACCTGTCAACAAGATAGATAATAATGGCTTGGAAAGATCATCACTCTCATTGAGTGTCAAGGTCAAGATTCTCTGCATAGAAGCTACGACATTTTTGGTAAGATTCTTACAAGCAATTGCAAGAAAATGTTGAAACATCTTAACAATAAGTTCATCACACTCCATATCTAACATCAAAATACATGCCCTGGTTGAAGCCATATTTTCCAAGATGTCGACCCTTCTAGCCAAGGAGTGTCCTTTGTCCTCTTTGAGACCTTGGAAGCTCTCCATAATCAACGAAAATATTTTTTTCATGATTTTATCACTGTAGGGAACTTCGAAAACCGTTAGTCTTAAAACCTCATTAATACAACTAGTAACCAAGAGCCTTACCACCTCATCTGTGTCTCTCAAGAATTCATGTTGAACCAAGTCCTTGAGGGTTGTACCGCCCACTTCATGGACTCATAATGTGATTGGTTTACCTTGGATAACCTATTTTCTATTTCTTATATAGTGCTGATTATATCCTCCACTAATTGGCATAGGTTCCCTAGCATTCTACCTACATTGTAGAGCCTTTCTTTCTCTATTTCTTCCATGGCTTCTTCCTCTTCTTTGATAACTTCAATTTTTTTTTATCTATTTGCAACCAAACCTCACAAGTGGACAAGATCGGTGCTTTGATACCACTGTAATGTCCCCTTTTTGGGCCAAAAGACCAATTAAGGGTTTCCCCTAAAATCCACAAAATTTTGTATTCTAAAATTAGCAAAATCAACAAACCCTAGCTCAAAGAGATGCCTCAAAAACATGCGATTTGCTTCCAAACCTTAGGCACCAATGTGCAATAATTCTGAAATTAACAAAATCAGCAAACCCTAGTTCAAAGAGATGCCTCAAAAACATGCAATGTGCTTTCAAACCCTAGGCGTCAATGTGCAATAAATAGATAGGTAGGTAATTTTCAGCAATTACCTTAAGCAAATATCACCTCAAAATGATCCAAAATAAGCCACAAATTGAAAATAGAAATTTTTTACCTTTTTACCCCTTGAATGTGGATGAAAATCAGATTTAACCTCGCTGAAAAATATCTGATTTTATGAATAAAACAGCAACTGAATATTTACTAATTTTCACTCAAACCCTTGCCAAAAATCATGAATAAACTACCAAAAATAGCCACACAAATTCAACGTCACTTTTGGGCTTTCAAAGTGATCAAATACCACTCCAAACCTAGTCGTCCTAGGTCAAAATTGCATATAAAAATCAGAATTAATATTTACCCTTCAACTAGGGTTTTAGACCCCTTCAAACATCAAACCCTCAATCCCAATCAAGTCACCACACTTGAAAAAATTCACACAATAAATATTAGCCACAAATCCAAAATTTATGAAGGCAAACCCTCATAAAATCTGCCCAAAAAGACCTTGAAAACCTTGCCAAATCACATAGAAAATCAACGCCACACTTCAACAATATTCATCAATAAATTCCTGCAATGAAACTAGGTCAATTGGATTGTATTATCCCCAAGAAGGAAATCCTTGAATTCGAAGAGAGGCGTTGCCATTTCACATGAAAAAATCATTGCCAAGGAGAAATCGCTACCATGGAGAAGCGCTGCCATTTAATACAACAATCATTAAACGGATATGAATAGAAATGTCAAACGTAATTGTTGTCGAAATTGAACGGAAGTGTCGAACAGAATTGTTGCCGGAAGTGAACGAAAATGTCAACGGTCACATCTTTTGGTTAAGAGTTGCCTCTTGTCTGGGACGCCTCCTTTGTGAGAATTTTTTAAAGACTATATAAGGGAGAAAAGATGTGGAAGTACGAAAGGCATTCAATTATGTATTCAATCATCTAACTTTGTATAAGCGTCATGCTATACAAGCACTCTCAAGGACGAAAACCCTTGTGATTATTACAGCGCAAGGACGAAACCTCTTGTGAACTTGTATTTTATTTAATTTATTATTTTAAATGCAATATTTATATTTATAAAAAAAATAGGATTTCCGAGAAATCCAAATTTATGTAAAATATTCCGATTTGGAGTATTACAATTGTATCATAGTTGTTTTTCTTGTCAGCCTTTGAACCATGGGGTCACTACATAAGGAAATTATGAACAGTTTCGAGTCGTACAATGCCCTTTCAACAGAGATTCGAAAAGAAATCTTTTTCAGACTATTTGGATTTAAAAGAGTTATGGAATGGAAACTGACACTATGAGGAAGACGAGTTTGTGAATCATAGCTATGGCAGTACTGAATATGACTAGAAATTCAATTTTCAAGATGTCCCAGAAGAAAGGAAGATGACAAATTCCAAGACTAACTTCTCTATCCAGGAGCAAACGAATGAGGCATCCAACATTGAACTAAGGGAATGCCCAAACATACTTATCCACGACGAAGTTGATATTTATGGAGACTTGTCTATTGGGAAGAATGACAAAAAAATTGGATATCAGAGATGCACATGAGTTATCTATCCAAAACACTAATGATGATGTTGATATGTGTTGTCTACGTCAGAGTGAAGATAAACTTCAGTGTGTGCAAGAGAGAGGTCTTGAGGATTGTTCCTCGAACATAGGTTCTAAGTTTAATAAACCAATTGATTGTCTAATTAATGCACACTATCAACAAGATATCATGGGCTACGGTCTTAAAAATAAACAAGATGGAGAGCCGACCATAATAATTGACAGGATATAGAAAAAACGTCCACCAGATAACCTTGATGCCTTGGAAGACAAACAATCATTAAACGCACCTCACTTGTTGAAGGATACCGAAGAGACTTTTAGTGATATTATGGATAACAAATAAGACTCTACATGTGCACCTTTTCTTTTAGATATGCCTGGCTATCTTGGAGTTATAGGAAATTCACATGTTGAACATGGAGAGTCCTTGGAGGTGTGCTTAAAACATTCAAAAACCAATAAAGGCAATCAAGTTGTAGTTGTTAATCTTGGAAATGTTGCACTTGAGGGTTGTGACTTCGAAATAAATTACACACAGTCATCCACAACAAAAGATGAACAAGAAGCTGATTCCATGCCTGCTTCTTCAGTAGGAGGGGCTCAAGTGATATTGGAAGAAATAAACTATGATGATGGGCTATTAAAGGAAGTTGATGAATGGCATGCCAAGGATGTTGTGAACCTAACAACCGAACGAAAAGGTCCAAATTTGTTCATATTAAATATAAGGGTTGTGTATCCATACATCAAGCTATCAGAGTATGTAGGTCCTCAAGCATGGATTTTGAAGGAGCTCGAAGTTATCCATAATTCAAACTTCATATTCCCAGAGTTACAATATTGTGAGTCTCAACAGTTTGAACTTGGCTTTGCATCTAAAATGGTTAAACCTTCGTTAGTGTATAGGGAAGAAGACATTCTTCATGGGAAGTTTGTATTCAAAACATGGGATCCAAACTTGATATTAGAAAGTTTAAATTTCTTAAAATCACAAAATATGCGAGTTGACATAGTGACCCAATCATTGCCCTATGAATTGTCAAATGTCCAACATAAACCATGGTTTGGTGGTCTTTACGTTGTTGAAAACATTCTATTTTCTATTTTAGAGGAAAGGAAAAGGCCCTTGTTGAGAGACTCCACTTTACATCTGCCACTTAAACATAATTATATGTCGGAGCATTATTGTACAACAAACTTAATTAGCATGAAAAAATTCAAACAAAACCTTGAAATTCCAAAATGTGTAGTAGATGATCATCCGATCAAAGTATGGCATCACGAAGTAAATAAAATTAGTAATACAGAAGCCTACTTCATCATAAATTGTGATAACATATTAGGGTTTTCACCAGTAAAGTCTAACGTAATGTGAGAAATGTATGCTTCACTATTCTTGGATGTTCTTCAAGAGATTTCGTATCAAACAAACGTGGCTCCGTTAAATAGTAGAATTTGTGCGTTTGGAACCTGCATTTCTAAAATCATGATATATGGTTTGAGCAAAAAGCTATTGCTCTTAGCATTTAAATTTGTCAAAACATTTCAAGGCACAGAGGGAAGTTCTAATTTTGTAAGAGAGCACAAAGAAAGGAGTTATAAAAATGCTAGTATGGAATCTAAAACGCACTCACAATATTTGAGCAAACTGCCCAACATTGATAACTAGTATTCTTGCCTCCTTTCATTGCTTCTTCCAGACATGACAACATTTCTCTCAGATTTGTTTAGGTTCATCAATATCATTAGTATTTGCCATGGTAAACTATCAAAGGCAAATGTTGATAAAATCATAGATTCATTTGAAGATACATTTGTAGCAACATTACTTGCACAAGTTCCAGTCGGTTATCAAAAGCTAGATCTTCTGCATGGAGCCCAGCAAGTAAAGAACAAAGTTATTAGGAACACGTTTGATATGAATACTTCTGTTCAGATTATTTTCCAACTAGATCTATTTTCCACGAGAGCACATGCTATGATAAACCTGTTTTGGTATATTGTTCACAAGCCATTTTACAAAGAGCAGCTAGGATATTCTGTTTGGTATTCCCCTACAGTCTATCATAGTCATGTGGGATTTCATTTCACCGTTAAATCTTCCAAGCATAGCTCACTATATTTACCAAAGAGAATAGATTCATTTCCCCCGAATTCAGAGATGAAATTGTATTCCAACGAAATTGAATTAGTTGTGAAGTCTGGTATAACATGGCTGTAAAAGGATTATCGGTGTGATAATTTTAATGACGCTGAGTTATCTGCAGAAGACTCTACAAATATAATGTGTTGTTGAATGTGCAAGAATTTCTTTACATTTATACTTTTATATGATTCTGAACAAGAGAAAATTGTGGATCAATGTCAGGCCATTGAAGGATCTATGATTGCATTCCATGAAAATTCTACATGTACTTGGTACTCTATCATAAGGAATGGCTTAAAGGGTTTGCATAAAATAAGGTACATGTCTGCTGGAAATGTTTGCATCCACCTCTCGATTGACAAGATCTATTCATATTTTTTTGTTATCCTTCACTGTTGAGAGAAAACAAGAAACCTAAAGATTTCAGAGTGTTGGTTCTTTGTAAAATTGTCTCATGGAAAACGTATACAAACTTTTCTGACATTTTGGTGGTTCCCAATGGGACTGAGGTTGTCCTATGGTATTTGCTCGTATGGAGTTCATATGATCCTTCTACTTCTGGATTGTCAATAGAAGATGCAACATGGGGAGGAGCCTTCTTGAACATTCCAATTTGCAATTGCTTGAGAACAAGCAATTTGCGACAGGGAGGTCTATAATATCCCCAAGAAGGAGATCGTTGAATTCGAGGAGAGGCACTGTCATTTCACATGAAGAAATCGCTGCCAAGGAGAAATCGCTACCAAGGAGCAACCCTGTCATTTAATACAGCAATCATTAAACAGATATGAACGGAATTGTTGTCGGAAGTGTCGAACGAAATTGTTGCCGGAAGTGAACGGAAATATCGATGGAAATGTTAACGGAAATGTCAACAGTCACATCTTTTGGTGAAAAGGTGCCTCTTGGATGGGATGCCTCCTTTGTGAGAACTTTTTAAAGACTATATAAGGGAGAAGAGATGTCAAAGTATGAAAGGCATTCAATTATGTATTCAATCATCTAATTTCATATAAGTGTCATGTTATACAACCACTCTCAAGGACAAAAACCCTTGTGATTATTACAGCCTAAGGACGAAACCCCTTGTGGACTTATATTTTATTTAATTTATTATTTTTAATGCAATATTTATATTTATAAAAAAATAGGATTTTCGAGAAATCCAAATTAATGTAAAATATTCCGGTTTGGAATATTACATGGACCTCAAATTGTCCATGAAATCCATACAAACAAGTCACCAAGCAAGTCACCCCACTCTACGGCAATAATCAAATTCTACCTTTGCAAAGGTGGCATCAAAAGACACTGTTTTGTTGAATAATCAGCTCTAAAAACCTGCAAACATTTATTGGGCATGCATCCCAATATTTTTTCAAGCATGAAGAATCATAATATCAAATTTTCGCATATCCTTCAAAGGAGAACTCCACCATGTACTTGTACCCTTCAAAGGGGGGTGAACCACCTTGGGAAGGCCAAATACTTCTTTTTAACTCTCCTTGCCGACTTTTAGAATATCTTCTCTTTGCCTTGATCACTTACAAGCCAACATTCTTTTTTTAATAGAAATAATATTAAATTAATTGCCTAAATAATAAATAGTAATTAAAATTACTTTTAAGCAATAATTCAATAATTATTTCTATTAAAGACCTTAGTGGTAAAAACCACTTTTATAAAATATTCTATTAATCAACTAAAATTGCCTTATATGAGCAAATGATTAAAATCACTATTCGGACAATTATAATTAATTAATAAAATAAAATCCCAAAAGGAATCCTTTAGTCTATGGGGAAAGCAGACTAAAGGTCTTCAATACCTACTCATAAATGATGTGAAAATGGGGACATTATAGCATAGCTCTTTGACTTCTCCGTATTTACTTTCTTTGATGAGTACGTAGATTTTGAACTTTGCCTTTTTCAATGTTCTTTTGGTTCTCATCATAGCTAATGCCATACTTAATGAACGGTGACATTTGACTATATAGTATGTTACTCAACACTCTGGTACTCTTCTCAAATTTTGAAATGTTCTTCAACTCATTTGTTGTCTTCTCTAATTCTAATTTCAAGGCAATTATTTCAAATTCTTGCGTTATGCACTTGTCCTCCTTTGTTTTCAATTTAGCTCTTATTTCCTCCTCGATTCTTTTCATTTCCTGTAATTGAGTTTTTAAGCCACTGATAACCTTGTTTGATTCTTCAACATTCTGTGTCATCTTTGTTTTCAATACAATATCTCCCCCTTCATATTTTTGAATTTGTACTTTTTGTTTCAAATTCTTTTTCTTCAGCATTTTTATCTCTCCCAAGGTACAAATCAGTTCTTCAAGATCTACCACTCCATTTTCGACATCACCCTCTTCTTCCAAGGTGTCTGTACTTACAGAGGCTTTGGGTTTTGTTTCTATTGCCATGAACAGGGTTTCCTTCCTGTCACTGTCTAATATTTCTTCATCGCTCTCCTCGGTTGAGCAACTATCATTTTTGGAATAGAGGCTTTTCTTGTACTTACTGGAATTTTTCTTATACCCACTCTGATTAAAGTTTTTCTTGAAGTGAGGCTTGCTTTCCTTCTTTTTCCTTTCATCGTTATTATTTTCATCTTCATTATCATCCTTATGAGGACACTTGGCAGCAAAATGTCCTATCTTACCACAATTGAAGCATTTGAAGGGTGACTTACCTCTGTATTTTCCGGACCCCTTTTTAAGCTTTCTGACAAACAGAGCCTCCTTTTCATCTAGTTCATCACTAGTTTCATCGTTTGATTCAATTTATTTGTTTTTCGCCTCTTTTGAGGCTTTGAAGGCTGCCTCCCTTTTAGACGGTTTTTCTTTTTCAATCCTCATCTCGTATGCCATGAGAATTCCATATCACTCATCCATTATTTATTTGTTTGGATCATTTATTTCTTCGATCGTAGAAATTTTTGCATCGAATCTTATAGGTAGAGACCTTAGTACCTTTTGGACGATTACAAATTCTTCAACTTTTTCACCAAGTCCTCTGATAATGTTGACAATTTCATCTACACGAAGTAGATAGGCTGCAATGTTTTCATCCTCTCTCATCTTCAAACTTTCGAATTGTCTCATGTGAGTTTGAAGCTTGACCATCTTTGCTTTGTTATCTCCCTCATAGATGGTCTTAAGTTTATCCCAAATCAAGGTGTAATAATTTTCTTTCTAATTAACTTTCATAAAGAAACCATTCACATAAGAAAGAACAAATAAATGCACAACATAGAATTTACGTGGAACACCCTCGGAAGGAAAAAACCACACTTGAAAGGCTACATGGATCTACTGTCCAAATCCAACCATGAGATTAATAATTCTTTTTAAAAAAAAATTGTAGGCACCAACCTACTTGGAGACACCAATCCCCAATGCCAAGCACCAACTTAGCTCTAAACACCAATCTCTTTGAATTGAAGCACCAACTTCACTGCCAAGCACCGACTTAGCGAAAGACACCGATCTTTTTGCTCTGAGGCACCGATCTCACTTAAACAATTTCCACCTCACTGTTGCTTTGTCAACAAATGATGGCACAATCAAGTTTCGCTCTTCTCTCTCTTCTTCCTCTTCTTCTCCTTGTATATAATAGAAAGAATTATTTCTTATAATTTTTCTCCAACATCCTTTCACCTTATATAGCCTTCAAAGGCTTTTCCCAGTGGGGGCGTCCCATTAGCAATGCACCTTTTCATTAACCATAGTGTATTTTTTTTTATTTTAATTAATTTCAATTAACCCTCCAAGATGGGTGATTTTCCCAAGGTAGCAATATAAACAAAGAGAGTCGGCCTTGTCATTTAAGCATTAATGTTTATGGCTATAAAACTCCTTGTTGCAATTAAACTTTATTGAACGCTAGTCCCATTAACACAAAATCGTTGTTGCTGTAAATTAAATATATTCAACTATTGGTCCTTATTAATTAATGTCAGCCCCTTCCATACTTGGGCGCTCAAACCAATGCAATTGGTCATTCCATCCTTGGGCATTGGTTTTCGAAAAGGTCACGTTTTTTATGGAAAAATCCTGTCATATGATTCCGTTACTTTTTGACACTTCCGTTCACTTCCGGCAACAATTATGTTTGACACTTCCGTTCATACCCGTTACAATTCCTTTGACATCAATGACAATTATTCCAACATTATATTGGTATTTTGTTGTCTTTTATGCTTAGATTAGCTTATGTTTGTTGGTATATTGTATCTTTGCATGCTTTGTTCCTTTATTTACACCTCATTGTTATTGTCTGATGATACCATTACAACCCTTATATTAGATACCTATTGGTTACCACCTAATGACATTGTCTTTCATATTGTTACTTTACTTTACACCTTTTGGTTACCATCTAATGACACCTTGGATCTGATTAGGCTTATGCATGCCCCATATATATATATATATATATATATATATATTAAATACCTCTTGGTTACCACCTAATGACATTGTCTTTCCTATTGTTACTTTAGTTTACACCTTTTGGTTACCATCTAATGACACCTTGGATCTGATTAGGCCTATGCATGCCCCTTCTATATATATATATATATATATATATATATATATATATATATATTCCATTGTTAGATCCCATTACAACCTCCTTCATACACAACCTTGTCTATAGCCCCGTACTGCTTTGTGGAACGGTGTATTGTGTATGTTGAACCTAGTATGGTCTTTTACCTTTTCCTATATTAGAGGGTCCTTATAATCTTGACAATATTTAGCCTCATACATTCTGATGAACCTAACGTAAATCTTACCCCCACATTGTGTCAGGTTTTTTTCGAGTTTTCTTTTGCTACCTTTTTAGTATGGTCAACCAATCAAAGCTTCTTAGCTTCTCTCTCTTCAATCAATTTCAAAGATGTCTCCTCTTAGGTTAATTCTAGCAACGTCAACCCATTTATATTCTATACGAGTAGCTCCTATTTCCACACTTGAGAGTAATCCCTCACGGTGCATTTTTCCCCAAATCTCAATCACGATTTGTTCAATGCAACATGGTTTCACTCTCTTCAAAAAATGACCAAGAAGATCCCACTAGGCATATCAAGGATCTTGACACAAACGCTATCTATACTCCTCTGAAGAATGGAAACCTCAAAAACCTAAACATATGTACATCAATGACCAGAACATCAAACAATGTTCCCCCTCTCAACAACTCTAGCAATCCTCCTTTTAACAACTCTAGCCAAAATCCTCTGTTAGATAGCACATAAGTGCTTGCCAAAGTGTTATATCAAATGGCTCTAATGCAAGCCACTAATAACAATCACATGGTCCAAATGCAAAACCATCTTTTGCAAATGGAAAATCAACCACAAGTTGTATGGGGTCAACCTAATAAATGCCCTTCCTCCTCTCCCCTCATGGATGCTAACGGCAATCCTATTCCTCAACCTCCCATTCACAATAAAATGCTTCAAACACTTAAAGCTAGCCCTAGCTCCTTATATTGTTTTTATGGACATTGGAGGCATCTCTCCACCATCACATATGACAGGTCCACTAACCCCACCTTACATCTCAAAGCATTTGGGAAACTCTACAAAGAGTGGACTAAAATTGACACTTATGCAACTACCAAGCTTGTAGCAAAATCTCTCACTAGGGATGCGTTAGAATGGTACAACCAACTCCCAATCCATGCAATTTCTAAGCTAAAATATCTAGTCAACGCTCTAGTCAAATAATTCCAATATTGTGATCTTCATGAAGACAACCTTGGTAACTTCAATACCAAGCAATTAGCCTATGAGTCCACCCATAATTTCATCAAAAGATGGAATTCTTTGGTGTATAAAGCTGATCACAACATCAGTGAGGAAATCCCCTTCAAGCTTTTCATCACCGCTCTAAAACCTCAACTCCAATACAAAGGAAGGTCCTCTCCTAAGACTTTGGAAGAAGCCTTTGATCAAGCTAAACAACAAGATTACTTTATGAACCAATTTAAACCATCTCAAAAATATAATAGGGAGTCTTTCAAAACAACAGCCAATACTATCAATACTAAAACATCACAAAGCAAACCATGTCAACCATCTAAGTTGGAAGCGTCGTCTTCCTCAAATAATCCAAACAAACCAAATCCAACCTGCCCTTCCTTGAATCTCCAAGAGCTCAAGCAAAAGATGCCAGCATCTCAAACTATGAGTTTTGATCCTTCTAAGTGTCTACCACCATGATATGATCCCAGTAAACTTTGTTGGCAGCATGCTAATGTAGGTCATTCTCATTAAAATTGCCATGATCTCAAGAAACTCACTTATGAGTCAGGACCTCATGTATCAAGTATATCTCAAAGCTTTAAAAAGCCCAATCAAATCAAATCTCAATCACAACTCAACTTTCAAAATCTCAAAACAAACTTTGACAAACTTCTAATTTTACCATCACACCTATGAACAACTTTGTAGGTTCCACTGAAGCAAAATTTGATCAATATTTCATTGATTCTCAATATGTTAATGTGGCAAAGGTTAACTACCGATGTAAGCCCACTCATAAATATCCTGGCACAAAGCCTAAGAAACCCTCTCAAGAAGACATGACCCGCACCAATACAACCACTAGAAGTACAACCAATGCAACATCTAATGAATCTCCCACTTCACCAAAGAAGTCTCAAGATAAGGATCAATCTCCTATCATCAAAGCTCCCAAAACATATTCTAGTTCCCAACCAAAATATCATCATAATTCTTACCTAAAATCAATTCAATGAAATTTCCTAGAAGACCTCAATATACAATGCCTTGCAAATTTCCCCTAATAGAACTCACGAGAACCTCAACCTACCAACGGAAATTTCTCATGCAACAATTGCAAGATATAGAAGAATCACTATCACCAAGTGAAAACAAACCATCAAGTCAACCTCTTGAAGGTCCAACACCTACCGAAGTACATACCATTGAAACCATATCTCATCCTCATCCAACTAACAAACTCTCTATAAAGTTTCCTATGGATGATATGATTAATGATCAATGATGAAATCCTCCTCAAAGCCGATGATCCCCCTCTTCATTAGCATCATGATCAATGATGTTCAAGCGAGGAAAGTGCTTGTGGATGAAGGCAGAAATTAATGTTACTTCCCTATGGCCAATCAAGACCTTAAGATATTCCACAAAAGATCTCGAGAAAACAAGACCTAATTGATGTGAATGTGACAAGAACCAAAAGCCTCCTAGATGCATTTGGTTTCCTCTCACTGTAGGACCCAAACCACACGCATCAAGATCACGGTTTTGATCTCCCTCTTTCTTACCATCTACTCTTAAGCCACCCTTGGACTCACCACATAAGAGCAATTACATCTTCCAGTAGCCGGTGCCTAAAATTCATTCACAAAAATGTTCGATAAAAGCATGAAGCAAAACCTGACCCATGGGATCTCGAACTACCCAATCCCAAGAAAGAGTTATGAATTTCTACCACTAACACTATTAATAGAGCTCCATTGCCCAAGTTCATCAACGTGCATCCCAATTTGAAAATCACCCTCGCTGACTCTAATGATGAAGAACCAAATGAGTTCCAACACATTTGTATTACAAGTAGATTACCACCATACATTTATGAATGCCTTCCTCCCTCTCTTCTCCCAAGAGATCGATCCCTTCCTTATTTGACAAAGCTAGTGAAAACCTACCACCTAGCAATGCCAATGAAGCTTCAAATGATGAGAACTCATTTGAAAGCAATGAAAATGGGGTTGTTAACCTCTTTCAAGAACCGCTATTACTCTATTGGAAATATTGTCATTGATGTCAAAGGTCTAGCAATATTGGTGACAAAGGCCCCATAGAATTTAATGTCTAAAGGTGTTCTTAATGTTCATATATTGGCTAAAATGTGTTAATATTAATTAAATATTAACGAATATATTCTTGGTTACATAAAGACAAAAGAGGGTCCATGAGGTAGTCAAAGAGTCACCAAGTAAAGACAAAAGAGGGAAAGGGCGCATTTTCCCATGAAGGGTTACCTTGAGGAATTTGAAGAGTCACTAGATAAAGACAAAAGAGGGAAAGGACGCTTTTCCCATGAAGGATCACCATGTGACTTTTCAAATGAAAGAATTCAAAGGGTCGTGCAAGTTTGGCACCATTTTCCATGTGAATTGAAAGGTTTCAAAGGGTGAATGCCAAAGGTCATTTGAAAAGCTATAAAAGGAGGCTTGGGAAGCCATTTGTTATATGCAAGTGCATGGTTTGTAATTCGCTTTTGTAATCATTTTATCTAGCTGAGAAGAGCAAAAAGAGAGGAGAAAAGAAAGAGATATATTAATGTTCTATCATTTGTTGAGAAAGCAACATTGAAAGATAGTTGTGTTTCTACACAAGAGGGGTTGGTGCTCATGTGAGTGGATGCTCACAAATCATTGTTGTGTTGGTGTTCAGCAAACAGGTTGGTTCTCCTGCAAAATGGTGCTTGCGAACATTGTAAACTTGAGTTGGTGCTCATTTACATACTTGAGATAGTTCTCCATGGTTTTTCTCACTTTGGGTTTTCATGTAAAAATCTAATGTCTCTCTCTCTCTTATGTGGTGCTTGTTATTGCTTTCAATTTTATTGCATATCTTGAATGTATGACTAAGTGGTTCAAGTAAAGGAATTTGATTAAGTAAAAGATTTAAAAGATATATGATATATTGATTCACCCCCCTCTCAGTATATAATGTTCTTAACAATTGGTATCAGAGCAGGTTCCTTCGGAAAAAGTTTAACAGCTTGAAGGTAGATCGAGGAAAGCACGATGGTCGAAGCACATAAAAGTTTTTCTACAAATAAGGCACCTTTGTTTGATGAAACAAATTATGCCCTTTGGAGCATAAGGATAAGGACTTACTTGATGGCCCTTGGATTCGACATTTGGCAAGCAGTGATAAATGAATACGAAGAGCCACAGACACTTGTAACTACTCACATGGATAAGAAGGCAAGTGAAAATAATGCTAAAGCTTTAAATGTTATTTTATGTGGTTTATGTGAATCAGAATTTGTTAAAGTTATGCAATGCAAATCTGTTCATGAGACTTGGGTGAAACTCGAGAATATTTACAAAGGTGATGAAAAAGTTTAGCAAGCTAAGTTCCAGATTTTTAGTAGACAGTTTGAGAGTCTGAAAATGGAAGATGAAGAAAATATAGCAAGTTATCTTTTGCGGGTTGATCAAATAGTAAATCAAATTCAAGGCCTTGGAAAAAAATTAAAAGCGTCAATGGTGGTACAAAAGGTTTTAAAATCTCTACCATTGAGATATAATGCAAAGGTATATGCAATTGAAGAAATGAAGGATCTAGCCAAGTTAAAGATGGATGAACTACATGGTATTCTTACAGCATATGAGATGCGAACCGAACAAGAGAAACCTTCAAAAAGGGAAGTTGTTTTCAAAACATCTAAGAAAGACAAGGCCAAGATTCAAGAATCAAGTGGCAGCTTCAACGATGAAGAAGATGACAATGAAGCCCTATTCATTTGCAAGCCTAAAAAGGACACATGTAAATATCAAGGAAAGTTGCCATTTAAATGTTTTAAATGTGATAAAATTGAACATTTTGCAGCTCAGTGCCAGGATAAAAAGAATTGTGACAATGAAGAAAGAAAGTCTACATACAAAAAAAAAACTTCAAAGGCAAATACAAGAAAAGATTCAAAAAAAAGAGTTTGTATTCTAAAGATCTTAGCTCAACCGAAGACAGTGGAGTTAGTGACTCAGATGAAGAAGAGATTTTATTTGTGACCATACATGAAGATGCCTCCGCAAGTAAAAGTTGAGATGATCAAGAAGAAAAACACGATGAAAGCGAAGATAAAGCCAAGGTGAATCTAGAAGGATAACTCATTTGTGCCTTAGAAGAATTAAAAGCTCTTGAGAAGAAGAGTCGAAGATTGAAGCTCCAGATTGAGAAAAATAAAAATGAGTCAAAGGAAATAATTGAAGATCTACAAGCTTACATTGAAGAAGCCAAAAACACTGAAGAAGATCTAATAGCACAATTGCAAAAAATAAGTAAAGAATGCGAAAGGTATGTTGTTGAAATTGCCTCTTTAAAAGAAGATATCGAGAAAACAAATAAAACAATCAATGATTCAAAATTTGAGACTAGCACTAACATGTTGAATAATATATTAGCAAGTCAAAGATCAATGTCAGATAAGACAAGTATCGGATTTGAAAAAGAGAAAGGGGAGGCTACTACTTTCACAAAACCTCAAAACAAGGTTAACACAGAAAAGGAAAATAGCTATGTTGAAGCCCTTACTAAAAAGGAAATGAAAAAGAAATAAGAATGCAAAAGTCAACTCAAACAAAGAAGGCTAAAAGGAACAGAGCTACAAAAGACAATCAGGTCAAAGATACACAGACCAGAACAGATTCTATTTTCATGATTATTGTCTTTATTGTAATGGTTATGGGCACAAAAAAATAAAATGTAGGAAAAGAGCTAACAATTTCAAAAACAAGGAGAAGGGAACTCATGCAGAGTCAAGCAAAAGCCACAACTCTTTTGTTCCTCTATCAGGGTTTAACGAAGAAGCCATAGTATGTTACAAGTGTAATAATTTCAGAGACATAGCCCGGCATTGTAAAAGCGTGTTCGAGTCAATCAAGAAGGACCCAGGCTTCAAGGCTCCATTCATCAAGAAGAGAGTTCAGATAGATTCATGGCAGAAGAAACAAACTAAAGAATTTATGTTAATCCAGACAGCTTTGCATGCAAGAAATGAAGAACAACCCTGGTTCATCAACAACGGATGTTCGCATGACAGGAGACAAGAGCAAGTTCATAACTCTAAAGAAAATCAATGGTGACACAGTGAAATTCGGAGACAATACCACAGCGAAAGTAGCCATAAAAGGTACATTAAGTTTGGATAATAGTAGAACCAAGACTAAGAATGTATTGTATGTAGGTCTTAAGCATAATCTGATGAGTGTAAGTCAAATGTGTGATCAAGGACACACGTTACAGTTTTATGCAAAAGGTTGTAAGATTAGAAGAAAAGATTTAGGTGTTGATTGTAAATGCTCGGAGGACAGACAACAATTTATATATGTTATCAGTTATCAAAGGTCAAAAATGTTGTTTGAGTCAAGTTGAGGAAGGATGGTTGTGGCACAGGGGAATGGAACACAAATTTTGACAATCTTGTCAACATCAACAAGAAGCAAGAAGTTAGAGATCTTCCAAAGATTACAAAGCCCCCCAACACACTTTGTGAACTATGTCAGCATGAGAAGCAAGTCAGAAGACAGTTCAAGACAAAGGAATACTCGACTACTCAGATGTTAGAGCTTGTTCACACTGATTTGTGTGGACCTACCAGGACTTAAAATACTCAAAGTGAGAAATACTTCATGTTGTTTATTGATGATTTTACACGTATGACTTGGGTGATGTTTTTAAAAAAAAATTAGAAGCTTTCAGCCACTTCAAAGCATTCAAGGCTTTAGTTGAGAATAAAACTGGTTTGAAGATTAAGTGCCTGAGATCAGATCGAGGAAGAGAATTCATGTCAGATAAGTTTATTGAGTATTGTGAAGACCATGAGATAAAGAGACATTATTCAGCAGCGAGAACTCTATAGCAAAATGGGGTAGTTGAGCGAAAAAATAGAACAATTCAAGAGATGGTGAAGACAATGCTAAATGAATCCAAGAACTAGACAAATATTGGAGAGAGGCAATAGGCACAGCGGTGCATACCCAGAACAGAGCATTGTTGAAAGTCAATAGTGAGACTCCATGTGAGTTATAGAAAGGCAGATCAGTTGATTATTTCAAAAATGCTTCATAAAGAGAACCGATGAAAAATTGGGTAAGTTTAAATCCATAACAGATGAAGGTATATTTTTTGGATACTCCAGTAAAAGTAAAGCTTACAAATGTTATAACAAAAGAACTAAGAAGATAGTTGAAAGTGCAAATGTCAGGATAGATGAAGATGTAGCACAAAGAGCCAGTGATCCATTAGACATTCATGAAATCAATGAAGAAGAAAATTTTGAAGAATCAGATGAAGATGAAGAGCGAAAGGACACCAAAACCCCATCCAAATATGTTCAAAAAAATCATAATGAAAGTGACATCATCGGGAACATAAATGAAGGAGTTAGCACCAGAAGAATGATAGTAAGTGAATCTGAGCAAGTTAATTTTTCTTTGTTATCCAAAATTTAGCCTAGAGCTTTTTCAGAAGCTAGACATGATGAGCATTGGGTTAAAGCAATGGATGAAGAATTAAACTAGATAAAAAAGAACGATACTTGGGAATTAGTGCCTAGACCGAAAGATCAAAATGTAATAAAAACAAAATGGGTATACAAAAATAAGTTAAATGAAGATGATGTAGTTACCAAAAATAAAGCAAAGTTAATATGTAAAGGATATGCTCAGATTGAGGGTATAGATTTTGAAGAAAATTTTGCACCAGTGGCGAGGCTAGAGGCTATCAGGATGTTTCTTGCATATGCAGTGTTTAAGAATTTCAAAGTGTTCCAGATGGATGTTAAGTCTGCTTTCCTAAATGGGAAGCTAGAAGATGTCTACATTGAGCAGCCTGAGGGAATTCTTCTCTCAAATGACAGCAACTATGTGTGCAAATTGAAGAAAGCACTATATGGATTGAAACAAGCTCCCAGAGCTTGGTATGCGAGGCTTGATAGGTACCTGCAAAATCAAGACTTCAAGAGAGGTTTTGCTGACAATAATCTCTACATCAAAACAGATGGTGAGCACCAGTTGATTGTTGTGGTATATATTGATGACATAATATTTGGAGGTAAATGTGAAAAAATGACAAGAATTTTCTGATAATATGCAAAAAGAATTTGATATGTCTATGCTTAGAGAATTTTCATTTTTCTTAGAATTGCAAATATCTGTCAGATAAAGGTATTTTCATATCTCAAAGCAAATATGCCAAGGAGATGTTGAAAAAGTTTGGTTTTGAGGATTGTGCACTAGTTGGCACATCAATGGGTACAGAGAACAAGGTAAGGATGAAGATTCGTCTGATGCAGATCAATCCTTTTATAGATCTATGATTGGTAGTCTTTTATATCTAACAGCATCGAGGCCAAACATCATACATGCAGTGGGCATGGTCACGAGATATCAGACAGCCTTAAAGGAGAGTCATGTTTAGGGACATTAAATTACGGATTGTGGTATCCCACAGACAGAGATTTCACTTTGGTTGTTTATACAGATTCAGATTGGATAGGGTGTTTAGACGACAGGAAGAGTATAAGTGGAGGAGCTTTCTTCCTCGGTGATAGCTTAGTATCTTGGCTAAGCAAGAAGCAGAACTCAGTATCACTTTCTACAGCTGAAGCAAAATATATTGCAGCAGTGTTGTGTTGTACTCAAGTGCTTTGGATGAAGCAAACTTTAGAAGACATCAAGGTAAACTATAATGAACCTATCTCTATTTGTTGCGACAACACAAGTGCTATTAATATTTCTAAGAATCCAGTGATGCATTCAAGAACAAAACATATTTCTATTAGATATCACTTCCTGAGAACGCAGGGTAAGATGGAATATATCAGTACTACAGAACAGATTGCAAATACTTCACAAAGGCACTACCAAATGACACATTCAATTATCTGCAAGAGAAGTTGGAAGTAATTTCTTTTACTCCCTGCCATTGAGGATCAACATCAGTTGAGAGGGAGCTAAGTGTTAGCTCCAAGACAGACCCTTTGCCATTGATGTCAAAAGGGAAAAAGTACAAAAATAGGTTCAAAAAATTGAATGCTACTGTAAGGGAGAGTTACTGTATGTTTTCAGTTGGTTTAGTTTTCAATTTGTGCAGGGTTCAGTTTCAGGTTGGCATGTGCAGTACAGGTTTTCAGAATATTGCAGTTTTAGTTTGAGGTTGCCATCAATGACAAAGGGGGAGATTGTTGGAAATATTGTCATTGATGTCAAAGGTCTAGCAATATTGGTGACAAAAGCCCCATATCATTTAATGTCTAAAGGTGTTTTTAATGTTCATATCTTGGCTAAAGTGTGTTAATATTAATTAAATATTAGCGGATATATTCTTGGTTACATAAAGACAAAAGAGGGCCCATGAAAAAGTCAAAGAGTCACCAAGTAAAGACAAAAGAGGAAAAGGCTGCATTTTCCCATGAAGGGTTACCTTGAAGAATTCGAAGAGTCACTTGATAAAGACAAAAGAGGGAAATGACGCTTTTCCCATGAAGGGTCACCATGTGACTTTTCAAATGAAAGACTTCAAAGGGTCATGAAAGTTTGGCGCCATTTTCCATGTGAATTGAAAGGTTTCAAAGGGCGAAAGCCAAAGGTTATTTGAAAAGCTATAAAAGGAGGCTTGGGAAGTCATTTTTTATATGCAAGTGCATGGTTTGTAATTCACTTTTGTATTCATTCTATCTAGCTAAGAAGAGCAAGAAGAGAGAAAAGAAAAGAAAGAGATATAGTAGTGTTCTATCATTTGTTGAGAAAGCAACATTGAGAGATAGTTGTGTTTTCTACACAACAGGGGTTGGTGCTCCTGTGAGTGGGTGCTCACAAATCATTATTGAGTTGGTGCTCAGCAAAGGGGTTGGTGCTCCTGCAAGTTGGTGCTTGCGAACATTGTAAACTTGAGTCGGTGTTCATTTACATACTTGAGATAGTTCTCTGTGGTTTTTCCACTTTAGGTTTTCACGTAAAAATTTGATGTCTCTCTCTCTCTCTTATGTGATGCTTGTTATTGCTTTTAGTTTTATTGCATATCTTAAATGTATGACTAAGTGGTTAAAGTAAAGGAATTTGATTAAGTAAAAAATTTAAAAGATATATGATATACTGATTCACCCCCCACAGTATATCCCGTTCTTAACAATTACTCTTTCCTTGAACTCTTAGTCAAATCAGCATTTCCGCCAAAGACACTTCTAATGAGCCTCCACTTAATCCAGCATGTACAATTTCAACATCTTACGATGAAGACTGTCATTTCCCATGCTCAAGCAAGATACTTGGACATCCTTCATTATTAACCTAAGTTGCCGATACGAATACGGGTACGAGTATCGGATACGGGGATATGACGATTTTTTTTTTTGGTGGTTTGAATACGGCTGGATACAATCGTACAAAAATATATATATATAATTAAAAATATAAAAATATAGTCATATAAGCAAAATTAACCACATAATATGCATAGAGGAAACAAAATAACTTCAAATAAGTTATATAACCACAAAATATATACTCATAACTCAATGCCAAATATCATAATATTCAATAGTCGAACTTATATTAGTTTTATAAATTATAACAGGTACATGGTGGAAATGTTACAATGTATGGACAAAAATAGAAACAAATCAGCGTTCTCATTGTTCACTATATAGTATATGCTTCTTCCCTTGCAATGTCTTCATCATCATGTAGTTCATTAGAACCACAAGCAGTAGCGTTGCCACTCCCACTAGCTCCACTGTGCAAGTCGTGTGAAGCATTGTCTAGCTCTGTGTCAAATAAAGAAAGGTATGTAAGAGAGGCATCTAAATCAGCAGTCTCTGGCTTCACATCCCACAGCTTTGTTGGCCCTTCCTTGTATTGAGGTTGTTTATGTGAGAGAAGATGTAAGTTGGAATGCACATAAATCAAATCTTCCGCTTTTTTTGCAGCCAACTTGTTGCGTTTAACTGAGTGGATAAAACCATAGCTACCCCAACTCCACTCAGCTGAAGAGGAACTTGCAACCTATTGAAGCCACAAAGAGAATTAGAATTTATAAAAAATTAAAAATTAAAAGACTAAAAGTTAAAACTTAAAACAAAACATCGAAAAAGTCAAAAGAAGGGTAGAGTAAAAAAATTAAAATCTTACTTGTGAAAGAATTTTTATTGCAAGTGGTTGAAGGTGGGTGGATGCTTGCCCATGGAGGTACCACCAAAAGTGAGCATCCATCTTGTACTTGTCACGGATAGCACCAAGGGAGTGACCCACCGAGGATATGAAATGCACACTCTTCTCTAACTTGGTCTTCTACCACTGGATCGGGAAAGATTTTAGAGAATGTTGCCTTATATCCCTCGGCAACCTCAACATCCCTATACGGTGCGACCCTCCTGGGCAAAGAAAGAATCTCTGCACTGTAGTATTTGGGTGTCAAGGCAAAAGCAAAAAAATGTAATAGGGTGCTCATTTTGTTCCACCTTTCAATGAGATGCGACTGCACTTCCTTGAAAAACTTCTCCATGGGATCTTGTTCTTTAGCATTTATGATGGATTTAATGTTCTCAATCATTGAGTCATTCCATCATAAATCTCACCCAAATATGGATGATCCATGTCCACATATCTCAACATGCTGACGATGGGCTTAGTAAAACTCAGCAAATACTCCACATGTTCCCACCATGCATCATCAAGAATCCACCCTTTCACCTTTGTGGCCCTCTCACTATTTTCCTGCCTCCATACGCCCCAAAGGTTGTTGATGACCATGCTACTCAATGCCTCACGCACCTTAACAAGTCGTCTCAAGACGATGGTGTGTGAGGCAAATCGAGTCTCAACAACCTAATACAAAATTAAAACAAATTGAAATAATTAACTTAAAAAATTGTTCAAAAATAAAAACAACTACAAATTACAAACGTATAAGTTATAATATTAAATTAAATTAAGAGTTACCCTCAACAACTATAATTTTGAGAAGGTCCTAAAGATGGCTTGGGACATGTGATGGTCGGTTATGAACATTTGGATCTCATTTGCCTCCTCATAGACTTGTTTGATCCAGTCATTTTTTGTCCCCAACTTTTGCAACATAAAGTTGAGGGAATGAATGGCACAAGGTGTCCAAAATATATGCCCATACCTTGCCTCAACCAACAAGCCTGCAGCTCTGCAATTTTTAGCATTGTTCGTTACAACTTGAACAACGTTTTGAGACCCCATTGCTTCAATGGACTCTTTCAGGATGTTAGCAATGAATTGTGCATCCTTCACTTGCCCCTCACAATCAACGGCCTTCAAAAACACTGCCCCTTTAGGGCTCATTGCAATCACATTAATCAATGGCCTATTTGTCTTATCTTTCCATCCATCGAAAATGATGGACACCCCTGTTTCGATCCATGAATCCCTGATGGGCTTCAATGCATCTTCAATGTGTTTTCTTTCTTTTGTCAATAAGGTGGTGCGCACCTTTTCATAACCTAGGGTGACAAACCCTTTAAGGGCAACATTGATAGATCTCACCATTTCCTACCAATATGGTGATCTAACAGTATTAAATGACCCCACATGCGTAAACACAACGCGCGATGCTCTGCTCTGCTATCTCCCTGGAGTCATTTTGAAATGCCCTCTCCAATGAGCTTGCATCTTTTGTTCTCTTGCGACCAAGAGGTGAATCCTCTTCCTCTTCGGCCACAACGGGTGTTACAAGAAAGGGGTGTGATGGGGTCACCACACTAGCACGAGCTGGATCAACAGGGGGTGATCCTTTCTTTCTCAAAAGATGCTTCAATCTTTGCCCCACAACAGCATCTGCATCTTCTTGCTCTTTGATGTATGCAACGATCTTTCCCTGTGGCAAGCCCTTTCCCGGCCTTCCACCTATGCTTGGCCCACCACAAATTCTGATTCCAGTGCCAGAGATCGCACACAAATGAGCTTTCACTTTAAAACGAGCTCTTGAATTTACCGTTACACTCTGAGCAAAGCCAATGAAAACACCCTCCACCAGGCATTTGTTCTAATATTGTCACAAACTTCCAAAGGGGCGTTCGTGGATCAGATTTGGGGGTTATCACTTGCCCCACTGAACTAGCACTTGCGCCCTGAGACATTCTAATTTCTGACAAATCCGTATAAGCTTATAGCTCCAGTCCTGGTACAAAATAAAAAATTGCTATTAAAATTTAATAGTAAAAAGTTAAAACTAAAAAAAAACAATTACTATTAAAATTAAAAACATAATCAATTTATTAAAAAGTTAAAATATTAAAAATATAAATATTATTATTAACTATATTATTTATTAATATATATTATAAATTAAAAAAACCTAAAAGAAAAAAAATATTAATATTAACTATATTAATATATATTATTATTATTAACTTAAAAGTTAAAACTTATATTAATATATATATATAATTATTATTATTATTAATATATATATTATTATTAACTTAAGTCTTAAAAGTTTAAAACTAAAAGAAAAATAATAATAATTAAACCTACGATGACCTACTTGGACCCCGCGAGCAATGGCGACGACAGCAGTGGATGGCAGCACCAGACGACAGTAGCAGCGGCGGCGCTTCACCGAAAGGAACAAACGCAGAGTCGCAGACGGGCGGCGGAAGACAAAAGGAACAACAGTTTTACCCTTTTAAGTTTTAGGGTTACGCTTTTGACTTTAAATTTTTTTAAAGTGAAAAAAGAATTTTAAAATGATTTTTAATTTGTCGATCCACGGGGGATACGGCCAGGGCACGTCTTGCCCCCTGCGGATATGGCCAGATACGTCCATGGACGTATACAACCGTATCCGCAAGGGGCAAGACATGCCCTGGTCGTATCCCCGCATATCGTACCCGCTCCGTACCGTATCACCACTTCTTAGCGTATCTAGAACCCTGGACTGGCGTATCCGATAATGTAGTTATTAACAAACCCTTGCTAAAATGCATTCTTTCAACCATGATATCAATTTAGTGCACCTCTCTTACGAACTTGATGATCCTCACTTTGACTCAAGCAATGAAGGAGGTCTTGTATCTCCAACTAATCCATCCCTGGAAGACCCCAAATGTTTAATCCAAAAAAACTCAGATTTCACCTCAAAAACCCAATAATGATCACTTTCCAACATTCTTGCTGAAAATTCAACTCCCCTTGACGTCATTAGCTAAGCCGATGATGTTTAAATTCAAACAAACAATTTTGAATTCATCAGCCCAACTGATGACGTTCAGACTCAAACAAACAATTTGGGCATCTTCGGCTCAGTAGATGATGTTTAGTTACAAGCAACACAGTGCAATGCCATCAGCCAAGACAAGGATGCATAGACACACTTAAGAGTACCCAAACGTCATCAGCCAGGCCAATGATGCTCAGAACAAAGCATATAATTCGAATGACATCGACCTAGCTAATGATGTAAAACATAAATAAGAAACACCTCTTACAAATCCAAAAATTAAACTAGATGCCAAATTTTTTGATGTGAGACAAATTCACACAAAACATGACAACGAAAATAATCATTAAGCCTATCTTGAGGTAGAATTTGCACACCATGGAACAATCCCTCACCGTACCTCTCACTTGGGAGCATCTTATGATGCCTATCCTTGTCACCTCACACATGAGGGCACTTATAATGCCCATCCTCAATGCACACTTTAGGGCATCTTATGATGCCCACCCTCATTCTTCCTCAAACTTGGGGGCACCTTATGATGCCCACCCTTTCTTAACATTGCACATTCACAAAAAAATCAACTTCAAGAACATTTCAAAGAGCCAAATAATGCTGAGTTTTTGAAAAAGTATTATGCTTGAGATATGTTCTTCATAGTTTTCATTTTGTCCATGTTTTCCATTTCTTTCACTTAGTTAGACATTTAGTATGGTTTATATTTCATGTTAGTAATATTTCCAGGTTTCTTCTAACTATCTTGTGTTGCAGCTTGGCTTAACTTATCACTTTATTGCACCTATGGGCTTTCCCCCTCACATATTTAAGCCTCTCAACTCTTACCTACCCAACCTACTTTAGCATCGCCTTTGGGCTTCCTATTTCCCTATACTTCGCTCTTCCTTCTTATTTTACACCTTCTGACTTTCAATTTGTGAGTTGCATTTGAAATAAATAATGCCCATTAGGCACATGGTTTAGTTTTAATTTTTTTTAATCATATTTGATTGGCTTGTAGTTAGCAAATATTTAGTTTGTTAGAGAATATCTATTTTTAGTGCATTTGTTGTTTGCACAAGGAGCTATAAATACCCCTTATTCATATAAGAATTGTAAGTTGTGTGCAAGCTCTTGAAGCTCTTCTACATTAATAATATTAAGCTTTCATTTGTGTGATCTGTAGATCACTCTGGTGTTCTGATTTTTTCCTCAAATTGATTTCAACTAGTATCAGAGCCAGACTGAGGAATCTGGAAGCAAGCTGAAAACTTCCTGAAAGTTAATGAATTTTTTGACCTGTAGTGGTGAAAGAGAGGAAAAAATCAATCAAGCAAGGTGGTTGTTGACCATTTTGGTCCTGCATGGCAAAAATTGGTCTTCTTTCCCTGTTGTTTTGAGCCGTCAGTCTTGAATGTATCCACCTTACTGCAAATGCTCAATTTCCCTTTGCAATAAGTCATGTTCTTATAAAGAGTTGAGAGATCTAAAACCTGTAGGTTTTCGGTTCAATATAGAGCTTATTTCACTTTGAGCAATTGCCTTGGACAAGCCTTTTGGCAAGAGAATGGGCCAATTCAATGAATGTAAGTCTTTTACAAAGCTCCAAAGACAAAGTGTCCTTGCGGAGGGCAGTCAGGTTGCAAAGTGGACCGTTCAGCAGGCTCCGAAGGGCAACTTCGGACCCAAAGCGCTCTTGCGGAGGGCAATGAGCATATTCGGGAAAGAGAAAAAGGGGCAAAGGATTCCTTCAAATTTTCTGTCCGAAGGGAATCCAAAGAAAAGACAAGGGATTCCTTCGGACTTTTGTCCGAAGGAAATCCAAGGAAGAATCAAAGGGTGAATTCCTTCGGACAAAATACTCAAAGGAATTCCTTCGGACATTTTGTCCGAAGAAATTCACAAGGAAGAAACCAAGGCAAGTTCCTTCGGACTTTTGTCCGAAGGAATTTATCAAAGGGAAAGACCGAAAGAAAGGACCGAGACTTTGAAGGAAAGATTTCCTTCGGACATTTTGTCTGAAGGAATTGAGAAGACAGGGAACCCGAAAGTGCCCTTGCGGGGGACTCTCAGCGATCAAAAAGGGATCCAAAGGGACACCTTCCCTTCGGGAAGGTTCGTTTGCAAAGGGCTAAAGGAATAACCGAAGGGATGACGGGCCCGAGCACGTCAACCTTAACATAGTGAACTAGACGTTGGAATTCAACATTCGGTGACGGGCGCACAAACATCAAATTCAAGGCAGCAAAATAGCTATTGGTTTTCGAATAGTGACAGGCCCATAGATGTCAATTTTGATGGGATGCATCGGCCGAGAAAGGAGCCCGAAGAGCCAGGAGGAGACGAAAGATAGCCCCGAGGGCCAAAGAGCCAGCAAAATACAAAGGCCAAGCGCAGGATGAATAGAACAGCCCAGGTGGCACAGAAAGTGTCGCCATAATAAGTTATTGCAGTGGATGAAACAGTCCCTACCAAGTGGCCACCAAGGGGAGCGCGGGTATTCAATGGAATGGCCCGTTTTTCCTCATTTTACATTAATTAGCAAATAGTCGCGTGAACTTCACTGAGAAGCAGCCTTGTCATTCAAACAGACAAAGCGACCCATGCTCTTGCAGTGACATTTAATACAGGTTGAGCACCAAAGTCAAGACTGGCGACACCTACAACATGGTTCCTTCAGCAGTTTCCTCTTTCCAATGTGTTCAATGCAACATGGGCCGCTTGTTCTGGAAGGCACCAAAGTCTTTTCCTTCATGCTATATATTGTAACCTCTCAGTTGAGAAGGATATTTCTCATTTTGTAAGGCGAAGCCCTGCCAAACTTTACCTTTGAATCAATAAGAATGTGTTTTACCTCTATCTAACTGGTTATACTTTTGAGTATGTATGTGTATCAACTCTGTGTTCAGTGATTTTAGCTTTGATGCTTTCATGGATTGACACCAACATACCTAGTCTAGCCAAGATCATTTATGCAGGTTAACAGGGAGTGCTTCATCTGGAGCGCAGAGACAGAAGAGTAGTTATCTGACAGTGTGTTTTCTACAACGCCTGTGGTAAGTTCTTTTTCATTGTGTCTTCACTAAGCCCCTATTAAAGCTCTCTACAGTCTGGTCTTTTTGTCAGATAAAGTGTTTGTTCGCCCCCTTCTGGTCTGAAGTGTTAAAATCGCTGAGTAGATCATTATCATTTGGTGCATCACCATTTAGATAATTTCTGTTTTGGTTATATCTTTCTCCCTTTTCACCCCCCTTATTATTAGCAGTAGTAGCAAAAGACCTCAGAGATGCATCAAAAAGAGTTAGCCCTTATCTAGAGATTCTCCCCTCAGTTTTTCCAAGCCCACAATAAGAGGGGAGTCTCCATTGTGCCACGTGGAAGAAGGAAGCCGAGCCTTCTTTCAAAGGGTGCAATCCACAACGTCAACAGTGGTGGTGTTTCATAGTTTTCTTGTCAAAGCAAGAGGAAGCGCTGGTGTGATTGGGATTGAATAGAAGCCCCATTGTTAATGTTTTACAGCTTTTATTCTTTCTTGGTTGTTGCATTGGAGAGGCACCTAGAGGAGGAAGGAAGCTTGGCACTGCAAAATAAATAAAAAGAAAGGTGTGGTTTGCGTTTTTTTGTTTTTTAAATAGTTTGAAACAGTTTTAAAATAACTGCAATATCTTTCCGTTTCTTAATGATATTCAGAATTTCAAAATGTTCTAGAAAGTTTAAATAGAGTATAAAACCCAAAAATTGTTTAAATTGATTGTTTAAACCCAAAAATCTGTTTGAAGGAGAAAATACGTATTTGAAGAGAGGCATGGCAAGTGAATCAAAGCTTTTAAATCTGTTTTGATTCAGTGATTAGCTGAGCAGATTTGCATAAGAGGAATATCATTATATATATTTTATTTCTTTTTGTTGTAGCTTTCATCTGACATAGGCCCCTAGAAGAAGTGTTTTTTTTCCTAGCAAAGGACACAGATCTGAGTAAGGCGTGGCAGAGGAGAGGTGCATTTTATAATCATTTAGGGCAAATGACACATTCATATATATTTCAAATGTCTTAAAGGTTTATTGCTTTAAACTTTTGAAAAAATTATAATATTTTCCTTGAAATTGCCTAGGAGGACAATTAATTATGTATCTGGTGAACAGAAAGGATTCCAGATCTGAAAATTTACAGCATTGTCCAGTTTAAGAAGGCCAAAATAGTGGTGAAAGATTTTTGGTCAAAAGCATTGTCAATCCCCAGATTTAATTGTTTCTATATTTTTTAGGCAGTCTAGCAGAAAGACAATTAATTTAATATTTTTTGTAAATGGTGAAGGATCAAGAGCCATAAATTGGCCACATCATCTGATTTTAGTAGATAAATGCAGCAGATAAAGAATTTTGTCCTCAAAATATGTAGAACTCCCGAAACAATTGTTTTTTGTGAGTTGGCTAAGGTGGTTGGAAAAGCTATTTATTTCATTATCAGGAAAATGGCAAGGTGTACTTGGGGCATTGCTCATTTAATATTGATGTTTTATCAGTAATTGTAGTTGCAAAATAATAATAATAATAATGTGAGGTCCCATTTTTATGGGACAAAGGAGTATCTCAATTCAGAGACCTCTTTGGTGTTGTCTTGTGTATTTGTGTTTGATTGCATATTTTTCTAATGGTGAATATTGGTGGAAATGGTATACCAAATAGTCTAATTCTATCTTTGAAGACAAAAAATTCAGTTAATGGTACAATAGAATGAAGACTACTAAAATCTAAAGATTTGTGAGAAAATGTTCAAAATGGGTATAACTTACAGATGTGAATGTTTTGAATGACGCACAAGAAAACATGAAAATGTCAAACAATGAATCTGTTAATGAATTTTTGACAAAGGTAGAGGGCCTAGTTAATCAAATGAAGGCATTAGGATAAAACATAGATGACAATCATTTTTTTGAGAATATTTTGAGAAGTATGACCCTCAAATTTAAAAATGTAGCTTCTACAGTTAAGATTTCTAAAGATCTCACAAGCATGAAAATGGATAAGTTGAGTGAGATCTTATTAACTACAGAGGAAAGAATGAAGAGCAATGAGGAGAGTCTTGAACAAGCACTTGCCTCTAAAACAAACATAAGAGTTAAAGGAACTCAATTTCCAAAACAATATAATAGAAATGAATCAAAAGGAGAATCTATCAATTTTAGGGGAAGTGGTAGAGGCAGCAATTTCAGAGGAAGAAGTGCCAACTTCAGAGGAAGAGGAAGAGGCAGGAATGATGGGGTAGATAAAAGGAATGTTCGATGCTTTTATTGCAATAGGCTTGAACATTACGAATCAGATTGTTGGGCTAAGAAAGCAGAAATGGGGAAAAGGAATGCCCACAACACTATTGAAGACAAAAGAAATTTGTTTGTTTCTTACTTCTACAAATGCAAGCAATAATACTACTTGGTATATTGACTCTAGATTTCTTCTCATATGACATCTAATGAGGATTTGTTCATCAATTTGGATGAGAAGCATAATAGCGCAGTTGTACTAGGAGATAATCAATCTCATAGAACCAAGGGAAAAGGCACTATTGTTGGGGCAACAAATGATGGTGAGGAAAAACACATCAATGCAACTTTATCTCTTCTTGCACTCAAGAAAAATATGTTATCTGTGGGACAAGGATTGGAACAAAATTATCAGGGGACCTTCAATGGAAAAAATTGAATTGTCAGGGACAAATTGAAAAACAATGCAGTTGTGCCAAGAGCTAAAATAACTAGTGATAGAATGTTTCTTCTTTATTTTTCACAAGGAAAACAAGCGTTGAAGGCAAGTGAGATGAATGATAGCAAAATTTGCCGCCGAAGATATGGGCATCTTATTTTCAGTGGGTTACATTTGCTTAAGGAATGAAAAATGGATGAAGACCTCCCTAAATTGAAAACATAAATGAAGTGTGTGAAGAATGTGTTACGGGCAAACAACATGAAGTAAGCTTTCCAATAGGTAAATATAGAAGAGCTAGACAACCTTTTGAGATAATTCATAGAGAGTAACTCAAGAGGGATTACTCTTTATTTGAATAAATCAAAGTAATTTCTAATCTTTATTGATGATTACTCCAAAAAAAATTGGGTATGTTGCTTAACTGCAGAATCAGAGGTATTTGAAAAGTTTGTAGAGTTCAAGAAGTTGGTTGAAAAACAAAGTAAAAATTGTATTAATGTGATTAGGTCAAACAATGGAGGTGAACATAAGTCAAATCAGTTTCAGGATTTATGCAGAAATCATGGAATCAAGAGGGAATTCACCACTTACTATACTCCACAACAAAACAGAGTAGCTAAAAGGAAGAACAGCGCCATTGATGAAATGGCAAGGAGTATGATGAAAGAGAAAAACTTGGATAAAAGTTTTTGGGGGTGAAGCAGTAAGTAGTATCTCTTCTAAATAGAATTCCTACAAAGATAGTAAAAGGAATGACCCCTGAACAAGCATGATCTAGAAATAAGTCAAATATTGATCACTTAAGAGTGTTTGGATGTGTTAATCATGCACATATACCAAAGGAAAAAAAGTCTAAATTATATGACAAAGGCCTAAAGTGCATTTTCATTGGATATGGTTTATACAATATAAGGCATATAGGTTATATGATCCAATAAGCAAGAAATTGGTAATCAGCAAAGATGCGGTCTTCAAAGAAGAGGAAGAATATACTCAAGAATTAGAAACAAAGGAAAAACATGTTGTGATTGATGGAATTGTAGAATCCCCTAAATCTTCTAGTATGGGAGCAATAAAATATCAAAGATAGATAGAAAAGAATCACCCACCAACTCAAATGTTAGATACAAATTTTGAATGAAGAACAACAATATCATAAGTAAAAGTGAACTATGCATTAATGTCACAAGTTATGAAAAATGATGAGCCACAGAATTTTGAGGAAGCTCAAGAAAAGAAAGAGTGAGTTGAAGCTATGAACGATAAAATAGAAAAAATTGAGAGAAATAACCCGAGGGAATCCAGTTACCTCCTGGTAAAGAAGCTTTTGGCACAAAATGGGTGTACAGAAATCAAATGATAGTATTGATAAGCATAAGGCTAGATCGGTCGCTAAAAGGTACACTCAATAGGAAGATATTGACTATACTGAAACATTTGCACTTGTAGCAAGAATGGACACCATTAGAATGGTATTGGCTGTTGCAACTCAACAGGGTTGGACTATTTATCAGATGGATGTAAAGAGTGCATTTTTGAAGGGATTCATTGATGAGGAAGTATATTTGTTACAACCTAGAGGTTTTGAAATAGCTTCTAAGGAACACTTTGTTTATAGGTTGAAGAAGGCCTTGCATGGTCTTAAGCAGACACCTAGAGCATGGTATTCCAAGATAGATTCATATCTATGTAAGAAAGGTTTTATCAAGAGTCAATCAGATCCCAATTTGCATATCAAGAGTATAGGTAATGATATTTTTATCTTGGTTCTCTATGTGGATGATCTTATCTACACTGGAAACAATACAATTTTGTTTGCAGAGTTTAGACCAATTATGGTTGCAGAATTTGAGATGACAATTTTTAGACAGATGCACTACTTCCTTGTTATAAAAGTATGGCAAAGTGAAGATGGAATATTCATGTCTCACAAAAAATATCCTTTAGATATCTTTCAGAGATATCAGATGAAGGATTGCAAACTAGTTGCAACACTTGTTCAAGTTGAACTTAAGTTGTTCAATACAAATGAATCAGATCAAGTGAATCCCACTCTATGCGTACAATTAATTGAAAGCTTGATCAATTTGACTACTACTCGACTAGATATCACATATGTAGTAAGTTTGGTATCTAGGTTCATGTAAGACCCTGAAGAAACACTTTGGAGCGCAGCAAAGATGATTCTTAGATATGTTAGAGTGTCATTGAATTATGGACTCAAAATTCAATATTCGAAGGACAACAAATTGATAGGATATACAGATTCATATTGCGCTAGTTCTAGAGATGATCGGATGTCTAATTTTAATTATACATTCAGTCTTGGTTCTGCAGTATTTTCTTGGAAGACCAAGAAACAACGAACAATATCTCTTTCTACAGCAAAGGTAGAGTACAAAGTTGCAACATCAGAGGCTTGTCAAACAATATGGTTGAGGCGATTGTTAGAAAATTTGCATCATTTGCAAAATGGACCTACCTTGTTGTATTGTGACAACCAATACTATTCAGATGATGAAGAATCCAGTAAGCATTTTGAGATTCAACATCATTACATTAGAGAGTTGGTTCAGCAGGGGCAGATCGAGATGATGTATAGCATATATTTTCATGAAACCCTTAGCTCAAAGGTTCTAGAAACTCAGAGATTCTCTTCAAGTTTTTCCCAATGGTCGTTATGGGGGAGAATGAAAGAAATGATGTCCATTGGGCATATAGTATAGTTTTATAATTTTTTAATCATATTTAATTGCCTTGTAGTTAGCAAATATTTAGTTTGTTAGAAGTTTATTAGAGAATATCCATTTTTAGTGCATTTGTTGTTTGTACAAAGAGCTATAAATATACCTTGTTCATAGAAGAATTGAAAGCTTTTGCAAGTTGTGTGCAAGCTCTTGAAGCTCTTTTGCATTAATAATATTAAGCCCATTTGTGAGTGAACTGCATATCACTCATGTTTTGATTTTTGCTTCAGTTTGCTTTCAGCATTGCACTAATTAGGGGAATACAACTAGGCCATCCTCACAAACACCCATCCCCTCTACTAATTAAAACTCCAAGCTCCTCCTCACTTTCTTATGCCTCCTAGCTCTCCCTTACTTTATTTTGACTCGTAGTATTTCCCTTACATTACTTTTCGCCTTCAAGCTCCCTCTTTCTTTCCCTTATGCGTCATGGCTCTATCCCTCTTATTTTTCACACCTCTTGACTTTTTGCCTCTCGTTACTACTTTATGCACCTCCGGGCTCCTATTCCACTTATTTTTACACCTCTTGGCTTGTAGTTTGTGAATTGCACTGTAAAACCTTGCGGAATACAACCAAGCCTTCCTCACAAGCGCCCACCTCCTTTATTACATACTCTATTTTACTTCCGCTCCCAACCATAGCTATGTGTTTCTTATAAAGATAAGGCAATGGCTAAGAGTGGTGTTTTTTCTCTTAAAGTCAGTTATATTCTTTTGTGGCACAACTACCGCGATTTGTATACATGTCTCTCATCCACATTTTACTCTTTCTTATGATAAAAGTCTTAGATATGTCTATCATTGTACCACCTCCCTTTTATACAATTTGTAAGATCAAGGCAACCCAATCGTTCTCACGTTTGTTTCTATTTCCCTATATTTTTCAACTCCTTTTGCACATGCCACGGTTCGGTTTCAAGATCGTACTCTTTTCTAAGGTGCAAGTCTAGGAGTATCTAAGTGTCTTGGTTTCTAGGTTCTCCTCTTTAGACCATCCCACATTACACTAGTGTGACATTTGGTAAGCTTTGGGTGGGGTGCATATGTATACACCTTATTTTTCACTTTCTAACAATTTTTCTTGTAGGGCTTGTCGGCGCATCAATCTCCCTAAGTGGACATCCTAAGGAGTGCACTAAGATCGAGGTGGGATGGCAATTTGTAAGAAATTCTACAACAATCATTTGTTATATCTACATTCATTCCATGTCATTTGCTCATTTGTCCTCCGATGGTTCCCATTTCCTCTTCCCACTCTTCTCCCTGTTTGTGTGTTTCTCCCTGATGTCATCGGCATGGTGGGTGACATTTTGCAATCCTCCCCCTTGGCCCAAGCCAATGATGTACCATGTCTACTGGACATTTTTTGTTTCATTAGTCAGGCAAATGATGTTGGTTAAGTTTGAGTTGTGTATTTTTCGGTTGTGAGTTGTATTTATAAGGTTCTCCTTTATCATTTCTTATAAGCAAGACATCCAATCCACTCTACTCGCACGCGCAAATCCACCTTGTTAAGAAGAAGAGGAATTAGGTCTAAGGAGCTTACACTTAAGGAAGACTTGGTTGCACAAATTCTTTGAAGATATCAAGAAGAAAAGTTGAACCAGCAACATACACGTAACCTTTGGAGTCCCAAACTAAGGATACTTAGGCCTTCTTTTTTCCATCTTGAGCATCACCTAAAACATCTCACAAAGTGCCACTTGAGCCAAGGGGGGATTGATGTGCCAACAAGTCAACCCAAGGTAAGTTCCCTAAACCTATTTTTTTTCTTTATTTACTTTGGTGGATATATTATATTAATATGTTACTATCTTCAATGCTTAGATTATCTTATTCTTATTAGTATATTGTTTTTTTATTAAGGGTAAAAAAGGGGTTTTTTTTACTAGGCACCCAACTCTATACAAGAAACAAAACAGCCAAGGCCTAGAAGCCTAGATATACATCCTGTTTACAATCCAATAAAGACTACTAAACAGAAAAACAAGCAAAAAGACAAGAAGAAAACGACTAACTTTTTTGGCCTCCAAAGGCCTCCTCCCAACTACTTATCATCCTTTTTAACTCCAAATCCATCCTCTAGTAAACATGGGTCGGTTCTTCCACATCCTTATCACATTCACTACATTTAACTTTCTTGTTGGACTCCTCTTTATTTTTCATATCTCCCAACAAAATCCTAAGAGATTTTATAGGAGCAAGACTATCTTTCATGGATGCCTTACTAACAAAAACAAGGATCTTAATATTGTATTTTAGTCCATTCTTCTCCCTCTCAAGAATAGATACTCTATCCCTTAGTCTCTTTACCCGATTTTGCATCTCTTTGAGTTCGCACACGTTCTATTGGTGTTTGTCTCCTACTCCAGAGTTTCGACTCAATCCTTCAACGCTGAATGCTCGTGCATGAACCATCTAAGGATGGATTTTTGTAGCTCTAGCTCTTCTTCAATCACTGACTGTTTGCTTTGTCTCTTAAGAGAATCCACTAATCTATCAAAATCCTCATGAGGATTGTTATGTACAGCCTGAACGTCCTCGGCTTGGGAATCAGAATTCCCTAACATGTTGGCACCCTCCTTGAAGCTTCTTTTCAACACCTTTTTATCCTCCCTAATAGGCATGAAAGATACATCCTTTAGGAGAGATAGTCCTTCACTTGCTTTGTCTTCACTATCCTCCCTAACATCGATAGGGTTATCTTTAGAGTTTCCATCCCAAACGCCCTCCGTTTCTTCCCCCATTAACTACACTTTACCTTTATACACACTCCTCAATTTTCTGTTGTAATTCCCTTTGACAGCAGCCTGTTTACTCAACAAGGGATACAAGCTTGGGCCTCTATTCATGTCTTTAAAGTATTTGTGAATCATGAAAATGACTGCTTTGTGAAGAGGTTGGTTTTTTCCTCCCTCTTGACCTCTTGAATTGACCTCTCAAGGGAATGTAAAATGTAGAAGGGTAGATTTAGGGGATATTATGCCGAAAATAGTTGAGAAATATGAAATGCGACACATAAACAACATTATGTCTTCCCTCCAAGGTAATATACAACATCACCTATTTTGCAACTTCGTCAAATGGCCTAGGCAAATGCTCCCAAGAGAATCCATTATGCAAAGGAATGAGCTCTTCTCCATCTTGCAAGAATTTTATCTTTATGTTTATTAGTATATTGTTATATTTGCATGCTTTGTTCCTTTATTTACACCTCACAGTTACCATCTAATGATACCCTTACGACCCTTAAGTTAGATACCTCTTGGTTACTGCCTAATGAGCATTGTCTTTCCTTTTGTTGCCTTCAGTCTACACCTCTTGGTTACCATCTAATGATACCTTGGATCTAATTAGGCCTATTCATGCCCCTTATATGTGTAGATTACCTTGTTAGATCCCCTTACAACCTCCTTCGCACATGGCCCTTCTCTATAGCCTTGTACTATTTTTTAGAATGGCATATTGTATGCATGTTGGATCTAGAATGGTCTTCTACTTTTTCCTATATTAGAGAATCCTTATATTGTTGACCATATTTAGCCTACATACAGCCCCCACATACCCGTCCTGCATCTAACTGCATCATAGAGTTCTACCATCAACATGTTCAGACCATCATTTAGCGAAGGTGAGAGAAGCTAAACATCCTATTACAGAGAAGCTAAACATCCCATTACACATGGCTGCATATGCACTTAATCCTAAATGGTATTTGGAGAGGCTTGGTAGAGTTGTCCCCATGGATGATAAGGAGGTGAAAAAGGGCTTCGTTAATGCCTTGAGAGAAAAGTATACTCCAAGGAAAGCTTCAGAAGTTAGAATTGAGTGGCTCTGGTTTACTAAACTTGATGGCTATATGGCTTCAATTAGGATAGACATACTCACATTGGCACAAGACAAACCAGTGAGTTGGCGGCGATTGTATGGGCCTCTAGGATTGTTGCAGACACTTTCCATTTGCCTCATTTCCCAGGTTTCCAGTTCCTCTACTATTGAGAGGAATGGATCAACATATAGATGGATCCACTCTATTAAGAGGAATAGACTTACCTCTAAGAGAGCAGAGAAGCTTGTTCTTGTATATAATGTTGTATATCTCATTGATTGTAAGACACCTAACTACAAGGAGAGCCCAACATTACGTTGGGATGTAAATCTTGAGGCGCTAACACAAGTTGATGAGGATCAATATGTGCAGCCGAGATTTGTTGGGATTCCCTTGCAAGAGGAAGAGGAGCCCAACAATTCCAATAACAAGAAGCAGTTTGCGAGTACTCCCTCAAATGATGACTCTAATTTTTGAGTTGCAAACTATGGTTTTTTTGTTTTGGGCATTAGCATGTTGACGTATCGATTATCATGTACTCTTCTCACTGTATTAGCTCTAAGTTAACATGTTGACATCATTCACAATTTCAGATTGTGATATTATCAGATGGATTATTCGACCAAAAGTTTTATTTAGTAATTTTTGTTATGAATTTCAGCTTATTTTCGTTTGCTTAAGCTTTTTATAATTTAATTTTATATTTTTATATATTATTTTAATAGTCTTCCTGCTATCCCCAAAATCCGGAATTTTTTTTGTCATTCCAGAAAACCAGTCCCCCCATCTCCAAAACACAAGTAAATATGGTTGTAATTGAGTTAATCCCACATTTGTAAGAATTGTGAGACAATGATGACTTATAAGGCATTGCATGCTCCAAGCTTTGCGAATCGGGAAAGAGGCTAAGGGGTGAGAAGCCCAAAGCGATGGATTACATTCACCGTTCCTCCCCCCTACTAATAAATGTTTTTAAGTGCTCATGTGCTAAGTGGGTTCCCTTCCCTTGTGATTATTACCAACATACACAAGGAAATTTTCAAGAGTGCAATGACTACTCGTAGAGGTCATCTTGAAATGACTCAAACACACACAGGTCAAAATCCCACAATAATTAAAAATTTAACCAAAAATGCCCATGGAAGCCTTCAATTACTTGAAAATCATATCATCTTCTATTGCAATCTGTTTACAAGTTTCAAGAAATGTATCAAACGAAGGCAAGCTATGAAGAACAATTATTACATGTTCTTTGTCATCTCCCTGATTCTTTTTTGTTTTTAAACTTATAAAAGTGTTAATGAAGAGACTCTCCTTCCTATGTCTTGGGTGTAAACATCAAGTTCCTCAAGTAGCAAGCCCTTGCAATATCAAATATTTCCTACTTTTCAATTTATTCTACATGTATACCCCAATTTGAAACCTAATACTTCAGCCAACATTTCGTTAGTAACAAACAAAGTAACAAGATCAAATCCTTCCTAATTTTTTGAATCAAGTAAGTATCTCGACTTAATGCAGTTTCTTCTCTTTCATTCTTAGGAAATTCCTTCTTAACAGCATCCTGCATCTCCTTACACACAAATGTAGTCATCTTTCTATTTTACCAAATGGCCAAATTTTAACCATTAAACCTTTGAAGTCTGACAACATAACATTATTCATATCTACCATAACCAGAAATAATAGTCGAACCCCATGATAAACCAAGACTTACAAATTATTGTATAATTTGGACAAAAAACCAATTGACACAACCAACAAACAATATGTACAATTAAAAACTCACAGCGAGTACTCAGCGAGTCCAAGCCTATAACTCGTCATACATGGTTTGGATGCTGCATTTGCTTCTTTTTAAGCCCACACGCCCACAAATTTTCATCGCACAAGATTTGAGCATCTTTTGAGTGAAATGGAAGGAGTTTATAGCGGATTTGTAAAGCAAATTTGCAGAATTTCGATTTCCAAGTTAGTTATTTTTTTTACTTTTTTTCCAAGCATGTAAAATTCTTTCTAAAATGTTAATATTAGGTTCTAAACATGATTGACAAATTTATATGCATTCCGTTCAATTTCCATTATTTTTGTTCATGATTTATGCTAGTTTTTCATAATTTCTAAACGAAATTGTTGTTTTTTATCCTTTACATAGGGTTTACGGTTTTTTTTTTTTTTAATGTTGTTTTTAATATTTGAACATGTTGCAGGTTAGCATACAATGGCATCCAGCTCCACACCAAGGTCAACATCAGTGAGTAGAAGTCATGTTACCGCTTCGAAGTTTGTCGTAGTTGGACCATCCCAAGGAAGTGTGATTTGCATGTTCTACTCGAAGAAAGTTTTTGGAGGCATCAATCACCTCAAGTACCATATCTCATGCATTCCTTGTTGCAATGTCACATCGTGTCTAAATATCACGAAAGAGGCAAAACAAGAGATTCAGGCAAAGCTTGCATTGTTGGATGAGAAGAAACTAGAGAGGGCAAGGGTATAAGCAGCCATAGCAATGGCCATTAATCCCGAATCGACAGTAGAAACGGAGGTAGATATGGCAGAGATTGTGGGCTTTAGTCATGGTCTATGCATACGAGGCACATCCACCTCATCCCGTTCGAGCAAATCCTAGTCATCACTTTTTGTACCTAGAAACACCCCTGGGGCACAACCTTTGATGCAAGTTACAAGGTGGAATAAAGAGGTGCATTAGGAAACAAATATGGCGTGTGCAAATTTCTGGTATTACAACATTCTCTTCTATGTGGTGAAGAACCTGTACTGGGAGTATTTCATGACATCATTGACAATTGTAGGGAAAGAGTACAAGACACCCTCTCCAAAAGACTTAAATGGGAGGTTACTCCAAAATGTTATTGCAGATGCAAAGTTAATTCTCGAAGAACAAAAAAAGCAATGGTGAAAGTTTAGATGCACCATTCTTTCAAATGGGTGGGCAAATGAAAAACTGCACTCTCGCTAAATTTTTTAGCAAATTCACATAGTGAGATGGTTTTCTTGAAGTCAAATGATGCCTCTAACAAAGTAAAGAATGCAAAAACTTTGAGCCTTATGTTGGAGGAGGTTGTCTTAGAGGTGGGCATTGAGAATGTTGTGCAAATTGTCAATAACAATGCAACAACATATGTGGTAGCTAGGAGATTGCTTTATAAGAGGCATTTATCACCCTTTTGGACCCTTTGAGTGGCCCATTGCTTTGACCTTCTTTTGGAGGACATACACAAATTTTATGGGTGAGACCAGTTGTATAGGATGCCAGAAACATCACAAAATACATTTATAATCACCCTTGGGTTCTCAGTTTGATGAGAGATCACACGAAGGGGAAAGAGCTTGTGTGAGCAAGTGTCACAAGGTTTGCACCTAACTTCTTAATGTTGCAAAGTATTTGTAGGTTGTTAACACTATTGAAGCAAGATGCTTGTGAGTCAAGCATGGCTAGACTCAACATATTCAAATAAAGTTGATGGAGAGAGGACCGCAAAAACAATTTTTGATGATGCCTTTGCAAAGATAGTTGCAGAGATTATCAAAATAACTTCAAACTTCAATTTAAATTTCAAGTCAATTCCTTTCTTTTCATTCTTTTAATGTATTTACTATAATTTTAAGTTTTTAACTTTAATTTGTTTATAGATGTTGGAGCCTTTGGTGAGGGTTTTGTGCTTGGTAGATGGGGAGCAAAACTCAATGAGATAGGGCCAAAAGGCCATCCAAAACTATTATAGGGAGGATAGACATATTTGATCCCATTTGGGAGATAAATGATCAAAGGTGGAACAATCAACTCCACCAACCCATTCATGTAGTAGGGTACTACCTCAATCACAAATTTTTCTTCTTCGATAGCTTCACAGATGTTAATGAGGAGGTTATGGAGGGCCTCTCAACATGCATTGAGAGGATGACTCTTGAGGTTGAGGTGAGCGACCTCATTATTTCAAAGTTGCATAATTACAAGTAGGCTAGAGGGAGGCTCTTTTATTCACCACTAGTTATCCGAGGGAGATCCATCCAGACACCACGAAACAAAAATTGTGGTCTTTACTTATATCTTACAAGTTAAAAATTGACAATTATTAATTACTTACAAACTTAATATCCAATTTGCAAGTTCTTGGTCGGAAGATTGGGGTGGAAATACCCCAAAACTTCAAAGCTAGCTCTCCAAATTTTATTTCAACCTTGTAATGCTTGTGGATGTGAGTGCAACTGGAGTTTGTTTGAGGTCATTCACACAAGAAGTGCAATAACTTGACTCAATAATGCCTCAATGACCTAGTTTTTGTGCAATACAACCTTCAGCTTCACACAAAAAAGGTCACGAACACGTCACAAGAGCATATTGATTTGGATGAGATCGATCCCTACAGTGACCGAACTGTGCAGGATGAGGAAACCCCCTTGTTCACAGAGGATGAGATTGATGATTTGGAGAGAAGCTATGGAGGGTGTAGATAGTGGTACAGCAGAAACAAGAGAGATTGGATTGGATGACATCCATGTAGATGATGTTGAACATAAGGTAGATGAGGAGTCACTACCATCTAATACCAGTGTGGATTTGTAGGTATAGCCTTCTAGGTGAAGCGAGGAGGTGCAACGGAGTGCAAGGAATCACAATGGAGTGCAAGGACTAGAGCCTCTCAATCTCCCCAATTTTTCACTAGAACGTGGAAGAGGAAGTTGTAAATTCTTGTGATTTGTAACTTGCATGGATATGCAATTTATGATGATGATTTTCAATGACAATCATCATAAATTCATAAGTATAACAATTATCAGTTGGTTGTTGTATTCACATGACGATGTGATTTCATACTCTATTTGTATTCAAATCTAATATAAATCACTTCCACAACATTTTACAGACTCGTTAGATACATTTTGTAACTATATTTTGTATAAAATTTATGTTTTTTTAATATATTTAAGTTTTTTTTAAGTTGCCATAGTTTTGTCAAGTTTTTGTTGAGTCGGAAAAAAAATGGTCTATGGAGTCCAACTATGCAAACTATGATATAGACAACCATCATGGATGCAGAAAAGTTCAGAGATGTGGCATAAGGCCTATGTTACCCAACCCAAAAGATCATAACTAACTGGGAGTTACTCTGATTACTCCAGGATTATGGGTGAAGCTGCTTTCACTGCCCCTTCTGCCATGTCAAGGTGTCTATCAACTTCAGAATCCTAGAGAAGAGACTGAGACATTAGGGTATCAATGGAATTCTTACAAACCATTGCAAATAGAATAGAGGTCTTCATAGATAGCTCAAGATACACACCTATCCCCTGCATGAACTACTTTTCTAGGAATAGGTACATTTTCTACAATTGCTTCAGGACTAGAAAGGTGGTAAAGCTCGATACTATTAGGAGGCCATTCCAATGGACAACCCTCAAATCCTTCACATAATGTACCAAGTCCACATAATGATATTTCATGGCCTCAAATTTATTGTAGACCACATGAATTTCCTTCCTTAGTGTTGTGACTTCATCTCTAATTGACAGTTCTGCACCTTCATCCTCGTTTTCACCAAATGTAATGATTCCCATGCATTTGCCAAGGGACATAGCACTCCCCTCTCAAAATTCTTCCCATAATCCAATAGTATAGCTCGTTTTTCATGGCAATGGCAAGCTTGTATTAAAAATATTCTTCAAAAGCCCACAAGCATTTATCTTCTATGTTGCCAACACCATCTTCATCTAGTACGCTTCTCATTGTAGCCATAGTATCTAGATGCACAGCTTTGAAAATCTATTTGAGGCATGTGTCTGATACAAATCCACCATGGAAATGGTCCTTGATGTCATTGTCGGCCATACTTTTTTTCATAAGAACAAAGAAAAACAATGTCTTCAATTTATCAAGCAAACGGGCATTGGTTTTGTCAATATACCATGTCCTCACACAAAATGCAAAGCCGTGCAAAGGGAATGAATGGTAAACCGCATAATCATGAGGTGGATTTGAGGTGACAGGCAAGATCATGACATTAATATGTCATGATTAAAGATAGGTGCATACACCTTGCTTATATGGTTGGCTAAGTAACTTGTCCTCCCAAACTTGGCTTTCACCACCCTTCATACTAAATTTAACTACCTCCCTATATTTTATTGGATATTTCAATCCTGCTTTAGCCTTTGGAATCTGCCCCTAAACCCTGAAAATTCAAATTGATACAACCGTTTGGATTAATTTCTTATTAGGCCCCTTTCCAAAGATTGCAAGGCAATCTAGGATTAGAAATGATTGGAGACCCTTCCATTCAGCTACAGCCCTGTTCATTGAGTCCATGATAGGGTCTTGTTCAATACCCCCATTAGCCAAAAGGTCTGTAGGTCAATTACATTCTCAGAAGAAGTGATTGAATGAGATATTGTCAAATCACTGAACAAGGGTTCTAGATTCAGCAAGGATGCCATCAAATTTCCAACGTGGAGTTCTTCCCTTATTCATAGCATTGATAATTCTCATGAAGCCCCCCCATCCATTATAAGGTTTCTAGCTCCCTTGTTTGCTTCCATATTTTGACCTTCCGGTAGAGTGATTGCTTTAGCATCCTTATTGGTTGCTCTAGAGATCCAAAAGGACCCTCCCTCCTTGAAAATCTCCCTATGATCTATGAGCAAGCAACCCACTCCAGCTTGGCCTAGGTTACTGTTGTCAACTTGGAGTTGCAACCTGAATCGAAAATGTGCTAAAATGGTTAATCCTCTCTCCAGTTGAAACAATGGGATCTTCTCATGAGGGTGGGTGCCTTAATGGTGAGAAGAACCTCCAGAGAATGATGGTTCCTATAAGATATATCAATGAGGATCTCAATTTCTATGCTATAATTGCCTGGAGAAAAATGAAGAAAGAACTTGAAAGGAAATCCTAGCTAAAGCGGTGATACACCTAATTTGCTTGATCCACTCAAATCAAGCTTCTAAGAACACTGATTCAGACAAGAGGCAAAACTTCAACTCCAATTGATCAATACACAAGTATTTCACGAAAAGGTTGTCTAATGATCTAAGATTGAGGGAAACGTAGAAATAGACCTAATGAAAAGGCACTAAACAGCCACTAATATCACTATAAACTCAGCAAAAGACGTTCAAACACAGAACATAATCTACATAAATGACCAGCTAGTAACTAGGTACAAATCCAGATTTGACAAGGAAGAAAAAAATCTTTCACTTAGGCAAATCTATAACAAAAGTACTCTATACCAACTGCTAAAAATTGAAAAAACACAGTCCTCTTCTTATTGATTCTGAAAAAGGTTACAGCACAAACTTTGACAAAAGATTGTCTTGCCAAAAAAGAGATCTTTTATCTAAGGCTGAAAAGCCATTAATATAAAAAATTATAAAAAACCAAGAGATTAGCGTTGGAAAATAGAGAGGGAGTAAACTCAAACCAACTCAGTGTTTACAAAAGTCTATTTTGTCTTGCATGAAAATTCCTTGCGTTGAAAAAAAAGAAGACAAGTTTTGGATGCATGAAATCTACAAATAGATGTCTTGACTTGAAAACCAGTCAACTCCAAAACAAAAGTAGTCAAATCCACTCGAACTGCTAGAACGTTTGAAAGTCTCCCCTTTGCATGAAATCAACGCAAATGCCAAATTAAGAATTACGTTTGAACCGCCAAAACGTTTCAAGCTTTGAGACAAACGAGAGTGCATGCATGGAATTTTTTTTGTTTAAGCTTTCCACCATTCCACTACTCGAGTCCTCATGCAAAGCGAGCCTTTGTTTAAGAATTGAAGGTGACATGCTAAAACGGTCAAATCTAGACGTGTCTATTCCTATTCATGGTTGTTGCATGCTCTTGTATTCTCGAACTATTTAGGCATGTTCACCATCTGTATTTGTCTTTTCCACAAAGCTTCCCTTTGTTTTCCCTTGCATAAAATCCATGACTTCCGGGCTTGACTTGGTTCTCGGCTTTTCTGTTCATGCCTATCGGGACAAATATCCGTGATTTTCCTGTGTGTATTCTTCCTTGGTTATTTGCTTGTGTATTTCCTCTTTGGTTTTATTTCATTTGGAAAGAATGTCCAGAGTCCCTTTAATTTCTTCATTTCCTTCGGATTTTTCTTGTTGACTTCTCTTTTCCGAAGGATCCTTCGGATAAAAAGTCCGAAGGATTCCTTCCTTTTTTATTTTCTTTCCTTTGTTGATATTTCTTTGGGCTTTTTGAAGGGCACCCAAGCTTTTTGAAACTGTCCTCCAAAAGGTCCTGCCCTTTGGCTTTTTTGAACAAGAACCTTCCCGAAGGGCAGATGCCCTTCAGAAAAACTGTAGAAGACCCTTTTTGCCTTGAACTGTCCCTTTTTGGAATGGACTTAGCCTTTCGAAGGAATTGAAAAGCCCCTCGGGCTTTCTATGAAGGACCTTCCCGAAGGGCACATACCCTTTGGGAAAACTGCCAGAGTCTCTCTTTGAAGTGGCCTTTGAGCTTTCTAAAACTGCCCTTCAGATGAATTGTCTACGTCCTTAGAAACATAAAGTGAACCAACCCGAAGGGTACATACCCTTCGAGACTTTTGAATTGGACCTTCCCGAAGGGTAGGTGCCTTCAGGTCTTTTCAACTGTGTTTTTCCTTTTCCTTTGGACAAAAATCCGAAGGAAATAAACTTTGATAATATCCCTCCGGCTGTGAAATGGCCTTTTGAAAAAATGTGCCCGAATTCTTTCAAACTTATTGTCCGACACCCTTCTGCGGATTCCTGTCTCTTGATTTCCTTCGGACAAATTGTCCGAAGGAAATAATCTTTGCACAACTGCCACTTAGTCATTTTTTCGGACTTTTACACAGTCCTTTGAGAGCTCTTTCTCCCGGACAAAATGTTCGAAGAAATAGTCCACCTCTTATAGCCCAAAAAAATCCTTGGGAAGACAAACTAAATGAACTTAAACCCTGTATGTCTTGGCTTTTGGTTGTACATGATGCTTACAAGAGGAGAAAAACCCTTTCAAACTGTTGTAGATGACGTTTTTAGAATGAGAAAAACCCTCTTAAAACTGTTGCATGTGTCCTTTTGAACGAACTGTATGCTCTATATGATCGCTGTAGAAGTCCATCAGAATTTACATGGCCGTAGGAGACCTTTTCGTCATCATTTCCATGGCTGTATTTGCACATTGCGTTGGCTGTAATCAAGAAAGCTCCTTGGAAACCTCTGAATGACTAAACTTCACCTGCTGTAGATGGCCACTTTGGCTTATACCTAGCTGTAAATGCACATTTAAGAACCCCAAAACTGATTCACAAGACAAACTTGGCACCATAGCAAAGTTCTGAATGGTAGGGGTGAAATTTGCCCTGTGGGGGCAAAATTGTCAACATTTTTGGCGACTCAATTGGGAAGCATGCCTGCTATGCTAGAGAACTCAGACCATATAGATGTTATTCGAACTCCCAAATGGTAAACCTGATTTCTGACTGAAAATCTCCTCCTGACCTTGGTTGAAGTAACCTTTCTCCCTCAAAATAGGAAGGGAAAAACACGAAAGCAAGAAAACTAAGAAGCAAATGTGCAAACAAGCACTTATTGAACAAAACTAAAGCAAACTACTGTGCTTGAATAGCACTTGGAGGAAAGCAAAAACAAATAAGGAACCTAGCTAACCATGATAAAGCATGATCCGCCTAGATCAAATGGGAAATTCTTGAACTCGCTCCTTCCAAGAGATGGTACAAGTTGCAAAGCATGATGTTTATCAATCATAACCATTGATAAGGCGTTTTTATTGTCCACCAACTGTATTAGCATCTTCTCAAATGAGTCATCAACAGCAAACCAATCACCAACAAAGACAAACTCATCAAGTACTTCCTGATATTTTGCGTACCGCTTGTCATCTATCACCTTGTCAAGTGATATCTCATATATGCATTGTTCTTGAGTGGCCACACCCTTTTTATTGATTGTTGCAAGTTCATCTAGCTCTTCAAGGAGCTTTGAATAGGCAACCCAATCTATATTATGATTTTGAATAGATGATTTTTTATCAGATTTCTCATAAACATGCTCTTCAATAACTAACATATCTATACAAAGCTCTTCAATCTCTTGTAGAGATTCAAGGTACAGCGGCCAATCATCTTTTTGTTCCTCATTTTGATCTATAGAATCAGCTTGAAAGCTATCTAGATCCTTCTCAATAGGAGATACCTGTAACTCATGTATGACTTCAATTTGTACCAGTGCCTCTTGAAGTTCCTCTACATCAAGATCAATCTCCTCACTCTCAACTATAATTGGGTGTTCAACTACAACCTCAAGTGAAGTATCAATAGGAAATTCTTCCTTAAACACATCTGAAGCATCCTCTACACAATCCGCAAGAACTTGACCTGTAACTACAACCTCTTTCTCAATCCTCCAAAGAACAGGCTCCTCTTGAAGAAGGGAGATGATGGGAGGGTGATGAAATTCATTTGTTTGAGAGGGAAAATGAAGCATGGAAGGTTGATCATGATCAGTTTTTGGAATCTTGAGGACAAAAGAATTATCTAGGGAGTTTTGGAGAGGAGGAAAAGAGAAACTCTTAAAGACCTCTGTATTTTGTTCCTTCCACTTGGTCATTACCTCATCAAAATATGAAACTTGCTTGTCTTCTTAGACAACTTGAGCTTGAGAGATGATTGGTGAGGAAAAGGGACTATAGGAAGGTTTAGTCTCATGAATAGGCTCTTGAGTACAATTAGGAAGCTCCCTTGTCACACACTAGGCATGATTAAGAACTTCATGAGAATAAAAAGCACAAGAACCCTTTGTAGACAATTGGTTTAACTCAATTTTCTGCCTCTCCCAAGCCTCCATCTTTTCCAATACAAGAATAAACATCCCATTTATCTCTTCTAAATCATTAGACACATTTTGAAATATAACATTCACTTCCTCATACTGAGAGTTAAAACAAACCTTTCTTGCATATGCTAGTATTCTGAGCTCTATTTCATTCGTTCTTTCTTGAAGGCAAAGTTGCTCATATACAACATCATAGCCATATGGGAAAGACGAAATCTGGTCTTGAGACTGACATGGCTCACAAGGTAATAATCATGCTCTTGATAATAACGATCATGTGAAGCTTGATAAGGTTCAACATAGCTTTGATAATACTCCTGATAAGGCTGATTAAGCTCATAAAGAGGCTCATAGGTATCATAATAAGGCTGGTATGATCCATCATTGGGCTGATAAGGAAACATAGCATAGGAATTCTCTTCATACACAGGCATCAAAATTCATTCATGATAATGCAATAAAAATTTACTTACATGGAAACTGTGCCTAAACTATTAGAAGCAATTGCTTGAGCTTGGAATCACCAAATACTTCTTGAAGAACATTGTTGCAACTGCAATTTCATCAAGACCACCTCCAATAGGTCCCACCGGGTGTGCCAAAAATTGTTGTCAACCTGGAGTTGCACCTTGAATCGACGATGTGCTGAAATGGCTAATCCTCTCTCCAATTGAAACAATGGGATCTTCTCATGAGGGTGGATGCCTCAATGGTGAGAAGAACCTCCAGAGAACGATGGTTCCTGTAAGATGTATCAATGAAAATCTCAACTTCTACACTACAAACTGCCTGAGGAAAAGGGAAGAAATAATTTAAAAGGAAATCTTAGCTAAAGCGGTGATACACCTAATTTGCTTGATCCACTCAAATCGAGCTTCTAAGAACACTGATTTAGATAAGGATGAGGCAAAATTTCAACTCCAATTGATCAATACACATAAGTATTTCACAAAAAGGTTCTGTCTAATGATCTAAGCTTGAGGAAAACATAGAAATAGGCCTGATGAAAAGGCACTAAACAGCGACTAATATCCACTATAAACTCAGTAAAAGACGTTCAAACATAGAACGTGACATGCATAAATGACCAGTTAGTAACTAGGTACAAATCCAGATTTGACAAGGAAGAAAGAAAATCTTTCACTTAGGCAAATCTATAACAAAAGTACTCTATACCAGTTGCTGGAAATTGAAAAAACATAGTCCTCTTCTTATTGATTCTGAAAAAGGTTACAGCACAAACTTTGGCAGAAGTTTTTTTGCCAAAAGAGGGATCTTTTATCTAAGGCTGAAAAGCCATTAATATAGAAAATTATAAAAAGCCAAAAGATTGACGTTGGAAAATAGAGAGGGAGTAAACTCAAACCAACTCAGAGTTTACAAAAGTCTATTTTGTCTTGCATGAAAATTTATTGCGTTGAAAAAAAAGAAGACAAACTTTGGATGCATGAAATCTACGAATAGATGTCTTGACTTGAAAACCAGTCAACTCCAAAACAAGAGTAATCAAATCCACTCGAACTGTTGGAACATTTGAAAGTCTCCCCTTTGCATAAAATCAATGCAAATGCCAAATTAAGAATTATGTTTGAACCGCCGGAACGTTTCAAGCTTTGAGACAAATGAGAGTGCGTGCATGTAATATCTTTTGTTTAAGCTTTCCACCGTTCCACTACTCGAGTCCTCATGCAAAGCGAGTCTCTGTTTAAGAACTGAAGGTGACGTGTTAGAATGGTCAAATTTGGACGTGTCTATTCTTGTTCATGGCTGTTGCATGATCTTGTATTCTCAGACTATTTAGGCATGTTCACCATCTGTATTTGTCTTTTCCATGAAGCTTCCCTTTGTTTTCCCTTGCATGAAATCCACGAGTTTATTCTTTCGGGTTTGACTTGGTTCTCAGCTTTTCTATTCATGCCTGTCTGGACAAATATCCGTGATTTTCCTGTGTATTCTTCCTTGGTTATTTGCCTGTGTATTTGCTCTTTGATTTTATTTCCTTCGAAAAGAATGTCCCGAGTCCCTTTAATTTCTTCATTTCCTTCGGATTTTTCTTGTTGACTTCTCTTTTCCGAAGGAATCCTTTGGACAAAAAGTCCGAAGGATTCCTTCCTTCTTTATTTTCTTTCCTTTGTTGATATTTCTTCAGGGTTTTTGAAGGGCACTCGGGCTTTTTGAAGGGCACTCGGGCTTTTTGAAACTGTCTTTCTCCGAAAGGTCCTGCCCTTCGACTTTTCTAAAGAACCTTCCCGAAGGGCAGATGCCCTTCAGGAAAACTGTAGAAGACCCTTTTTGCCTTGAACTGTCCCTTTTTGGAATGGGCTTAGCCTTTCAGAGGAATTGAAAAGCCCCTCGGGCTTTCTGTGAAGGACCTTCTCGAAGGGCACATACCCTTCGGGAAAACTGCCAGCGTCTCTCTTTGAAGTGGCCTTTGGGCTTTCTAAAACTATCCTTCGGATGAATTGTCTGCATCCTTAGAAACATAAAGTGAACCAACCCGAAGGGTACATACCCTTCGGGACTTTTGAATTGGAACTGTGTTTTTCCTTTTCCTTCATACAAAAGTCCAAAGGAAATAAACTTTGATAATATCCCTCCGACTGTGAAATGGCCTTTCGAAAAAATGTGCCCGAATTCTTTCGGACTTATTGTCCAACACCCTTCTGCAGATTCCTGACTCTTGATTTCCTTCGGACAAATTGTCCGAAGGAAATAAACTTTGCACAACTGCCACTTAGTCATTTTTTCGGACTTTTACACAGTCTTTTGAGAGCTCTTTCTCTCGGACAAAATGTCCGAAGAAATAGTCCACCTCTTATAGCCCGAAAAAATTCTTGGGAAGACAAAATAAATGAACTTACAACTTGTATGTCTTGGCTTTTGGTTGTACGTGATGCTTAGAAGAGGAGAAAAACCCTTTCAAACTGTTGTAGATGACGTTTTTAGAAGGAGAAAACCCCTCTTAAAACTGTTGCATGTTTCCTTTTGAACAAAATGTATGCTCTATATGATGGCTGTAGGAGTCCATCAGAATTTACATGGCCGTAGGAGACCTTTTCGTCATCATTTGCATGGCTGTATTTGCACATTGCGTTGGCTGTAATCAAGAAAGCTCCTTGGAAAACTCTGAATGACTAAACTTCACCTGGCTGTAGATGGCCACTTTGGCTTATACCTCACTGTAAATGCACATTTAAAAACCCCAAAACTGATTCACAAGACAAACTTGGCACCATAGCAAAGTTCCGAATAGTAGGGGTGCCAATTTGCCCTATGGGGGCAAAATTGTCAACAGTTACCCTTAGATGAACCATCATAATTCAATTTGAGAAAACCTGGGGGTGGGGAGGACCAACTTTCCCCTAAGATTTTCTCCAGTTTGTCGCAATCCCTATTAAAAAGGGATATAGAACACAATGTTATATTTTAGTATTGCATCCTATGTAAAGGTACTTCTATATTATAAGTGCATATGACTTACATTAGTGTCCCATATATTAACTGTTTTAATAAATTATGCATGTCTTCAATCTGCCATTGTTGACAGTGCGACAGTCATTCTAGGATATCCTATTTCATAACATGTGCATGTTCATGCCTATGGAGTTATTAACCAAACATATTAGTCAAAAGAAAGACTAGTTTAGGTTCTTTAGATGTCCTATCTCAATATCTTCCATGCTAAAAAATATATATATATACTTTTTGCAAGCTGAAGTCTTTATACATAAATTCCTGATAAAGATTTACACTCATGTTAATCCAGATAGGAACACATTCTCCCTCAGCAACCATATTTCCTCCATAATATCTCATACACGTATTCCCAATCAACCACAAAACATTTCTCATCTTATCCTTGTCACCCAATGACTTCAGAAGAACAATGAATAGCTAATTTACAATGAAGGTCCACGTGTTAATATACAACACTGGTATTAAAAGATTACGGATAAATACAAAAACATGCATAAAATGGCATTATGACCATAAAAATCACTCATATGGAAAAAATGGCATTTAGATCGTCAATGCAAGACAAAAGTTTGCAGTATACCGAAAAAAGAAGAAAACTGTGATTTTAGAATGCAAAATCCCTTGAAAAATAATATAACCACTCGAATTGAATAAGGTTTGAGATAAACCACTTTAAACCTCAAGAAATACTGCTTTGGGTTAAAGTTTGACAAACAACTTAGGAACTAAGTTTAAAAGCTGACAAGTCAGACTCCAAATCTATTAGAAGAATTTAACTCGTATATAAACCAAAAAATTGATGAAATACAGCTGTAGGAAACACTTTGCTCGCAACAATAAAATAAGCTTTCCTCAAAAGTGGATCTTATTATATATAAAAAAAAGGGGTCAGTTACCTGATAGTATTTTTACTTAAGAGAAAATTGTGACTTAAAAGATAGAACATCAACTAAATCGTCCACAGAAAAGTACCTAAACTGTGAATCTCAATTGCATTTCTCAAATGATCAAGCTAAAGCATACAGAATATGGACAAATAATCTTACATATAATCTCAAGCTAGAAATGAACTTAGAGATTCTTGAGGCCCAGATCTACAAGCTAAGACAACACTCAGTGATTTGCATAGAAATAGGTACCTAAATAACTGAAAACTTCAAGGTAGAATTATAAGGGAGAAGATGAAAGCATTTAACAGAGAATTATCTTGAACAGGCTAGGCTTGGTCAAATGTCAGAAATTAACATGTAAAAAATTCCCCATTGTTTTCAATCCATTTCTAACTAGAAGCTAAGACAACACTCAGTGATTTGATTAGAAATTGATACCTAAAGAACTAAAAACTCAAGATAGAATTAAAAGGGAGAAAATCAAATCATTTAACAGAGAATTATCTTGAACAAACTCGGCTTGGTCAAATGTCGGGAATTTAAATGTAGTAGTTTCTCCATTGTTTTCAATCCATTTCGTAAATAGCTTTGGAACTTTTCCAATCATTTCACTTACAGATTTCACACAACCAAACATTCATTCTAGGAACCTCCAAAGGAGGTCCCAAGAGACTGCAAATCACATGTACCACTTCTAATAAAGTCACAAAATTAACTGCACAAACATATCTTGATAATAACCAATGAAATGAAATTTCTGAAAAGAACATACCTCCAATCCTGCTCCAGAGCAATGGAGGACTTTGACAGTTTCAATGTTCCCATTTTGAACTTCCTTATATAACAGCTCGTCCTTAGATTGCTGAGCTCCCATTGCTTAGAAGATCCTGAATGGCAATTAGGAAAATCAGTATCTCACTTGAAAGCACACCTAATGTAAATGCATGTCTAAGAAAGCCACTCTAACAAGAACCAAGTAAAGCATATTTTCTAGTTCAAAATACCACGTTGCTCATATTATGTTCAACACCTACAAGAAAACAAGTATTATTTGTATTTTAACATATAATTAAATCACATTGGCATAGGATACTTTCATTACTTGCATCACACGCTCTGGCATTTCATTAGGACAGTTGTTAGGTAATAGAGAGGGGTAATTTCCACCATGTTTTCAAAGAAGGCTGGCTAAGATAAGCAATTCCATATTTTTGAAAAATGTATGAAGAACAGATAATTATTCAGAATGATTGAAAACATGTGAATCCAAAAAAAAATGAACCATTCAGAAGTATATGAATAGACTATGTTGCTACTATGGATTTCAGATTTGTCTATCAAAAAATTCAATCGTCAAAACAAAGGCCTCTTTCAAGCCTGCACAAGCGGCAGCAAAATGGCATGCACAAGTAGCTATTATATATTTCTGAAGCACTGATACAATAGAACCAAATGGCATCTGCAAGATCATAAAATTTACCAGGGCAACCAATATCTAAGATATCAGCCAATCTGCACATATATATATAGAGAGAGAGAGAGAGTTCGAACCAAAATTAATTTGGTATCGAGCACTAAAATCACCAAGGAAACCAAATTCTCAGATATTCACAATAACTAGTCTATATGCAATGCCTTCGGTTTTTTCTTTCCCTTCTCCCTTTCCTTTTCTCTCATTCATAAAAATGTGTGTGCATCTTTATATCTGAGTGCCTATACTGAAAACTAGGAACAAGCGTTTCTTCTGCTAATTATATTCTATTTCGACTGCCTGTTAAATCTTCTCATATTTCTGATTTCTTGAGTTTGAGATATGATACATACTACATAGTATCAAGATTTGATTACAACAGAAAAGGCACATATAAACACAAGAGAGGAACAGCATGTAATAGTTAGTCTCGACCTATCTGTGCGGCCCTGTGCTTGCTTGTTTGATTATTTACATGTGTGCTTGCTTGCATACATCATGTGTGTGGGTTGGACATAACATTTCCTAGTATTGACCAAATAATCAGCTTAACAAATAGAGGATTGTATTGGAATTTCACTATGAGCATGTACTTGCATGTATACATGCTTACAGACAGACAAATAGACAGATAAACAGACAGACAAAGCAATAGACAGTCAAATCAATAAAGAGATAGACAAATAGAAAGACAAATACAGAGACCCATAAACCATTAGATAGATAGATATATGTCTTATACATATAGACACATGCAAATAAATATTATAGTATTTTACTTTTGTTATCCACACTTTAACACATCAAATTGAGGAGAACCTCTATCAACATATGTATAATGTAGGCAGTAAAACACACTGAAGCTCTACAGTGCATCCAGTCAATTTACACCTAATGTCCTGGAACAGGAGTGACAGCCAGAGGGCGGCTTCCTACCACTTAACCACTAGTGTAGAGCAGGTATATGATGGTAAATGAACTATGATAGCATAAAAACAAGGGAGCAACAGTTAAACTGAGAAAATTTACAAACTGTAACTGCTACCACTCTCTTAATTCACAAAATTTCAAGAACTGGAATAAATTTCAACACTCAATTGAAATCCAAAGATCAAGAGTATTATTATTATATCATGGATATGACTCTTTCTACCCAACAGATAATTTATAATTTATACTATGACATTATAATCCTCGAGCTGTTAGAAACAGACCACAATATGATTGCAATTATCACTTAAAAGTTAATTCTAGTAAAACTACATAGAACAAACTTAATCAAGAGACACCAGATTTTATCAGACTTATCTAAGGACATTCATATAAAGAAGAAACATAGTGCTTGAACCATTCACAGTAAAGAATCTCACCACTCCGGCATCAGATAATTTATATAGAACAGACTTAATCAAGGGACACCAGGGTGTTATATCAGAGATATGACTCTTTCTACCCAACTGATAGATTATACTATGACGCTATATTCCTCAAGCTGCTGTAAGGAACAGAACACAATATGAATGCAATTATCATTTAATTCTAGTAAAACTACATAGTACAGAATTAATCAAGGGACACGGGGTCTGATCAGATTTCGCCAAGGACATTCATATAAGGAAGAAATATAGTGTTTGAACAGTTCACTGTAAAGAATGTCACCACTCGGGCATCAACATTTCCCATATGTTTTTGTAATTTAAGATCTTCTAAGAAATACACAACTCAAAGAAAATTAAAAAGACAGAATTCAGAATAGCATACATGCAGTAATTAATGAAAACTGCAGAAAAATTCCTAATTAACACAGATTTTGAAACTTAGATAAAATGATCTTTAAACATTTCTCTTAAAATATTGGTGCCTTATCCATAGCTTCCTCTCAGTACTTGTGGTAAGAAATAAAAATGGCAAGGAGAGGAAAATATTACAAAAGAAGAATGCAATTAACTGTGCAAAACCACAAGGTCAGAATAACATCAAACATAGAAGGAAAGCAGAAAGATTGCCAGAAGTGTTCAAACTAATTTGATGATATACGCTTACAAAGGAATTAAATAGTAACGGGATTCAGTCATGAATTTCCATTAATCATTTGAAAGAGTTATAAATTTCTAATATGAAATGAAAGGAAACAAAATTCAAGGTAGCATTACCTAAAGCTCTAAGCCAGACCCAGATATCTTCTCCTTGGCCAGGATATCTAACACAATATCCAAATGCTCGATGTGCGATGCCAATGAATTATTGTAAACCACATTATCATCAAAAAATACAAGAATAAACTTACGAAGGAATTTACCATATACCTTTTTCATCAATGCTTGAAATGTAGCTGGAGCATTGTTGAGCCCAAAAGGCATGACCCTAAATTGGTCATGGCCCTAATGCATTATGAATTCAGTCTTTTTTTCGTCTTGAATTCAAATTGGAATCCGATATTATCTAAATCTGAGATCTATCTTTGAGAAATACTTTGCCCCATGCAACTCATCAAGCAGATCATCAACCCTTGGCATGGGAAATTTATTTTTAATTGTGATTTTGTTCAGGTCCCTGTAATCAATACAAAGTCTATACAACTCATCCTTCTTCCTAGATAGTACCAATAAATAGGCATACGAGCTCTAAGGATGATAGTACTGGCCTCCACGAATTTACTTATTAATTTTTCTATCTGAGACTTTGGAAAATGCTCGTATTTGTAAGCGTGTACCACAGTTGGACCCTTAGGAGGGTCAAGCTCAATAATGTGTTTCAATTCCTTGTTTGGTGGCTGGCTCCTTGGTAGATCTTGGAAAACTGCCTTATTTGCAAAGCAGCTCTGAAATACTTGGAACCTGTTCATGCGGGGCAGAAGAGTCTACATTCATACAAGGTGAGCCATAAACCCAAAATGCCCTTTCTTCAGTATTTTGCTCATTTGAATGGAATCAATAATTTTGATTTCTCTTAGGTGCAAGGACTTCATGGTAGACTCATGGTTCCCTTGCTTGAATGTCAAGAATCTCTCACAATGATTGGTATCAACAATACAAAATTTATTCTTGAGGGCATAATCTACTACTAAAAGCTGCACATTATGAACTACTCCTAGGCATTCAATACTTCAATGCTCTGGAACCTAAATAGGATAACTATCAGAGCTATCTAAATGGAGACCTAGTCTATGGACTTGTTTCTTATCCATAATATTAAGTGTACTACCTAGATCAACCATGACCAAAACCCAAGCTTTCTTGATATGGTAAAAAAAATGAAATTTACCAAACCATAGCATTGAGACTGCTATGCCCTTAACCTATAGTGCATCTAGGGATGTGTGGCCAACTTGTGGCTTACACAACTTCATATTAGCTTGTTGCATTTCTTGATGTTCTTAGTATGGTTGACCTAGGGAATAACCATGGCTAAGTAGAGTATATATAAGAGGTAGTGGTTAGTTTTTTATCATCATATCGTGATTTATGTTCTTATTGCATTGTTGTGGAGGTTGTCTCCTCGAAGTGGCTCAGTCATAATATTCAAGTATTCTGCTCTTTCACCAATTGTTGTTGTGGATCTGTTTCTGCTCTTAATTCTGGCATAAATAATTCTATTATTGCGAATCATCTAAGTGGTTTCCTTACAAGTGGTATTAGAGCTTCGATTTGGGCAAGTTTCTGCGGCGCAATTTTTTTCTTCTTCGGATCTAGCATCCTGAGCACTAGAGGGCTGAAAAAACGTAACTTGTGATTTGGGAGAAATTGATTTTTTTCGTCATTGCAGTTTTGTTTGTGAGGTTTTTTTACAAAGAAAGAAAAAATATTTTTTCTAGGTAAAAAAAGTCTAGAAAATTTTTTACCTTGTACAAATTAGCAATTGTTGGATTCATCTCTGTGAGACGATCACAACGGTATATTCTACTGGTACACTTTTTTGGGTCAAAATTTTTCACCCTTGTGCACAAAAGCAGTAGTTGGATTCGTCTCGACGAGATGATCACAATGGTGTATTCCATCGATACATTTTTTTCGGAGTTGAAACCCTCCTAGGGTTTGTGCATCATTGTTGCAAACACTTGCAGATGTGGGAAAGAGCAAGAAACTCCAAAAACTCCTCAAAGACGACATGGAATCTGAAACTTCAGATCCATCTATTTCGGAGGTAGTTGTTGAACACAACTATCTACTGAGTGGGGGGGTGAATCAATAGATGAGCTAAAGCCTACTTCTTAAAACTTTTAAACAAGATACAAAATTTATATGCAAAGTAAAGAACAAAAGCAGAGATCATAAACACACACAAGGATACTCAACACCAGATTTTTACATGGAAACCCGAAGGAAAAAACTACGGTGAGAAAAGTTGCTAAAATCTACTGTTCTAATCCAGCCTCACAGAAAAGATGTCTCACAGACAAACCTCACTGGTTACATTCAAGAGCACCCACTCTAAGGAAGCACCAACTTCCTAATTGAGCACCAACTCAATTTTTCTGATGGTACCAACCTATCAGAGATATGAAGCTACAACTTCAGAATACAAAAGAGATTCAAAATGAATCCTATTTAGTTTCTCTGTTACAAGTCTACTCTGTAACTACACCTTCACACTATGTGCCTTCTCGTCTTTTCTGCCTCTTTCTCTTTATGTCTGGATATCTTCTATTTTGACACACCTTAATTGCTTTGCCTTTTTACGCTGTCTGCATATGTCTTCACTTGACAATTTTTGAGTTAACAATCTAATTATTATAGCAGTAGCAGCAAAAGACACTTTCAAATATTTTATTCGTAGCATATATAGACAAATGCATGTTAGGGTTTTCTATCTATAAAGTGTTCACACTTCAACTTCTCTTAACTGGTTCAAGCTTCTGATCTGCATTCAATGTGACTTTGACTTCGTGTCTCAATTCACGCTTCACACAGCAACGTTCAAATTCTTTACTATCTTTGGCATCTGCACTTCTACTGTTCTTAACTGCGTCGCTTCCTTGATCAATTAGATTAATCTCGAGCTCCGTGAAGATATATCGAGTTCATCACCAATTCTACATGTTCCTTTACAGACAGTTAGAACACATTAAATGCGGGCTTTTTATTTTTTTCATCGCGCCAAGTTCACGTTCTTTTCTTAGTTTGATCTTTCCTTATGACCTCTTAACACTTGTCAAATGCACGTGCACTCGGAAGGTAATCTAGCTTTGCTTCGCACTATTGGATCTAATGCATCGATCAAGCGTGAGCCGTTGATTTTTAAAGCAACATGTATTTTAATTCTTGCTTTGTCATTAACCATCGAGCTTCTTTTCTTCCCTTTTCGCATCTCGCTGCTTTCTATATGATGGGCTCGCTTTCGCTCCCCTCGATATGCTCAATCTTTACCCTTTCTATTGTGTTGTTAAACTTCGGCATGTTGGCGTGATCTTATTTTCTTTGGCATTCTTGTAACACTCCTTGCAACATTCATCCTTGTAGACTGGCTCATCTTTTATCCTTGCTTTAATCCTTCGGAAGGTTCCTTTATACAAATTGTTGCGGGCCTTTGTCTTCGAGACAATTTGCGCTGACTTTTTGTTCGGGTCCAATTCATCTTGAAGTGTCCTCCAATTTCTCTGAAAGAATTCGTCATTGGCTTCTATTCGGAAGTGCCCTTCGAAAATCTTCCAACGATCCTCATACCCTTCAAATTTTTTGTAATCTACCCTTCGGCTTTTCTGCAAGTGTTCACATACCCTTTGCAACATTCAAGAGATACCCTTCGGACTTTTTGAAAAGGTCCACTTACCCTTCGCAACATTCAAAAAATACCCTTCGGACTTTTTGAAAAGGTCCACTTGCCCTTCACAATGTTCAAAAGATACCCTTCGGACTTTTTGAAAAGGTCCACTTGCCCTTTGAAAGAATTGTTGCGGGCTTTTTGTCTGAAAGAATTGTCGCAAACAATTTGTCCGAAAGAATTCCCTTAGACTTTTTCGAAAGGAATTCCCTTAACATTTGTTGCAAGCATTTTGTCCCGAAAGACTTCTCAAGACCAATTCGGGTTTTTCCCACTGCTTAGCTTATGAAAATGGAAGAAGTAAAGCTATCCTAGAAACCCAATAAACTCCTCTTAGACCAACTCGGGTTCTTAACATTGCTTGACTTATAAAATATAAAGAAATAAAGTCGTTCCAAAATCCCAACCAAGTAAAGTCACATCAGAATCCCGAACAACTCCTCTAGACCACTTCGGGTTTTCGACTTTGCTTTACTTATAAACATGAAAGAAGTAAAGTCGTTCCATAAACCCGATCAAGTAAAGTCATTTCAAAATCCCGAACAACTCCTCTAGACCACTTCGGGTTTTCGACTTTGCTTTACTTATAAACATGAAAGAAGTAAAGTCGTTCCATAAACTCGATCAAGTAAAGTCATTTCAGAATCTCGAAAAACTCCTCTAGACCACTTCGGGTTTTCGACTTTGCTTTACTTATAAACATGAAAGAAGTGAAGTTGTTCCATAAACCCGATTAACTTTATTAGACCAATTCGGAGTTTCGAGACTGCTTTACTTATTTTATAAGTAAGAGCACTTCAAAAACCCGATTTACTCCACAAGTCTGCTCAACTCAACCTTTGGCATTAATGCATGATCATTTTCAATCTCAATGACATCAATGACATCAACATTTGACATCAATGACAATTCCATGCTGCCTTAGACAGGGATGACAATTCTTCAGTCCTCAAACTGCTTTCTGGATCATGATATTCAAACTGTCAATTGTCTCCTTGCTCAAATTGCCAACAGTAGTTCAGCAACTTAAGTCAGAGTTGCAAGGCATGGTGAAAAAAGATGATTTTGATACAGTTCAAGGGGACATTATAGGTTTGAGAGGGGACTTGGATAGCGTGAAGGATCAATTACAACAAATATATGAGCAATTGGCCAACTTGTCAACTCAACCACTACAAAATAATCATCTACCACTTTAGTTTGGTTCTCCTACTCCAAACAAAACCAACACCAATTCTAACCCTAAGCCGATGTTACCAAAAGTGGACTTGCGCAAGTTTGTCGGTAATGATCCACTCACTTAGCTCACTCAAATTGAAAATTTATTTGATCTACATCAGACTCCATGTTCACAAAAAGTGGTTATGACCTCTCTCTATCTAGAACATGAGCCATTCATTTGGTATCGTTGGTTGTGTGCTCAAAAGAAAAAGAAGGGTGTCCCAATTTCATAGTTGGTATTTTCTAAGGAGTTGCAGCTCCACTGTCGCAACAATGTCTCTGAAAACTACTTCAGTCATCTAGCCAAGTTGCGCCAAACCAGGACTGTCAAGGACTACATTCATCAATTTCAAAATCTCTCCTTACGTGTGGCAGATATCACTGAGGAAAATCTAACTGACATATTTTTGGGTGGCCTCAAAGATAGCAACCAATTGGAGGTTTGCATGTTTCATCCCACTACTGTATCTGAGGCCATACCAAGGGCACAAATGGTTGAGAAAAAAGAGCAGATCAGACAAATATCTGTCACCAATGTTCGTGAATGCACCTTTCCAGCACCATCATTTCATCAGCCTCCCAGATTGACACCTCAACAAGTGGAAAAAAAACGTGCAAAAAGTTTGTGTTTTGGCTGTAATAGCAAATGGAGAAAAGGGCATCGATGTGCTGAAAAGAAGTTGTTTTACATTGACGATGCCAATGACAAGGAAGAAGATGAGGAAGCTTCAGGGAAAAGGTTAGAAAACCCTGAGGATGAATCTGAAGATTCTCAACCTACTATTTTCTGTCATGCACTTTCAGGTATTAGTACTCAAACTCATAAGGTGGTGGGGTTTCTGAAGAAATAGAAGGTGACTGTGTTAATTGTCTCTGGGAGTACACATAATTTCATCAATAGTAAGTTGGTTGCTCATTTGAATTGTTTCATTTACCTAGCTTTAGACTTTCAGGTCATGATTGCAGATGGTGGTACGGTCAATTGTTCTGAAAAATGCCATAGTATTAAGTTTGTTATGGGAGACTATTTGTTAGATTTTTCTATGTTTGCTATTCCTATGGGAGGAGCTGACATTGTTTTGGGAGTGCAGTGGCTCGCCACTTTGGGCACTATTGAGATGAATTTTCAGGAATGAACTACATGGATTATGAGCTAAATCTCCACAACTGGTTAGTTCCAACCAGATGACGAAGATCCTTAGAAAAAATGCAGAAATTTTCGTCGCACACTTATTTTTCATGAAGGTTCAACCAACCAAGGAGTCTACACATCCTGATTTGCAAAAGGTGTTGGATGACCATTCTGTTGTTTTTGGTGACATGCCAAAAGGACTTCCTCCAAGTCGTGCACATGATCATGCCATTAGACTCATTCCAGGTAGTACACCACCCAATATCAGACCCTACAGTTATCCCTATGCCCAAACGAGTGAAATTGAAAGTATGGTACAAGAGATGTTGGAGGTTGGAATCATCTGACACAATCAAAGTGAATATTCCTCCCCGATGGTCATGGTGCGGAAGAAAGATGACAGTTGGAGGATGTGCCTAGACTACCGAGAACTCAACAAATACACAATCAAAGATAAGTTTCTTATTCCAGTAATTGATGATTTGCTAGATAAATTGCATGGTGCTATTTATTTTACTAAATTAGATCTTCGCTCTGGATATCATCAAATTCACATCCGCGTTGAGGACATACCTAAAACAGCTTTCAAAACTCATGAAGGTCATTATGAATTTATGGTCATGCCTTTTGACCTCACAAATGCACCATCTACATTTCAAAGTTTGATGAATATTGTTTTTAGGCCATTTTTGAGAAAGTTTGTATTAGTGTTTTTTAATGATATCGTCATCTACAGCAAAAATTGGGAAGACCATTTGAAGCATGGGAAACAAGTGCGTTCAATTCTAAAACATCAGCTTTATGCCAAACCTTCTACATATGTTTTTGGTGTCCAAGAGGTGGAGTACTTGGGTCATATTGTTTCACATGGAGTGAAAGTTGATCCTAAGAAAATCCAAGCGATGGAGTGGCAGGTTCCCAAGAGCCTCAAGAACCTCCGCGGATTTCTAGGGCTAACTGGCTACTATCGCAGGTTTGTCAAAAATTATGGTAGCATTGCATCCCCACTTACCTGTTTGCTGAAAAAAGACTCCTTCCAGTGGACTGATTTAGCTACCAAGGCATTTGAACAGTTGAAAATGGTTATGTGCACAACTCCAGTTTTGGCTACTCCTGATTTTTCAAAAACTTTTGTTGTGGAGTGTGATGCATCGGGATATGGCATGGGGGTTGTACTCATGCAAGAAGGCAGACCACTAGCATTTGAAAGTCGTCAAAATAGGCTCAAACCAATATATGAGAAAGAGATGATGGCTATTCTACATGCAGTGAAGCAATGGAGACCTTATCTGATGGATCGTCACTTTCAAGTAAACACTGGTCATGATAGCCTCAAATATTTTTTGGAACAATGCTTGTCATCTAAAGAACAACAAAATAGGTGACTAAAATGTTAGGCTATGATTTTGAAAGTGTATAAGAAAGAAAAAGAGAATGTGATGGTAGATGCCCTCTCTCGGCGGGATGAATCAGTTGAGGCATTGTTATGCGCCATGACCATGTAACAGGGAAATTGACTAGAGGAAGCAAGATCAGAATGGGAGAATGACAGTGCTACCAAAAATTTGATTCACAATCTTCAGCAGGGTTCTAAAGAATCCAAAAAATTTACATGGAAGGGGAACACATTATGGTATAAAGATAGATTGTACCTTGGTAAGCATTCTCTCCTCAAACATAAAATTTTTCGAGAACTTCATGACTCTCCACTTGGAGGACACTCGGGATTTTTGAAAACATATCATAGAATAAAGCAAGATTTCTTTTGAAAAGGACTCAAAAAGGATGTTCAGAAATGTGGCTGGATGCATGATATGCCAACAAAATAAAGGTGAAATCATTAAGACCCCAGGTCTTTTGCAACCTTTATCCATGCCTAGCCAGCGTTGGGAAGAGGTTTCCATGGATTTCATTACAAGGTTACCAAGGTTTGAGGGTAAAAATGTTATCATGGTAGTTGTGCATTGACTCACCAAGTATGCTCATTTTTGCTCCTTATCACAGCCATTTGTTGCCAGTACAATAGCTTCTACTTTTTTCAATACAAATCAAAAATTGCATGGCACTCCAAAGATCATTGTAAGTAACCGAAATCCCATATATACTAGTAATTTTTAGACTGAATTATTTGCATGTTTGGGTACCCAATTGGCTCATAGTTCATCCTATCATCCTCAATATGATAAACAAACAGAGGTAGTCAACAAATGTCTTGAAGGGTATCTTCGTTGTTTTGTTTCTGACAAACAGGACAAATGGATTTATTCGCTGCCACTTGCTGAATGGTGGTATAACACTTCTTCCAAAATGTCTCCCTTTGTGGCATTGTATGGGTATCACCTCCCATCCATCACTTCAGTTTTGACAGTGCATCCTAAGGTTTGAGTTGTTGAGGAACACATTCACCATCAATAGGAGGAATTAGTCAGTTTGCGAGAGAATTTAGGAATGACACAAAATCGAATGAAGTAGCAAGCAGATCAACACTGCAGTAAGCGACATTTTGACATAGGTGATTGAGTCTTTGTGCGTTTGCAGCGATATAAGCAGATGTCATTAAAGCAACAGAAAAAGGATAACAAACTATCACCTAAGTATTATGGTCCTTACCAGATCTTGCGAAAAATTGGTAGTGTGGCTTACAAGTTAGAATTACCCCCAGCCACTCGCATACATCCAGTATTCCATGTGTCTTGCCTGAAGAAAGTAATTGGACATAGAGTTTCCACTCAGACTTAGTCACCTGAATTAAATGAAGAAGGCAGAGTCATTCTAGACCCTGCGGAGATCCTTCACACGTGCACTACTGCAAACCAAAGTCATTAAGCAGTATTTGATCAAATGGAAAAACCTGCATTATGAAGATGCAACATGGGAGAATGAAGCGTTCCTACAAAAACATCCTGGTTTGATTCAACATTGAGGACAACGTTGTTTTGAAGGGGAGGGGCATGATATGCCCTTAACCTATTGTGCGTTTAGGGATATGTGTGGCCGACTTGTGGCTTACACGTCTTCATATTAGCTTGTTGCATTTCTCGATGTTCTTAGTATGGTCGGCCTATGGAATAATTATGGCTAAGCAGAGTATATATAGGAGGTAGTGGTTAGTCTTTTATCATTTTATCGTGAATTCTGTTCTTATTACATTGTTGTGGAGGTTGCCCCCTCGAAGTGGCCCAGCCATAATATTCAAGTATTCTGCTTTTTCACCAATTGTTGTGGATCTGATTATTTTGCTCTTAATTCTAGCATATATAATTCTATTGTTGCGAATCATCTAATTAATTTCCTTACAGAGACTCGAATTTGGGTGAGACTTGACAAGCACATTTTAGGCTCAAACTCTACTCAGCAAAACAAATTAGCAAAAACTCGGTAAAATAAAAAACCATAAATTTTAAAATAAAATAAAAATTTATGGATTTTAAAGAAAAATAATAGTAATAATATAATTAAAATTAATAAAAAATATATTATTTAAATTAGTTTAACATATCAAATTAATTCAACCTAAATATCAAGCCATAAAATATAAATATAGAAGCCAACTACTCACTACGTTTTTTCAAAATAAATTTTATAACACAAAAAATTATCAATAGTTAAAAAGAACCAAATGTATTAACAAACTAAGATAATAAAAAAAGTCCTAAAGTGATGTGCTTATAATGTAATAATAGTTTTAACATTGTGAAAGATAAAATTTATCGAGTTGGCCAAGTCAAAGCCCTAAAACTCACAGCCCACTACTCAGCTCAAGACTCTACGAGTTTTTCATAAACTTGCGAAGTCTCAATAATATGGTTTAGACAATCCAACCCTATCATGGCAGAAAGTGACATTGATGGTTCTCTTGCTTCTACTACAAAAGGAGACTAATTTTCTGGTTCACACTCTACATCAGTTTGATCGGAGGTAACCTCATTATCAAACTCTAACTCTGGCTCAGATGGACGCACATCTTATGCCATATTGAAAAATTGCATCACATACGTGACACTTGCTCCATGGTTGAGAGCACTTACAATAAGGTTTTACTACAGTGGGCATAACAAATAGGGGTTTTAAATATTGAAGCCTCAAATTTCCCCTCATCCTTGCATTTCCTATCAAAATTAAATGATTTCGAACACTAGTTCCTATATACACATGATATTTTTCATCTTTATCACTTTAATATTGATTCATCTCTAGTAGAACTCGTCGTTGCATCAATCTCCCTAATTGCACGTCCTGAGGAGTGCATCAGGAAAGGGATGGGGTCGGCTCATAATACATTGCAAGAGATGTCTGCATACTATTCTATCATAACTTTACTACATTAGTCTAGCCTCCTTTAAGTATCTTTATGTCTTCCTTCCCTGTCTCCTTATGTCCAGTTATGGTAGCTACCCTATATTCCTACTATATCAGCCTAGTCTATATAGTATGTTTCCTACTTGTTTATACATGTATTGTACAGCCTAGCCAATACAGTTATGAGTTTTCTTGTGTCTTTTGTACTATATCGGCCTGGCCAATACAGTACTGAGTTAGCCAACACCATTCTACTATATCGACCTAGCCGATACCATCGACTTAAAGTTTTAGGTGAATTCTGGGTTTGGAGCCATATATATATGGGTCATAATTATCATTCCCAACACACAACACTCATATGCTTTGCTTTTGCTCACCTTTCTGCTCTTAAGTAGTAAAAGGAGTTAGAGGATAAAGTCTTATTCTTGTGAAGGTCAAGTCTTGCTAAAGGTCTTTGAAACTCAATAGGAGTTGAACCAACAAGATGACCCATAATCTTTGGAGTTCCCAACTAAGGACATCTAGGTCTTCATCCTTGCCATTCGAGGTCTTCACTTATAGCATCTCTTGCAAAGTGCCATTCGAGACAAGAGTGAGATTGATGTGCCGACAAGTCAATCCAAGGTAAGTACCTTTATCCCTATTCTCTTTCTTTTTATTTACTTAGTAGTTAGATATGCTTTGCTTATTGTTCAAATAACATGTATGTTGTTGTCCTTTCCTAGCTCTCCTTATACTAAATAAGCCAGTATATTATAGGGCCCCTAGGCTTGCCCTTACAATCAACCCTTGTGGCATTTATATCTTATTTAGTTTAGTGTTATTTGTTATCTTGGATCTAGGTTACCCTTGTTCATCGGGTTCCTTACATGCAGTTTCCTTGCTATTATCTTGATACCCCCTTTGTTGCAATCATTGATATACATCATTAATTGTATCTTGCAACCTAGTTAGGCCCCATATCCCATATCTTAAGCATAGGCTTTGGAACCCTATACCCTTGATATTCAGCGTGGATACCATCTACTACATCTATAGCTAACCCTAGGTTATGTCACTATCTTCAAGTACACATTAGCTCTAGTTTGAACTCTTGTTTGTATGCTAGTCTATAGAGAGAAAGAGGATTATTATATCGATCATCCTAGCCCACACATACAGTTCGTACCATTATATTTTTTAGAGAATCAATATGTTTTTCTTCTCTTCTAGCTACAATAATAGCTCTTTCAAAAAATTATGATTCAAACATCTTTACCTCTGTTCGAATCTCAAGCCACAAGTTGGAAATATTGATCTTCCACACCATATTTAAAGAAAGCTTGACCTTGGACTCCAAAACTTGAGAATTTTCCATGTATCCCTCCACAGACATACATTTATGAAGCAAGTGCATTAATTGGGTATCGTATGGCTCATCCCACTTACGATATGCTCTTTTTGTCAGAGCAATGAAAAATTTGGAAAAGCACCCATCGAGGTTTGTAAAAATGCATCTCTCTGGGTTTGTAGTCACCAAATTGAGTAAGGACTGCTCTAAGTGCATGTTCAGATGCATCAGTCTCTATCTCAAATGGTTGTTGAAGATCAAGTAATGTGATTACTAGCACAGAACAGGGCCTTTATTTCATTTTCTCGAATGCTTTCTGTCAAGCAACTAACCAAGTGAAAGTTGCTTTGGTACCTCATTTGGTAATTGGATTCAATGGCCAAGTGATGTGGGAAAAACTAAGTACAATCTTTCTATAAAGCTTGATAACCCCATGAAACTGGGAAGCTCTATGAGATAATTTGGTATAGGCCATTTATAAATAATGCAAATCTTGGTTGGGTCCACATGAACTCCATGTGTGTCAACGGTATATCCAAGATACAAAATCTCTCACATTGCAAAAGAACATTTCTCCAATGTTGGAATATAACTTGTGTTGAGAACTTGTTGAATATGGCATAGGCATTCCTCCCATGTTTTATCAAAAATTGGGATGTCGTCAAGGTAGACAACAACAAATGAATTAGCAAATAGTCGCAAGATATCATTCATCATCCACATGAATGTCATTGGTGCATTGTTTAAGCCAAAGGGCATAACCAACCATTTGAACAGACCTTCTTTAGCTTTGAAGGTTTTCTTCCAAATATATGAGGGTTCAACAAGAATCTGATGGTACCTTGATTTGAGATCAACTTTTATAAAGAGCTTGGTGTCACAGATATGGTCCAAAATGTTCTCTATTTTGGAAAGAGATTAGTAGTTCTCCACAAGTGATCTTGATGAGAGATATGTAATCGATGCACAATCTTCCTATGCTATCCTTCTTTGGCGCGAGTACAATTGGGTTGCCACAAGGCGAAGAGCTAGGCACAATGTGTCCTTTATCAACAAGTTCATAGATCTGCCTTTTGATCTCATCATTCTCAAGGAATGATCAGCAGTATAGAAAAGCATTATGAAGAGATAGTCTTGTTATTGGTAATAGTATGCTTTACCACGCAATGCTTCAAATCTCCAATGGGTGAAAAAGATATTCTTGTACTCCTCTACTACTTTGTTCATTTGCTATGTTTCTCCTAAAGGTGTGATAAGAGTCTAATTGGCAAGGATGTTCTTACATTCATGTCTCGCCAACAAAAGCACAAACTTCTTACTAGCACTGACTAGTTTCTTGCATTGCTCAGTGTTTATAAGTGAAAGTTTAGGAACTACTTCCGATATATAGTATCTATGTTCATCAACATCTAAGAGAACATTCCTAGGATTTGCTTCATAGATTGTACACCGATAAAAAAATATGGTTGCCCACAAAAAAAATCACATACCACTGATGGCATTAAATCACAAAGGGTTGCATCTTCAAGAGCCTTGATTTTGTGTACTAGGTGACACTGATGGGTGATGCACTTTTCAAAACCCAAGTTGAACCAATAGCATATGGTTGTCAGTGAAATGTCAGCAGAAAATTCAATCTAAAAATTGATTTTAGTGAAATCAGATTCTTCTGACTGCAATTGTCATAAATAAAATGTGCAGGTAGTCCATTAACCCACATTTGAGAATGGAACAAGCGTTCTGCTTCTTGACACGAATTGAAAGAAGAAATATTAGCGACATCTGCCATAGCATTAGACTTGGATTCCATGATCTGCTTACCCTTATCTTGTTCCCCAGGGGTAGGATTTGATGTAGCACAGCATTCTTTTGTGGAGTGGCTGCTGGAATATGTACCGTGCACCACTTACCAATCTTGGACTGCATAGTTTGATCATCTAACGGTTCTTTCTACGAATGACCCAGAGGTCCTTTTCCTTGCTTAGAATTCTCAGCCTGCACCTTATCCAAAGATATAATTTACTTAGTCTCTTTCCTTACTAAGGTACTAAGTCTCTTTCAAGTCTTCCACAAAACCACTTCAAGTATCTAAAAATCCCGTGTTCTCATCATCATGAGAAGTGCAAAATTTCCCCCGCCATTTATTTACAGACAAGGAAACTCTCATAAGGGCAAAGGTTATCTTTTCTTGATCAGATAAGTGATTGACCACATAGTGCAAATAAATGAGATTTAACCAACTATCTAGTGCATCTACATCTATTTTTCCTTCAAATATAGGAATGTGCAAAATCATTTGTACCTTATACAAAGTTGACCACGAATGGATCAATTTGCTGAAGTACACATGCTTGAAGGAGAGGTTTGAATTCGCTGAAGAAACTAAGCAAAGTGATCACTGATCCTTGCTTTTTCCCCTGTGTAATGTTGCTCCAAATCATCTCATTGCCTTTGCAAAGCATCTTCTATCATCTTCTAAAACATTTCTGAAGTCACCATCTCTAAATTCATTTTATCTACCATCTCTTAACATCATGAATGAAGGTATGAAGAAGGGTCACGAGTTCCAGACCAAGCTTCCTATACTCGGACCTCGTGTGAGTAGGCACACAAAATGCAAAGAAGGATTCAGATGGAAACTTCAATACCAAAGGGATTGATAATAAGTGTATGCTATGATACCACTAATCCAAGGCCCTAGAGGAAACCTAAGGGACAGCATACAAACAGATTTAGATGTGTTATAGAATAAGGAAAAAGCATATGAAATGATAGAAGGCTAGATATATCAAAGTGCTATAGGAAATGAGAAACACAAAAACAATAAGACACTATGCGAGAAGAGCAATGAGACACTATGCCAGAATTATAAATTCAAGATTGTATCATACAAAGTTTTGTACAATGATCCAAGAGGTCAGATGTATGCTGCAAGGGTCTTCACCTACTTGTTACTTGTTCTTCTTGTTGAAAAGGTAGGATACATTATTATAGAAGTGTGAAAGATGGAGACAATTGTGGCATTACTAAATATGCAACTGCTCGTTGTGACTTCAAATTCTCCATTTTGTCGTTTTTTGAAAACACTATGGTACAATTGTACAGAACATGGCCGACACAGTTGGAGCTGTGTGACATGATGGGAGAAGATTTATGACTTTGTGGTATGACCACATATGCTTGAAAGTGCCCTAAAGTTGGTGTAGTCAATCTATGGCAGAGTGGCAACATTATACCACAAGTCATCCAAGGTGCCAGATCTGTCTAGATCAGATGTTCTTTTGGTTCCTTTACTTGAGGGCATCGTTATCAAACAACCATACCCTCCCCGCAATTAGCCCTCAATTTTCATCTCAAGTACAACTAAAGCTATTGGAATTTGGGATCATGCAAAACACCCCCAAGGATGCCCGCGAAAGATTAACCTTGTGATGGAAAATCATGAGGCAAAAGCATGAGTTCCTAGTGTAAAGGCCATCCAACTGTAGCTTGTTGATGAAAATAAGCACAAGGATGCTTTCTTCAAGGCTTGCCAAATAAGAATATCTAATGCTTTTGTTTATGACAATGTCTTTTTCTCTGTTTCTGTGGTTGGGAGAAACCATCAATATAGTGTAATAACTATGACTTGTTTCTCATGTTTGGCTTAATCTTGGTAGTTTTTGGTAGTCAATCCCTCATTGATACTCGGTAATGGTGGTTGTGACTTTCTAAAACTCTAGTTGATTAATGAAAGAAAACATTTTCACATTATTATTCTTTTCTCAATTGTGGGATCCAATAAAAACCTCCATTGATCTAGCAAAATAAATGACTTCAACTTGATCACGACTATGCGTGTGTGTGCATGTGTGTGTTCTTGTTTGTACTTGTGGTTGGGTGCAACCATTACTATAGTATGATAGCCATGACTTGTTTCTTGTGTTTTGACTATTCTTGGTAGTTTCCAATGGTTAATCCTAGTTGACACTCAATTGTGGAAGTTGCAACTTTCAAAAACTCTAGTTGATTAATGAAAGAAGACATTTTCACATTATTATTGTTTTCTCAGTTGTGGAGCTTGATAAACCCATCATTTCATCTAGCAAAAACAACAATGATTTCAACTTGATCATGATTTCGTGTGCATGTGTGTGGAAGGGGGGTTTGGGGGTTGTGCGGGTGTCGTGGGTGCATGTGGGTGTGCATGTGTGTATGGGCACATGTTTGTGTGTCTACGTATGCACATGTTTTTGTTTGTAACCATGGTTGGGAGCAACCATTGGAATAGTATATTAACCATAACCTATTTCTCATGTTTTGTTTAGTCTTGGTAACTTATAGCGATTTATCCCCAGGTGATAATCGGTTATGTTGGTTCTGACATTCTAAAACTCTAGTTGATTAATGAAAAATTACATGAACACATTATTATTCTTTCCTCAGTAGGACCCAATAAAACCCTCATCGATCTAGCAAAAAACAATGATTTCAACTTGATCATGGTTACATGTGCTCACGTGTATGGGTGTGTGGGTGCATGTGTGAGTGTGGGTGGGTTTGTGGGTGCATGTGTAGGGGTGTGCACGTGTGTGCGGGTGTGCATGTGTGCATGTTAGAGTGTGTGTGCATGCTTGTTTGCTTCTGTGTATGTGTTGTGTGTATATATACATATTATATATATATGTAGTGAGATAAACATATGCTTCCAAGCATTCACATACTAGATTCCACCATCCATGCACTTCCTTGATTGTATTTGTGCTTCATTACACTCCTTGCGTTCATTATTTAAAAAAACATATTACAGGTGAAATTAATTTATCTACCATTAACTAGGTGATCAATTTAACAAAAGAGCACTATATTGTAAAAAATAATTTTTGAATGTCCGGAATAACAATCTTCCGCACAAGCACAAGATAAAATCCTAACAAGACTAGCTCACAATCTAAGACACGATTTTGGGTACAAAGTCATACCACTATTTTTTTTTTTTAAATTAAAAAATTCAAGAGCACACATAATTACAATTCACAGTTCATTAAAAAACCAATAAACCTCATGCCATTTGTATAAAAATATATGAGGTGGTCAAGAGGGAATCGTCAGGTAAGAATAGCAAAGAAGCTTCAAGTTAAGTATCGTCTTAACTTGAGATCAGAAATGACTCTCCATGTTAATCTTATACTCAACTTGATATTGGGACATTTACAACAAAAGGTGAAGCTATAGCTAGTCAAGACAAGATAACTGAAGTGGTTATTTTGTCTTGATATTCATCCAAATTATCCTAATTAAACTAAATACAAAAGCATTTTTTAAATTGTAAACTAAGATTCAAGGCATGTGTGTGTATAGAATTGCCCATATTTAGATACAACTCCTTGCTTACTTGATTGCCTATGTGTATGCAAGCATGTTTCTGTGCACATCCACAAAACTCATGCACACATACAAAATAAATACAAGTATAATGATCAAAAATTTAAAGGGTGCTATAACAAATAAGAATACCATGGGAATCACACTAACAACTTGGTGTGGAAATGACTTTGGTTCTAAAGTGAAGCTTAGGTTTGCCAAAGCTTTTTTAAGATATATGATGACAGAAGTTGTTCAAGATGCTGGTAAATTTTCTGCACATTCATATTGGAGGTATTCGAGACAGCATGCAAGCCCTTTCAAAAAGACAAGCTGGAGAGCGCTCTGCTTATGAATCTTCGACTCTCAGATAAAGCTTCCCACCACATTCCCCCTTGCTGTGTTCAAGTTGTTTTGGAGAAAGATTCAGATGAAGTTGTGGTTATTCTGGATAAGGGGAGGCAAGTTAGTTCTGCCTAAAAATGTTTAGGCTCTATTTATTAAAGATAAGACAATCATCCTTTGAAAACCTGTTATCGCGGTACAGAATTTCTGGCACACGGCAGCAGTGCTTATTCCGTCCCCTTAGTCATTTGAAAGCCCTTGATATATGCGACTGCAGGAGCAATGTACACAGACTGGGCAAGTAAGGATGGGGCTCCGTGGACCACTCGCTGGGCCTGATAGGTGGTGGTATCACACCCTTCTCGAACAGACCGTACGTGACACTCTTGCATCATACAGCTCAGTCCCAGGGGTATCCTAATAGCCAACTCATTAACTAGTATGAGACCATGAGACCAAGTATCAGGGGCAGATTTGCTGCATGAAACTTAAGCATTCAGATCTGAATTATTCATTTTGATTGGATTTCTCCTTCAATGGATATATCTTAGACTCTCAGTTGGGCTTTATTTGTTTATGCACGGGAAGGAGATAATGGTCCAAGAGACCCTGAATTTGGGATTCATTGTTTCAAGCACTTTGTTTTCCAAATCGTCTCTTGCTATTGTCAGTGTGATTTGCAGTTCCGAGCATCAGGGTCCCCCTTTTACTTAGGAAAATTTCATTTCTTAAGCGATAAACTCTTTCGTAAGATTGGTATGTTTAGTTTAAAGATTAGAACAGCTGTGTGCATGCTTATTTCAAGGCTGGGGTCCAGAGAATGGCGATGACATTTGGGGTTGCATGCTCCTTTCTATTTTTCTGTCTATGCTTGAAGCAAACAGTCATAGCTTTAGAAGATAGAAAAATCAATTGAGTTTAACGCCCATCAGGGAGGTAGTTTTGGTTTTGAATGTTGCACTTCCCTATGTGATTGGGGGTGCCCTTCAGGCTCTGAAAAGTAAAATGGTCTGGGGTCCCTTACACCAGGTATCTTTTGCCAAAAAAGAATGCTATGCAAATAATGCAAAAAAACTCACTTGTTTTGGATGTTACAGTCAAAAACAATTGATACAACCCTTAGCTTTAGCAAACAGTCTTAGCTTTTGAAGATAGAAAAAACAATTGAATTTAACGCCCATCAGTGAGGTAGTTTTGTTTTTGAGTTTTGCACTTCCCTATTTGATTGGGGGTGCCTTTCGGGCTCTGAAAAGTAAAATGATCATCCCAGATTTTGGGTCCCTTACCCCCAGTATCTTTCGTAAAAAAAGAATGCTATGCAAAAAATGCAAAAAAATTCACTTGTTTTGTGTTAATCCCACATTGGTAAAGATTATGAGACAAGGGTGACTTATAAGGCACTACATGTACCAAAAGCCTTGCCAATAGGTAAAGAGGCTAGAGGGTGAGAAGCCCAAAGCGGTTGATTCCTACTAACAAATGCTTACAGTACTTGTGGGCTAAGTGGATCCCCTTGTCTTGTCATTATTACCAAAATTATGCAAGGAAAGCAATGTCATTAGGGTCAATGAGTCGCAAAGCAATGTCATTAGGGTCAATGACTACTCATAGAGGTCATCTTGCGATGACTTAAACATACACAAGTAAAAATCACACTAAAAAATCAACAATATAAATTGATACAAGTGTCTATTAAAGGATGTGTGTGTGCATGCTTGAACATGTGTAGATGTTTGTAGTCTTCCTTGTCATTTGTGAAGAGTAATTAAAGCAACCTTTGGCTGTCTCAAGTGCCATATGAACAATCTAAACTAGTACACAATTAAAGAGTGTCTGTGCGCATGATTGAACATGTGTAGATGTTTGTAGCCTTCTTCGTCATTTGTGAAGAGTAATTAAAGCAATCTTTGGCTGTCTTAAGTGCCATATGAGCAATCTAAACTAGTAGACAATTTTCATTTTAGAATGGTGATGTCCAACTAGGATTGTATATTCCTTATCATGAAAAACCTTAAAGAGGATGCACACGTGTTGTAAGTGTTAATCCATTTGTTTTCCCTTTGCAAGAAGAATTCAATTACCAGTGACATAATATTATCTGTGACAGGTCCTAACTACTGGGATACTTGTGAGTTTTTAAACATTCTAATTAGATTATACTGAAACTAACAATTTTGTTTGTAAGGTGCATTAAAGAAAGATAGACTCTTGAAGAAGCACTGAAAGCCTGAGTCGACAGGTAAAGCCCTAGTAACCCGTGTGTTTAGGATTAGCACATGTAATCAGTCTAGAGATTTTTTTAACAATAGAAAAGGAAATTCCATCTCATAAAAGCAAGCAAGGAGTGACACAAACCCCTAGGGAGTTACAATTCAATTTACCATTCTGGGGTGGAAACACAATGTCTACAATAATCAATCTCAAACTACAAAAGTGAATTACAATTCACAATTCATAATTCATAATTAAATTTATCAACAGCATCGAAATATAATACCGGCACAGTCCGAGATCTGAAGTTAAATGCTCCTTCCTGCTACGGGGATGGGATGGCAGTAGTGTTTGTTATTCTAATTTTCTAGATACTATTTGCGACGTTTATGCTGTTTTTCAATATTTTATAATGAAATATTTAAATGATTTCCTACCTGCATTTTTCCTACCCCTTTTCTTTTCTTATTTTTTTAAATTTGGGATTTGGGGTATCAACGCCGGTAATAAACACGGCAAAAAAACATAGTACTAAAAATAAACCCGGCTCGAAACATAGATAGCTTGCCTCTAAAAAAATATATAATATTAAAATATAATATTATGTGTGATATATGTAGGGACTAAAATCTGGGAATTGATATTTAACAAAGGTAGTATTGACATACCTTTAACTTATATAATTTGTTCGTACATGATTTTTATTTGTCATTTTCTTGCATTCACATGTTTTTTACATGTCTAACTCTTTTAAGTTGTTATCAATCACTTATAAGAATTCTTATAGCTTATGTCAAATTAGTTATTTAACTTACTCAAATATCTCCAATTCATCATATCATTGTTCGTGTTTTCTAGATAGCAACATCAAATTCATAACATATTGTATGATAGTATGTGTCTAAGTCTGATAATTTCATCATGTGCCAAGCAACGATCACATTTCAAATTCAACTCATCCCTATGGGTCAACCCATCCATCTAACATGTTAATGATGTGAAAAATTATCCAAAAAGTCTCATATAAATCTAAAATAGGTGTAAGCATATTACCCATCTAGCAAACATCTATCAAACATATTCAAACACATGCACATTTAAAGGCATTACCTTATTCTTCCCAATTTACCAATCAATCACAAGAAATTGGTCTTAATCAAGTTTGAAGCATCTCAAGAGCCAAGCCAAAGTTGTCAATTGCCAAGTAACAAGAGTTATATTATTACACACATTCACCAACGGGAATAACTACATGTAGTTTGACTTCCCTCTTCAGAGTATTGGATATGTAGGTAACATTCAACCATTCAATGGGAAGTGGTTGAGGTCAACTTAACCCACATTTCTTTCACCACATGCATGTCCTCTTCCACCCCCACAACCATCGCAATTACTTGTTATACATATTCAAGATCATTATAAAGTCAGTGATTACACCTATTCATGATCTTTATATACACCTAGTTTAAAGTAAAGTAGTGAACTCTCTTAGCTAACCATTTATTCAAGGCCCACTACATCAAAGACTTGTATATGACTCACAAAGGCCATTATCTACTATAATATGTACTAAGCTAGTGTCATGGACATTTCAGCATGTTCCACAATGAACACAAGCATCAATATAAATTCCCACTCTACAATAAATTCCACAAATTCCTAGGCTTCCTATAATCACTCACCATACACAATATCCTATGAGTGATGATGAAGGTTACAATACAACTTGTGATTAGTTTTCATATTCAAATTTTAATAGACTTACACATAACACTTTTGCTCGTGAAAAGTGACTATTGTACCATATGATACAGGGACCACACATGATTGTTCCCTTTATGTAATAATTGGTTATCACCTTTTACATTTACAAATATAATTCAAAAATACCCCCAAAAATAAATATTCTAAAAATATAAAAACATTCAAATATTTAAAAAATTAAAAATTAAAAATCACAACCTAAGCATTACATGATTATTTGTTTACACTATTTTCATATATTATTTAACATATGTTTGGTATATTACATATCCTTTTTCATATGCATATGCAATTCACGGTATACATGAGAAATATGCAAGGTATACATATACACATGATACATGGATACATAGATGCTTGACTACTCTTATACCTAGGGGCCATGCCAATTTTTGAGGCATCTTCTTCTAAGAGTATATTATTAGGGGTTATATTTTTATATGACCTATCCATTTACTATGTTGAGTTGTATTAATTGATTACACATGTCTTGATATTATTCATGCTTTATGTATTACCACATTGATATGTTACTTTATTATGTTATGGCATTGACCTAAATTAATAATGTAGACTATAGTGACTTGTTTTGTGCTTCATTAATGTTGTTTCTCTTTCATTTTAGGCTAGTCACTATTTTTGTCTATTGTGTGTGGCCCTTAGCCTTGTTTGTTACATCTTCATGTCCCTTTTGTGTGGCCCCTTCACATTGTTTTTTGTGACATATTTTATGTCCCTTGTTTGTGGATCCTTGACCTTGTTTGTTGTGACATTTTTATGTCTTTTTATGTGGCCCTTGGACTTATGTGTGACATTGAGTGCTATTGTGTGTGCTTCTATTGTGTGCATCATGGATATGACATTGTTTATTGAGATATTGAGCTCTGTTGACTTTATTATGTTTGCTGAGTTTGTGGGTGCCATGATTTATATCATGCACCTTTCCATTTGTGTGTGGTGCCATGATTCATATCACACATATTTTACTGTGTAGTCTTACTCACTACATTTATCAATTATTTTTACCATTGTGTGCCTAATTGTTATATCTATCTTGACATGACACTAATATACTTTTCATTGCATATGTTGCATACATGCCTTGATTACACATACATTATTTTGATAACATATTCTCTGCGTGTTGATACGATCCTGCATGATTATATCTTTGTATAATAACATGATATAATCAACTTAATATTTTGAGATGGGCGATTCATGGACTACATCCCTCACCTCAAAAGGGGAACATATTAGTGGGTTTGTCATAGAGACTTAAGCCTCAATGAGAATACAATTTAATTTTTGGGACATATATTTATAGATTTAGACATAAAATTGGGGCATAAATCATGCATATGTACTTTATTTACCAGGACACAAATACACATTCATATATAATTAAGTGTATATGCTATGTAGGTGCACACAATTTTACAGGAACAAAAGTTACAAGTTTTCAAATATCCACATGTTTTGATACATTTGGGGGAATATTCAAAGCATATGCACTCATTTTCTAGTATCATGAGATACAGGCTTTCAAATTTAACACAAATAACATATAAAAGCATAACAATATGTATCAGGGTAGCACTAATTATAGCTCACTATTATAGTTATTTTTAGGATCCCTACTCCTTAAGAGTACAATTGATTACCTTTGTATAAGCAACTAAACATGGAATTTAACCAAAAGTAAAATGTAACTAGAATTCAAAAACAACACAAAATATGAGAGACAATACAATCTTTTATTAACACTCTTCCAGAAGGAAATACAATGAAGAAATCACACTCTTCCCACACCTCTAGGGCGTACCAGTAATTCTCCCTCAAGAGTTCTCTCTCTCAATTACAAACAAAATCAACTCAAACACAGAGTTGTTGTTTCAACCAGTCAGTAACAATACTACCAGTACACCAACCAGTAAGTGACAATCAACTCAACCGTTGTTGCCTACTTCCAGTACCAACCGAGTACACCACGTACTCCAAGTAGATCTCCCTGATCTTGCTACCTGTTGTGTTGCAAATCTCCTTTGACCTTGCTACCCCGTAGATCTCCTTTGACCTTGCACACACACACATATAGATCAACTGACCTTACTTACCATGTAGATCTTCTACCTGATCTTGCACAACCTGCAGATCAACCTGGTCTTGCACACTTGCAGACCTAGATCTTACACTTGGTAAGAACCCTTGCCCTTGCCTTTCCAAGTCCTTATGATTTTCCAAATTACAATACAGCCCCATGGGTCTCTTAAATAGATCCCATACAAACAATAATTAGACTTTCCAATTACAATAATTAGAAACACAGACTCAAGACTAAAATTAGTCTTTACATGCAAACAAATAGTTCGTTAAACTAACTGCTCGTGTAACTAACAGTTTTGGAACTGCACAGGCGACCGACATCGATCACTGTCTGTCTGGAGATGACCGATGCCGGTTGCTCTGTACACTAGACATGACCGACATCGGTTGGCCTGACTGACGTCGATTGCTCTGCAACTCAGTAACTCCTCCATTTGCATACCCGTGAAGCTTTTAGCTTCACAACCTAACAATCTCCCACTTAGAGATAAATAGCTGCACCTGTACCTGTACCTATACATTGTCTAATTTTGTTTCATGGCTTGTATCCCTCTTCAAGTTCAATCTTGAAGACCAACCACCATATATCTTGTGGTGCTACTCCTGTCATCCAAGTACCCTACCATATCTGAATCTACATACCCATGTAGAGAAGTGCTTGACCCTGCATAGCATGAATCCCTGCTACTAGTCCCTCTTAGATACTCGAGAATCCACTGAACTGTTTTTCAGTGCTTCTTTCTCAGATTGGCCACAAACTTGCTGACAACTCCCACTACTTGGGCAATATCAGGTCTAGTACTCATGTACTCAACCTCATCATGTGATTTGGGACACATTTTTGTGAACTGTCCATCCATAGGTGTGCTAACCGATTCTGCATCTTGCATATTGAACCTCTCGACTACCTTATTCACATAATCATCCTGAGACAACATCAACCTGTGATCTTCCCTGTCTCTAGAAATACTCATGCCAAGGATTTTTGCTCCTCCTAAATCCTTTATGGCACACCTCTGAACTAATTTTACCCTTAGCTCAGCAAATCCCTACATGTATGAACCTGCAACAAGCATATCATCCACATCCAGTAACAGGATAATGTCACGACCATTATCTAACCTGGTAAAATAAACACAATGGTTACATTGACATTGACTAAAGCCATGCTTTGTCATATGCCTGTCAAACCTATACCACTGTCTTGGAGCTTGCTCAAGACCATATACCTTGGCCTTCTGTCTCACATGTCCATTCTCTCCTTTCTTTAACCTAGGAATCCATTCGTCTTTCAGTGCTTTCATCTCGACTGACAACTCTACCAAATCTCCCGTTTAGTTCTTTCCCAAGGAATCAATCTCTTCATTCATGCCATGCTCCCACTGTTTCCTGAATTCTACCTGCATTGCCTCTTCAAAACTTCCTGGTTCTTGACCATCAGTGAGCAACAAGTTCAAGTAGTATAAAGAAGGGGAATAATGAATTTGAGGCTTACTTAGCCTTTCAATCCTCCATATGGGCGTTTGAGACTCCTTGATAGCTTGTTGTCTGCCCAAAATCCGTTCTCTAGTCGACCTTGGTCTGCACCCGACCGATGTCGATTCCACCTGATCGTTGATGCCGGTTCCCTGACCGACATCGGTGTCCACCTGGTTGCCGACGTCGGTTCTCTGACTGACGTCGATTTCCACCTGCCCAACACCACCGACTTTGGTCTGCACATGACTGACATCGGTACCTGCCTATTCGACGTCGATTCTCACATGACTGACGTCGATAACTATGTTTTTTTGTGAGTGATAACTTTTACCCGCGAGCTCACTTTGGATCATAACCTTGTCCAAACTGCCCTGCTCAGAGTTATTCAGCCCCTTGAGCTGATCTCTGTCCATCATCTTCTCCATGAAAACTAAGGCTTTCCAGTTCTTAAGTTTGTCAAAGACATCAGACTTCCTCTTAAGAACATGCATCCCCTTCTTATTCATGTGACCAAGCCTACAAAGCCACATCTTCGCATCTACATCTGAAGTAGATAAATCAAAAGGAGAATCAATAATACAAGTAGATAGATAAAGAGTACCTACTTCTTACCACATGCTAATTCAAGTGCACCCTTAGAAACTTTCCAAGATTCTGCTGTGAGAGTAACTGTGCAACCCTCATCACCCAACTTTCTTGTAGAAATTAGACTCTTCTTCAGGACTGGGACTTGCATGACATCCTTCAACACCCTTGTGTTGCCCGTCTGCAATTTCAGCTGCACTTCTCCTTTGCCAACAATTTGACAAGGCTCACCAACCCCTAAATAAATATTTCCAAAGTCTCCATGGACATAATCATGGAAAAATACTCTATTTGGGGTTGCATGGAAAGAGGCAACATAATCTAAAACCCAAGATTCTACTTTATCCGAGGAACATACAAGAGCATCCTGTGCAACAATACCTGCAACATCTGCTTCTTCATTTCTTTCATGCTGATCTTCTACCAACCAACAATCTTTCTTTACCTACTCTTTCTTTTCATAATACCGTAATTGATAATTCTTGCCATTGAATTCCTCCATTCTTAGTGTATTTTTTTCTGTCATTGCTTTACTTCCACTCAATCAGAAACCCCTGAGAGTGACCTGTAATCAACAAACACTAACTTGCTCCGAACCAGGCTCTGATGAACCTGCAACCTCACTCTGATACTAATTGTCAGTGGTATCACTTGGTGATCCTAGCTCTGATACCAATTGTCAGGATCCTTACTCCTTAAGAGTACACTTGATTACCTTTGTATAAGCAACTAAACATGGAATTTAACCAGAAGTAAAATGTAACTAGAATTCAGAGACAACACAGAATATGAGAGACAATACAATCTTGTATTAACACTCTTCTAGAAGGAAATACAATAAAGAAATCACACTCTTCCCACACCTCTATGGCGTACTAGTAATTATCCCTCAAGAGTTCTCTCTCTCAATTACAAACAAAATTAACTCAAACACAGAGTTGTTGTTTCAACCAGTCAGTAACAATACTGCCAGTACACCAACCAGTAAGTGACAATCAACTCAACCATTGTTGTCTACTTCCAGTACCAATCGAGTACACCACGTACTCCAAGTAAATCTCCCTGATCTTGCTACTTGTTGTGTTGCAGATCTCCTTTGACCTTGCTACCCCGCATATCTCCTTTGACCTTGCACACACACACACACCTGCAGATCAATTGACCTTACTTACCATGTAGATCTTATATCTGATCTTGCACAACCTGCAGATCAACCTGGTCTTTCACACTTGCAGACCTAGATCTTACACTCGAGAAAAACCCTTGTCCTTGCCTTTCCAAGTCCTTATGATTCTCCAAATTACAATACAGCCCCATGGGTCTCTTAAATAGATCCCATACAAACAATAATTAGACTTTCCAATTACAATAATTAGAAACACAAACTCAAGACTAAAATTAGTCTTTACATGCAAATAAATGGTTCATTAAACTAACTGCTCATGTAACTAACAGTTCTGGTACCGCACAGGCGATCGATGTCGGTCGCTGTCTGTTTGGAGATGATCGACGTCAGTTGGCCTGACCGACGTCGGTTGCTCTGCAACTCAGTAACTCCTCCGTTTGCATACCTGTGAAGCTTTTAGCTCCACAACCTAACAGTTATCAGTTGGCTCCAATTCATGGGGCATGAACAATGTTCATGAACATACACATTTTTACAATATTCAATTGTAAACATAATAAATGGTACCTCTAAGTGAGTAACATTAAATCTATAAATTTGTCTACACCAGTTGATTCATGTTTTTTGAGATAATGTGCTTGAGGTTCAATGACACTCAATGACCTTGGCATTAGCCATAGTGATCCCAATCTGTGGTTCCCACCTTCCATCTTTAGATCACAAGATCAATGCAAGATTAGTTACATGGGTTAGTGTGGTTGAAGTTCAATGATGCTCAATGGCCTTGGATCTAATATTTTTGAATGAGGGTTGGGGAATATGCATTCCCAATTCATGGTCATGCCTTAATTACAAAAAATTGGGGCATAATTACCCCAAACTGTCTAAATGATTCAATAAAGAAGCATAGTTATCTAATGTTTCAACATGGATGCATCATCTCCAACAAGTTTAAGGGTAACATGTTTCACCTGCTTACAAGTGTACTCTTTCCTTACATTTCAAATTCAAGTTTCAATTTATGTATTTTCCAAGGACATTGATTGCTACATTTTCATTACAAGATATATTGGAGCAAGTTGCATGTTGAGAGCATTTCCCAAAGATAAAGTGTGTTACACACATGTACATTTCTTTATCATTTTACTCTAGTATTTGTATTGTTTTTCAACACTAAAATAAAAGGGGGAATTTTTAAACACTAAAATTTGGTAATTGATACTTGGTAGTGTCATATTTTAACCTATCTTCAACCTACATGACATGTGTGTACATACCATCATTCTCATTTTCTTGTTAGGTATTGTAGGAGCCTATACTAAGATTTATTTCATGCACTGTGCAATAGAGCTGACCACATAGACATAAATAATATTTAATATACCATAATATTATTTCATTTCATATATTTTTATACATGATATTACAAAGTAACATAGGAAAAGTCTTTTCTATAATTGGGGAGATCATATCTCCACATATCTTTCACTTCCCTATAATCTCTCAATCTCCTATATGAGTAATATTGTTACAACATATAATAATATATCACAACCAACTAACCAAATAATACATTCTAATAAATAACTCACACAATATTATATTTATCTCTCGGTAAATATCCAAATATAACTACTAATGTAAAAACTAATTCCTAACATTCCCCCCCTTAGTTTTTACATGGTGCAAAAACATTCACACTCTCACCTGCAGTATGCTCACCTTTGTGGCATGCCCAACTATTTGTCTCACGACCTTGATACAAAGAAAGGCTCACTCCTTCCATGGTGTTAAACAAGTTTACCACAAACCTTGACATGAATAAGAACATCATCAACTGTCCATCTCTGATGGTTTTCTGGATCTACCACAAACCTTTTCAAGATCCTTGAACTGTCTTACATTGGTTTTTTTTGTTCTTTCACCATATTTTTACATCAGGTAATTATGTTTAGAATTATTCACTAATTACGTCACTTAGACAAGCATGTACTTCTATTCTTTATTTGCAAACACACAATGGAAACTATAAAAAAAAACACCACACATAATATGTCACCAAAATATATGGGGCCTATCATTGGTGATGACAAGAGGCTCTGAAACCTGCAGCCTCCATTTCCTCCATCCTCTAGGAGGTGAAGCTACTCATTCAACAAAAGTGTCGATAAAGCTCATTCTGTCAGTTTTGATAATACAACCTTCCTTAATTTGGACGTCGTGTACAAGCGGAAATGCATATGTGAGGCATTATTTATTTATTTTTTACAATTTTGACTCTATATGACAACATGACTCGATGATGACCCAATAACAAACATTGACACTTTTGAATTTTTAGTACTGACACATTTGATGACAAAAATGATTTTTTCGATTTAACTCTTTTAACTACTGATACTTAACCCATTATTCTTTTGATTTTGAAAGATAATTTAAATCTATAAATAATTAAATTTATAATATAGCTAAAAGCTACAATTAAAAATTTAACTAAAGACATAAATTATTGACTCAAAAAAATTGACTCTTTACACTTAAGTCATTTTTTGACATTTTGATAATATTAACAAAATGACTAAATTTAAACCGACACTTTAAGTTTTTTAACATATAAATCAACTATAAATAATGACAATTTACCTTAACCACATAAACTTCACCCTAAATACTATGACGACTAAAGTGGCAAACTTTGAAATTATAATACTTATAAATAATAAAAATTGTCTTTAAACATATGGCTAGACTTATAAATAAAACTAAACTCTCAATAATGATCTCCTCGCACTATGTCATAAATATGACAAAAATACTAAATTGTAAACTAAAGCTAAAGAAATTTAACTCAACTCTAAGGAACAACTCCTTGTGAGAAATACGCAGATTGTATGGCAAACGGTCCATCGTAAAATCATATGTATAGCACCACATCACCGTCTATAATAAAGAAGTTATCATGCTTGAACAGGATGAAACACAGATCCAGGGAAACGTGGATGAAAGATTCGGTGCTGGGTTGCCGTGGAGACTTCAAATAACATGTTCCCAGGTTGACACACATGAGTGGTTGTAGATGTTTTGTAGTCTTTAAATACCACTCTTTCCACATACATAGATCAATCAACGACTATGCAACAATATAATAACATAGAAATAAGACCAGATCCAAGTTATACAATGCAAATGGTGATCATGTCCACATGAGAGGATGACAGGTTGAAATATTAAGAATGAAATGTCGATGGAGTAGCTGATGAATGAAGTTTGTAGGCCAGGCATAAAGTAACAAAAGTTCTGGAGTGCAAATTTTGTTGTGTTAAGGCAAATATTACTACCAAGTGCCATGAATCAAATTCTCATACATAGTTGGCTTCTTTTTCACTACTTGGGATCCTTAAATCTCCTTATGCACAGAATAGTAACAACAGACCGAAGAGACCATAATAGAAAACCATTGAATCACTAGAGCTTTAGAACTGCAATGGTGGCTCATATGATGAACGAAATGGAATATCGATCTAACTATAATATGCATGCTCAAGTTTTTAACAAAGTTTGGTAGTGTTATCAAAAATGCATGGGCCAAAATATTGATAGGGCCGTAGGTGCAAAGTGTTGCGATATTCACATATTAGACACATGAGTGTAGACTACTTGATATACAAACTCCCATTATTTGGAGCAATACAACACATAAATAAATCATGAGCAGTGAGCATAGAATGAGCAAAACCTTTCTCATGTTACTGCCATCATGATCTAAAGTCTGCTCTGATACCAATGTTAGGTGCACTGTGCAATAAAGCTGAACATAGAGACATAGATAATATTTAACACAATATAATATTATTTCATTCTATATATTTTCATATGGGATATTATAAAGTTATATAGAAAAAGTTTTTCCTATAATTGCGGAGATCATATCTCCATTTATCTCTCACATCTTTATAATCTCTCAATCTCCTATATGAGTAATATTATTATAACATATAACAATGTATCACAACCGACTAACCAAATAATATATTCTAATAATTAACTCACATAATATTAAATTTACCTCTTGATAAATATCCGAATGTAATTACTAATGTAAAAACTAATCCCTAACATTTTCGTTCTCTCACATCCACATGCCTTATACAGGTCTAAACCTCCCAAGTTCTTATCAGCCACCTATAAGAATTCCCATAGTCTGTGTCAAACTAGTTATTTATCTTACTTAGACATCTCTAAATTATCATATAAGTGTTTCTATTTATTGGATAATGACATCAAAATTAGAACATATTATCTAACAGTAGTGTTTAAGTTTGATGGTTTCATCATGCATTAAGCAACAATCACATTTTAAATTCAAATCATTTATATGGGTCAGCTCATTCATCTAGCGTGTAAGTGGCGTTAAAAAATTAACCAAGGAGTCTAATATAAACACATAATAGGTGTAAGCCAATTGCCCATATAAGCATCTATCAAACATATTCAAACACTTGTATGTTCAAAGGCACTACTTTATTCTTCCCAATCTACCAATTAGTCACAAGGAGTAGGTCTTAGCCAAGTCTAAAACACCTCAAGAGCCAAGCCAAAGTTATCAATATCCAAGTATCAAAATATAAATTATAGGTTGCATATATTCATCTAACAAGAATAACTACATGCAATTTGACTTCCATCTTCAGAGTATTGGATATGTATACAACACTTAACCATTCAATAAGGAGTGGTTGGGGTCAGCTCAACCCACCTTTCTTCCCCTTTTGTAGGCCTAATTCTATCATTACAATTGGACCCAGGGTTTTAAGTAAAGGAGATAAGATTATGGGTATTGTGCACATAATCATACCTTGGCATCACACACACATGCATAACATAAACATTCACAACAATTTGTATAGAAAAATAAGTTCAAGATTCACATAAATAGAACGACTGGTCTCATAACACAATAATTGATGATAACAACTAAAACTAATGGTAGTGTCTAGGCAAGCCCATAAATCCAACTCATGATCTAAGTGTAGTGTAGCTTTCTACCTGCCTTACCACCTATGCATAGTCTCAATCCACCCTAGAGAAATTAAACACTAAGTATCTTATCCTTGTGTTGTACTCTCTATATTTAGTAAGTGTAATGGTTAAACTAGCTTTAGTCCTTTACATTCATATAAATATTTATTGTTATATTATATATAATTTAAAATACACATTAGTTTCTATCTTATTAAGGGTTAACATTAATCTAAAACAAGGTATACAAATACATCAAATGCAAACAACATCATAAAAAAGAGGAGGTATTGGATTGTCGTTAAGAGGTAGAGTAACCCAAGAAGAGGGTTATCATGAGGGTGAATCCATAACCACCCATCCATTCTAATAATCATCTGGTAGATCCAAAGGAAAGAACATGTCCCACCCAAGTGGTATACACACAATAATCTATGTTTGCTCACCACTACACACCAAGAAGTTCAATAAGATGGCCCAACAAAATCTTTTCCATGTGACTGGGGACTCCAACCCCTTTGTTAAGGAGGAGGTGTGGATAAACAACTACATGAGCGGTCCCACCAACATCTGGGTGCCAATGGTGGATAATCCTATAGTGGACCATTTGGAGGGACCTTGCTCATAATGCATAGAGCACTCCTCCAATGGTTGAGAATCTTTTAATTTTTTTTAAATTCTTAGGCCACTTTGTTTGCATGCACTTTGATCTATTAAAAAATAGAGGTGACCACATAAACCTTATCATTAATGGAAAAATACCAAGATTGAGCCTCATTACATAATATAGTAACATTCCTAGCTTTCCAATGTTGAAATAAAATTAAAGATCTGAAAGAAATCTAAATAAATACAATGTATGATGGTCACTAAGAAGGATCTCCAAACAAATCCATCCTTTAGTTGATGGGCTCTGTGTGGAAAGGCTGAAATAAATTATGTGTCCATTGCCAATCTTCATGAGCATGAGGGCAAGTCCAGAATAAGTGTTTCAAGGTCTTGGGTTCGTAACACACAAGGCACTTAAAATTAGGCATCTAAACATGAGTGAACTTTTCTCATAGTTATAGACCTTGATAAAATAAAAACCACACAAAAATTGAGAGCTTGGGCTCAATTATGGAATCCCATATCCGATTAAGATAGGCAAGCCATGTCCAATGAAAATAATTCAAACTCCATGGATTATTTAACTTTCCAAGAGAGGATATAGAAATCTTGGAGTTTAATTATTAAAATGTGTATCATATTTCCAACACCAATCTTTCCATCATGCAATTATGGATGAAGGCCACATTTATGTAGAGTAACATCTAACATGAACTCCTCAACATTCAAGATATCGGGTATATCATAAACAACTAAATTATACTTTCTCTGCATAATGGGTCATGGAGTCCAATATAGAGAGAATACAAGATATCTTACTATGAAAATACCATTCTTGAACAATCATAGGGCTTTAATACCAAGAGTTTTAGCAAGCAAAATATTATTGTTAGACATAATGGGGGACCACCAAATATTGTGGTAATTAAATGAAACACAAGATATGAATCCATCCCCAACCCATTTGATAAATATTTTAACCATTTCAAACGCTTTCCACTTATTTTTGGACATAAAATACCCCTCAATTTTGGCATAAGGTAATGACCAAAGCATGCAATCCAATATTCTTCTAGCAAGTCTTGCTATAAGGCGAGCCTATGACAATACAATTTTAAAACAAGACTTTCAAAGCTTTAGTTCTATTAATGGCATGAACAACCCATTTTACACATAGAGCAATTCTCTATTTTTAAATGTGAATAATACCCATAACTCATTTATCCTATGGGAGGCACAAATATCCCATGCAAATATATGGAAACATTCATTTTTATTAGCACCAACCCAAATAAAATATATGAGAAATTTAGTGAGCCTATCATTATAATCCTTAGAAGGTGCCCAAATATGTATACTAATAGACATGAGTGGCCAAAAGAATTTTTAATATATTTGAAACTCTCTCTAGAGATAAGGGTTTGGTAATCTAGTATGGAATTTTATTTTCAGCTCACTCTAACACATATTATCAAAGTTTGTAGGGGAAACTATCAAAATCAAATGGAATGTCTAATAATTTTAACCTCTCCCCTCTGTTGATCCATTTACATTGGAATATATTTAACCAACTAGTCATAGGCATCATGTTTTCCAAAAACATTGTGTTTTGGCCCATTATAGATCTGAACTAGAGGTTTTACAAAAAATGTCAAGGCAAGTCAATGCTTTTTAAAAAGAAGCTTCATTTTTTTAAAGAGAGAGGAAAGATTCATATGCAAAGTGGTTTTTAATAAGTTGAAAATTCCTTTCAAGAAACACAATTACTATATAAAACCCTTGCTTGGCTCTAAATGATAGAAGATAGCCAAAAGCTTTGACGGCTAAAATATTGAGCACATGAGCAAGTAGACATCCTTATCTGATAGAGTGAAAGAGGCCAAATATCTTAGGCATGTGGCCATTATTGTTTAAACAAATCAAGGCATTAAAAAAGAGAGTTTTTATATCTAAGAGAAAAAATAATCTAAACCCTAAAGCTTTTAACATGGCAATGATAAAGGCCCATTCAATACAATCAAAGGTTTTTTCAAAAACAAGTTTTAGAAATAATGTCCATTGTTAAGAGGGATGGGCCCATTCCATACCTTCATATACCATAATTATGTTATCCAAGATGTATCTAATTTTGATAAACCTCATTTTCTATGATCTAACAATTTCAAGAAGGATATGATGCAAGTGTTGTGTCAAGACTTTAGCAATGATTTTATACGAGACATTCAACATGGTAATGGGTATTCAATTAGTAATGAACATCATATCTATTGATTTAGGGATAAATTTAATATTTCCTTATTAATAAATTTCCCTAGATATTTTGTTTATAGAGCTTCATGGTAAACCAGAAACAAACTACATGTGGTTTTATAAAATTCAAAAGGGAAACCATCCACTCTCAGTGCTTTATCATTAGCCATGTTATGCATCACTGTAAAAATCTCATCTTTAGAGAGTATAACATCACAAAGTCATTGAGACAATGGCCTAATTGTGTGAGGATCCACATCCATACATTCCTACAATGCTTGAGCCCACTCAACAAAAGTTTTCTAGGTCTAAAACCTCAATGTATAGTGGTCCCCAAAGGTAGAAGAAATTTTAGAGAGATTGGTAAGGTGTCCATGTGTAGTTTTGATGTATTTGATATGTTCTCTAACATGGTAATTATAAAGGGCCATTCAATAAGGTCAAAGGATTTTTCAAAAACAAGTTTTTTAAATAATGTCTATTGTCAAGAGGGATGGGCCCATTCCATACCTTCCTAGACTGAAATTATGTTATCTAACATGTATTTACTTTTGATAAACCTCATTTTCTTTGGTCTAAAAATTGCATGAAGGATATGATGCAAGCAATGTGTTAAGACTTTAACAATGATTTTATATGAGACCTTCAACAGGGTAATGGGTCTCCAACTAGTAATGAACACCATATCTCTTGCTTTAAGGATGAATTTAATATTACCATATTAATCAGTTTCCATATATATTTTATTTTAAGAGCTTCATGGTAAACCAGAAATAAGTCTGGTCCAATAAACTACCACGTGGTTTTGTAAAATTCAGAAGGGAAACCGTACACTCTTAGTGATTTATCATTGGCAATGTTATGCATCACTACAAAAATATTGCCTAGAGAGAGTGGAACATCACAAAATGATTAGGCCAAAGGGATAATCTTGTGAGGATCCACATCCATACATTCCTACAATGCTTGATCTCACTCAACAAAATCTTTCTAGGTCTAAAACTCCAATTTATAGTTGTCCCCAAAGGTCAAAGAAATTTCAAAGAGACTAGTAAGGTGGCCATGTGTAGTTTTGATGGATTTGATATTCTCTCTAACCCGATTAGCCCTTAAATATTAAAAAAAAATTTAGAGGCATGGTCTCCCACTTTGAGTTAATGTAAATAGGCATAGATCTGAGCAATTTTGGTAGTGTGACATTTTACAAGCTTGATATTATGTTTAAGCTTAGTGGCCTTTGAATGTAATTACGTATTATATGGGTTTTTCCCAATATGTGTAGTAACCCACTATAAGTCTTTGACCAAGGCACCATGTGTATATACATAATATTTTTCACCTTATCATTTATTGACACTTTCTCTTGTAGTGACTTATCAAACATCGATATCCCTAAGTACACACCTTAAAGGGTACACTAAGAAAGGGGTAGGTAGGCTTGTGGTGATTTGTAAGAAATGTTTCTATGTAATGATCATATCATCCCTACCATTAGTTGAGATTCCTTAGATTTGTCTTACTACCTACCTCCTTCCATGATATGTCATTCAACTATGCTAGTTCCCTCATATCCTATGACATCAACTAGGTTGACACTGTTAGTTTATAACCTTTTACCTTCTTGTATTGTATCAAATAATTTGATATATTTTATATCTTATTTTTTGACATTTGTACTATATCATCCTATTTGATGTCATTCAATGCCAATCAAATATCTTAATCATATGGATATGGTCGATGCCATCAGTTTAGTATTTAGAGTTGGTTTTGGGTATTTGATCACTATATATATAAGTCATATTTCATTCCATATATATCATATACACTCTATTCACTTTACTTTCACTTGCACTTCTTCCCTATGTCACATTTGGAGGAGTTATAGGTATAATCTTCTCTTGAATGAATTTTGTCTTGTGAAAGTCTTAGAGATCCAATATGAGAAGTCATTGGGAGTATTCTTAGGTCTTCTATAAACCATTTGAGGTCTTCACAATCACAAAAATATATTTCAAATAACCATTGACTAAGGGGAAGATTGAGGCTTGACAAGTCACATAAACATAAGTATTTCTAACCTTATGTCATTTCCTTTATTTACTTAGTAGATAGATATTACTTATTTCTTAATGAAAAAATGTGTTTGTATCCTTGTCTAGGTTCTCTCTAAACTTATACTAGTGTGGTTATATGATTTATTAGATTTGCCATATTCTATTTTAGGTTGCCTAGACCCCATTTTTTTAACATGGCACCTTACCCCTTATGATCATTCTGACCCTTCCTTTTTACTTTACTTACACAACTACTTACATTGTTTATTTATAATAAATTACTTACATATAAATCTAGTTAGAGCTATTTTGTTATTCCATAGGCTTAGGCTTTATAACCCTTTCCTCTCAATATTTTCAATACAAGTACCCCTTATTTTAGGTCTATGAATCCATTGATCACTACCTAAAATGTTAGGTATCATGGGATCTATTTGATTAACTTTATCTGAGTCTAAAACTCTTGAGATAGGATAGTTGTAGGCTAATCCTAGTATGTACATATATTCTAGTGAACCCAATGTGGACCTCACCATTACCTTCATTCCTTCAATGAAACTAATACAATTTTGTCTATGTTTTTATTTTTAGCCAACTATACCAGCTAGTCCACTACAATTTTTTTTCTGTCTACCAACAATTTCAACCAACTAATATCATTCTTTACATTTTTCAACTGCATTATCTAGACCGATACAATTCATTTTTATCAACTAGTGTTAGAAAAAAAAAATCCCCAAATTATATCAGCCAACCTAATGCAATTTATTTTATTCAATTGACTACATAGGCTTGTTTGATATAGTTTTTTTTATCAACTCAATAACTAATTGTACTGACATGGCCGTTACCATCTATTCATAAAATAACCTAATAATTACACTATGATGTAGTCTTTTAAACTTCCAATTAGTCAATAAAACTACATAATCAAATATCTAGATTCGAACCTCACTTATATCCTTAATGTAAGTGTAAGTCTTGAACTAATTCCCCCAAGCCTTTATACTTGTACCATGACTAAATATTCCTTAGCAAATCCCCCCAATCCTAAACCAATTTTTGAATCATGTAACCTAAATTTGGTGTCATCCATGCAAACACAATGTAACATGGTTGAGGTCACTCACACTTGTCCTCCTCTAACCAATAATCCTAATACTTCTAATCAGAATCCACATCTAGATGCAACTCAAGTCCTTACATAAATGGTTCAATAAATGACCCTCATGCAAGATTTTACTATCAATCAAATGTTTCAAATGCAAAATCACATTTTAAAAATGGCTAGCCAACCTCAAGTCATCATGACTAAACCAAATTAGAATTTTGTTCCTCATCCTCTTCGAGATGCCAATGGGAATATCATCCCTCAACCTCTAATGCATAAATAAATGCTTCAACATATTCAAAATGAACCTTTATCTCTCTTCAATGTGTCCATAAATATTAGAAACATCTCTCTAACTATCACATATGATGGGACTAAAGATCATGTTATCTTCCTAAAATCTTTTGACAATCTCTATAAGGAATGGGTTCAAACTAATATCTTTGCTACCACCAAGATCCTATCCAAAACCTTTATTGGCAATGTGATTGAATGGTATAATCACATTCCTATATATTCCATTACATAACTAAAGGATTCATGATGCTCTAGTTAAGTAATTACAACATAATGATCTTAAAAATAGCCTTAGCCGTTTCATCAATGTTAAACGACTTCCTAACAAATATGCTCACAATTTTGTCAAATGATGGGAGTCTCTATCTCATAAATCATACCATAACATGAGTGGTGATAATATTTTCAAAATCTTTGTTACCACTGTTACAGTCTAATTTTTTTGAAAAGAAAGAAACTAGGAATAGGGTGTGTAGAAAAACTAGTTGAATGTGCGAACATTGGATCCAAGTGATTGTGGATAGATCCTCTTTGGCTTGGGAGGATGACCTAAAAATAAGAAAACATTAAAATAAACTTGTTTGTTAGACAAGTAGATGGGTGGATTGCCTAACAGGAGCTAGATCCTAAAAGTGAAAGCTTTCGAAGAGGCTGTCAATCCACCTTCTTCAAAATACTTAAGTTGGAATGATAAAAGAAGTAGATTTTTCATAAAAACAACAAATTAATGATACCAAAATAGCAAATAAATAAATTTGATACAATAAAGTTAAATGATTTGCAAAAGATAACTAAATGAATGTAATAGTTTAATTAATACTAATGCTGAAAATTGGTAAAGGTTATGGTTTTGGTTTGGTAAAGTGGTGAGGGTCAAAAGGATTGTTTTGTTGGTTTGGGTAGATGATCAAGTATACAAGTATACAAATATATGGATAGATAAATGAGCCAAATAATTAAATATGGCAAAGGAAAAATAAAGGTACAGATGGCAAAGAGGGAAAATAGGTAAATGAGGCAAAGAGGTGAATGGGATAAAGGGGATAGATGAAATGGCAATAGCCAAAGGGATTAATGGGATAAAGAGGAAGGGGTTAAGGGATCAAGATTATGGAGGTTAAGAAAATAAAATGCCAAAGGGAAATAAATAAATAATTAAATTTATAAAATAAAGTAAATTACCTCAATGTTGTTGAAGTGGCTTGAAGATGTTGATGATGGTTGAATGTTGATGAAGCAATTTTGATAGAGCTTCATTGATTTAATATTTTATCCCCAAAGATGATGATGACCTCCAAGATGATACCTCCTCCAAAAACCTGCAACAAGATGTTAAAAACCAAAGACTAACTTTCAACTTAACCCCTGGTGAAGGAGAGGGGGGGGGTATTTATAGCATTTGATGTTGGGAAACATGCCAAAAGAGTGGGATAGTGAAGTAATTCAAATTTTTCCAAGTGGTTCATGATTTATTCAAGGTGAGGTTGGTGGGTATTCCCATGTGGGTTATAAAATCTCCCTCTTTGCATATGAATCTACGTTTAAATGGAAATCATATACATGGGTTTGAATCAGATCGAAGACTTTTTACCACCCTTATTTGTCTTCATTCCAGCACTTAAAGAGGTGGCACAACAAATGCGGTGCCATTTTCCATGTGGGGGATGAAAAGTCCAAGGTGAGGTTGGTGGGGATTCCCATATGGGTTGGAAAGTCTCCCATTTGGGTTGGTGAGCCTTCATTTGGGTTAAAAAGTTAAAAATGGGTGCCTTTTGTCTTTTCTAAAGTCTTAAAGGGGTAGGTGTCTCTTTTAAAGTATAATTTCATGTGGTAAGACAAGAATACATGTTGAATAATAACCCTTTAAGGGGAAATTTTCCACATTTCAAGGGGGGTCCTTGTGATGCTTGAATGAGGTCATCAAGCACTTTGGGAAGGGTCCCAAGTGGGGTATGATGTCCCACATCAAGCCACATCACTTCTAAGCCATGTCACTTACCATATCACCTCCCAAATCACTCCCCATGTCACTTGACATGTCACATGCCATGTCACTTGACATGTCATCATGAATAGTAATAGTGGGTCCCATAATAAATAGTGATGATGAATAGTACTTTTAAATAGTGATTTTGAATGATATTTATGATTAGAAGAATAGTTATTTAGTTGGGTGAAGGGGGTTTTTGGGAAGGTTTAAGATTTTTTAGGGGATCCTGAGGTATTTAGTCATCAAAAATTATAAATGTGCAATTTTTTGGTGTCTAAAATTTGCCCCTTTTTGTTATGTGGCTTTGAATTAATAAGCTACAAAACAAAAACAAATTACTTGGTTAAAGGTCAGGATGCCCTGAGTATGGGATGAGGTGTTCCCCCTCAAACTAAGAGTCAATGAGGAAAGGTTGAATCAGGTGTAGGTTTGATAAGCAATTGATGGGGAGACACTAGGTGGTGCCACAAGGTAGTTGTGTACATGAAATGCCCATGGGTTCTTAAAATATGACTAAGCATAATAGTTAAGATTACATAGAGACTAAAGGTGAAAATGTTGATAACAAGGTTAGGTTCTAAGATAAATGATAAGGTAATTGGTCCCCAACATTGGTCATAGCTGATTGGGTTAGTCTTATAAAGGCTCCTAGATAGGGTCGATGTTGACTTAGGTATCTAGGGTAGGAAGTGCTCTCGAGAAAACACAAATGGTCTAGTTTTGCATGAAGACATGCAAACATTTAAAATTTTAGCATGGAAAGGTTGGTCATTATGATCAAAATTTATTTAAAAAAAAACACCAATGTTCTGGGTCAAAAGCAATTGACATCAAGGTGGATGTGGTGAAAGCATGGGTGGATTGGGTATGGGTTGGAAGTGGATGGCCGAGCTGACTCAAGATGCACATGGAAAGTGGATGTTGCCTACATAGTTCTATGGACAAGAATCCAAAAAGAACGTTAGGCCAAATGTAGCTCTTTTGAGGTGAATGGTGTTGGTTAACTTGGTTTCCCCAATTTGATATCATGTAGGTAGGTCTAGGGGAAGGACATTGGAGAAAGGGAAGTGACAAAGGGTGAAAAAGATGGTTATCAAATAGTTTTTGATGGGTGTGGTAGAAATGGTTGATGAGATTACCTAGAATGTAATTAGATGATTATGTCAACTATGTAAAAAAATTTGTAGCCATGGATAAGCAGGTTGAAGCATGAAGTTTTTTCCACCATCGTAAAGAAAAGGAAACGTAGAAATATGTGGTACCAAGATTTGGAAACTCTGGAACTACTTGAATTGCTATGGTGATTCAATGGGTTCTTTCATCACCATGTAAATATGCTGACATTGTGCACATTCCATAATAATGTCATTAACAAGATATGGAAGGTTATTATTCAATGGTTCAGAGAAGCAAAGTAGTAGAGTGGGTAAACGAGAACTGGAAAAGATTTGAACCCTAGACCCTTGAGTCAATGGGGCCCCAAAATAATTAAGCATTAAGTTTTTGAGGGAATTCAAAGAAAGATGCTGAGGGGTTTTGGAATATGGAGTTAGGTAAATAATAATAACATTAATTAATTGAGGGATTAGGTTGTGGATTATGGTTAAAGAGTAGGGTTATTATAAGGTGTAAGAAGATGTAGTTCAAAAGGGAGAATCAAGGGAAATTATTAGTTGAAAGGTTAGGGTGTGTGAGAGGGTGTAGCTATCATCCCCACGTGGGTATCCCAAATATTTCATTTAAAGGTGGTTTTAGTTTTGATTCTAACATCTTTGAAGGTCAAAGTAAAAGGGGTTTAGAATAGGCAAGACTAGAAGAGGTGGGGAAGGAATTTTCATCTTGATGGCTGAACGACGCTCAGGTTTGCTAGTTGGTCATATGAGCTCGCGGTCCTAGCCAATTGTGTTATAAAGTCATAGGATTGGTCTATATCTCACAGTAAACCAAAATTGAGTGGAAGACCTTGGAGGCCATAACATGCTCAAAATGGGTAGAGGGTTGAAAAGGAAAAAGGTGATAGTGAGGGTGAAGGGAGTAGTTGGAGAGGGATAAAAAAGAGAGTCTGAGCAAAACATATAGAGGCATTAAAGGAAAAAAAGGGATGCTCCTAAAGTAAGGAACCTGATCAAATTTTATGCATTAAGGCAAGGGCATGGAGGATACAAGGAAGCCGACAAGGAAATGTATGTAGAAGTAGTACAATTGGTGACTTCACTCTAAAGAGGTGGAGGTGAAATTGGAGAACATAACAAAGATCCAAAAAGGGATGAGGTAAAGGTGGACTAAAAGATGGATGAAGAGAAAATAATGAGGTCACAGATAAAGATTAAGGTGGAGAAGGATGTAAGAAACTAGGCATGGTCATATAAGTCAGGAAGAACAAGGAGGGGCATCAAGGGATATGAAAAAAATGAAATGAAATGGAGAAAAGAGAAGAAAAATAAAAGGTAGAATATTGTGGGTGAGAGATGCACTAAAGAATGACAGATTGGAGAATTGAAAAGGATGGGGAGAGAAGTGTAACAATCATGAAGGGTAATGGGAGAATGAGGGAATGGGTGGCCATGAAAGGTTTGAAAATAAGTCTAAAAAAGACAAAAGAGAAAATAGTTTGGTGATGAAAATGAAAAACAAGGAAATAAATGGAAGAAAAGGAAACATGGGGAAAAAAAGAGTGAAATGAGGACACAAATAGGAAGATGGGAGAGGGAAGAAATAGGTGGAATCTTGACCAAGTAAGCATGGGTGATGATATGCAAGGAAAGGAATAACAAAGTAAAGCAGATGGTGGTTTTGGAAATGAGAATGGGATGGAAAATGGGAAATGGGTGAGGAACGAGGGAAAGTAAAGGATGGGTGGAAAAGATTGTAAAGAGAGAAGTTAGGTGTTAATCAACATGTTAGAAGAGATTAACAAGATAAAGGTTTGATTAGAAGGGATTGACAAGCTGAAAAATGGTGATGTGGTGAAGAAATAGGGGGACACAATGAAAGGGAGTGAGATGAAACTAAGGGATAAAGATCAGGGATGATAAGAACAAAAATAAATAATTGAAGCAGGGATGCAAAGCATGGATACTCACATAGATGCAAAATATAAGTGAGTATCGAGATGAATAGAGGAAAAAGGGAATGCCAAAAGGGCCATAGGCAAGAAGAGATAAGAAGAAAAGGGCAATTAAGGAAGGCTTCTCAAAGGATAAATACCCAAGGAGAAACTAGTTATGGAGGAAAAATGGGAAGATAAAAAGGATGAAAGCATGGAAAAAAAGCAAACAGGAAGAATGGAAAATGGGTATGGTGGGAAGAGTGGTGGAATGGTAGAGAGTGGTGATACACATAAAGAAAAGTTTCAGCAATAGAAAAAACATAAAGCTTGCAAGATGCACAATATGATGTGGAATGGGTGAGGAAAAGAGAGTGATAAAGGGGGTACGATAAATATCCAAGGGTGAGGGGAGATGATGAGGACAAAGAAAGAAGTTGGAGGGAATAAAGGGCAAGGTTGGTAATAAGGTGAAAGAGAGGCAGAAAATGCAAAAGGTTGGTGGGGAAGTGGGCCGCAAAGCATGCACAAGGAAAGATGATGGGGAGGCCAATGAAATAGAGTAGGAGGCGGCTTTATGGGAGGTAAGGAGGAATAATGGGGAATGCTTTCAACCCTTGTGTTAAAAGAGATTGACAAGATGGAAAAGTGATTAAAATAGATTAACAAGCTAGAGGTAGGGAGATGGCTAGGAGATAGGTAGAGAAGTGGAGGAAGAGATTTTAGGTGAGAAGGGCAAATAAATTAAAGTGGTTGAGCTGACATTAGTAACTAAGTGATACCTACATAGTCCAAAAATACCTTAGGCCAATGTAGTTATCCCAAAAATGGGGGAAAGACTCAAGAGGAAGTATTAGATGGTGTTAAAACATAAGGATGCTAAAAAAAGAATTCAAAGCTTCCTTGATGTAGGATGCCCTAAACATGAGGGTGTTGTTAGCAATAGAAATGAGTGAGAAGAAAAAAGGGGATGGGAATTCGTTATTAGTGGCCGAGATTCCCTTAGAGTAGTGCCTACATAGTTCATGGACATCAGGCCAATGTATTTCAACAAGGTTTGGATGAGTGGTGTTCAAATTGGCTACCCGAATTTGATGGACCACATGGGTTAATTTGGGATGAGGGAGAAGGTTTTGTAAAACAACAATTTTGGGTTTTGGTGAAGGTGTCGATGAAAGTGAATGGGGTAGGTTGGTAAATAGTTACCATAATGATCCAACATTTAGTAGGATGAGAGATACAGATGGGCAAGGTAGGATAAATTATAAGGGAACACAATGCGAAGTATCACAATTAATGGAGTTAATCCAAAGAAGAGGTGCCTTTATTAGGAGGTTACACCTTCTAAAATTGTGCGAGGGTAGGAATTTGAAGATAGTGTTTACTGCTAAGATCCAAGTTTTAGGAGGTGGGGGTCTATCTAGATATACAGAGTTGTTGTGGTCAATGTTCATCACCGCTACAAGCTAACTTTTAAGGGTAGTAGCGAAGTGACGACCTTCAAATAATTTCTTTGATGTTCAAGTAGATTCTACAAGGAAGTTAGTAGTGTGGTGAGTGATAGAGGATGGACCTTGCCTAACCCAAGAGCTGCATGGGTAGGCTAGACAAATGGTGACCATGTCTACATCCTCTGTCCCAGCTCCAAGGAACCAGTGACTTATTGGTTTCGCTAGTTTGGGCTACCAACTAGAAGCTACATGGTCAGAAGAAGATAGTGGTTCCCTTTCTATGGATGAAAATTTAGTAGGCATAAAATAAAAGATCACCATGTTCGAGCAGACACTACCAATGGTTAGGGTCTGATGCTTAGAGCATGTGGTAGTGGGTTGGTAGGAATAAGAGGGAAAAGGTGGCAAGAGGGTGAATGTATCACTATGAAATAACTAGAGTAGAGTATGATTATTACTCTATTGGGATGAATATGGGAGAGGAGAACATAATATACCTTTTGGTGATTGCTAAGATAGTTAATAATACATATGTTAGTTCAAGAAGTAATTAAGTAGAAGGATGGTTGAACACAAATCTAGAGTCACCAGATAATTGGTCTAATGCTTAGGTAGGAAAATAATGCATGTCTGTGTGTTAGGCAATGTGTGTGTAATCTGATGACTATGTATGTGTCACGTGACTCCTCACACCCTAAATAAAATATTACATAGTTTGACATAAACATGTATAAAATGTGTTGGGTGTTGTTGGTTGAATGTTATGGTTATGGTTATGATTTTTATAATCTCACTCAATATAAAATGAATGACTATTGTTATTGCAATGTTAGATGGTAAAAATTGTGATGAAAACATCAACTAAGAACATTGAGATGAGAATAGGCCACAATGCTTCATTTTTGACAAGGATTGAAAACAAACCTAAAGTGGGATCAACTTAATGAATATAAGCCCTTCAAACACTACACATGAGTTGTCGTTAGTTGATAAAAATGGTTTCTTAATCATAGGGTGTCAAGTAAGCTCTAAATCCCTTGATTTACATATGGTCAAAAGGGAAGATGGGATATAGGTGGTGTGAAGGGTAACGGGTGATATGTATGATAACTTCATGTGAATTAGTTTTCCCCTTTTATAGGTGGCCTAAGAATGGTAATAGACAAGTCCATGTCATATGTTAGATGTAGACTGATCAAAGCAGGAAGTCTACATGTGAAAGGCCATTGTGGCTGTAGATTTTTTATGATAGTGGGTCTTTTGCTTTATTAGTGTATATGGGAAGCTGATCAATGTGAGAAGCTTCCATGAAATTTCGCTAATTTTGACAAAGTTAACTCAACCATCCTTCGAGGGATTGGTCTAAGCTTATTAGCTTTGTTTTAATGCTCCTAATAGTTGTCCTTAAAAGGAGCACTCTACCTTACATGTGGCAATTTTTTTTTTTTGGGTAGCTATCCTTCAAGGGAGCAGTCTACAATACATAAGATATTGACCCAATTAATTTTTGCAAGATGAAATGTTTTTTGACATGGACCAATCTAATTAGGTTCAGAGGTTTACCTTTATGAGGGAAAAACTTTACACAAGAAGGTTAATGATATGTGAAAGGGTGTGGTTTTGAGAGATAATGACCATGGGACTCCATCATGTTAGAGATGAAAAGTATCAATGAAAACCATGCTATGGGTAGAGCTGTGGTACCCATATTTAAGATTAGGCCATGACTATGATGGTTAATCACATGGTTCTATGTTGTAATTAATTGTCCTCAAAAGGGGAGGAGGAAAGTGGGTCAAGGTGAAAATATCATAATTAAGGGACAAGCTTAAGTTAGACAAATAAGTTAGCTCGATCCTTCTTTAACAAAAAAATGGATGCATATGCGAAGTATTGAGAGGCTCAGGTTCTGGTTTGCCTTTAAGAGAGGACAAATGATAAACTCTTGATCCATACTTATGGGTGATGATGTAGGGTCCAAGCTAATTGAATGCGAACTTTCCTCATTTACTCTTCTCCATGTTAGTCACATGTTGGTTTTATTTTAAGATGAGTTCTTTGATATTGAACTCTTATTGTTTAAGGTGCTTGTTATAAGTGCATGTGATATGCTTTTGATATATATGGAGGTGGGTAAGAGCTGGTAAATGATGCTCGTCAAGTAGCTCAAGTTGAGATAAATTATGTTGATGAAAATCTTCCTCAAAAATGAGTTCCTTCAAAGATATACAAAGAGAGGGGATTTGGACTTCAAGAGGCTAGACTGCCTCTACTCCAAAGACTAGAGAGAAAGGGGTAGCACTAGTGGAGGTTTGAAGGCTAGTGCGATATGCCCATAAGGCAAACGAGATGTGTATGTGCCAATCCTAACATGAAGCACTAATAAATTTGGTTAATATTTTGGTGAGGGTTTTATTAGAGGCTTACACTTGTCCATTTGCTTGTGGTTGTTAAGGTGAGGAAAATCTTAAATCAATGTCAAATGCATCACATTAACCTTGGACTTGCTTATTCTTGAAGGATTTGCCTTTATCGGTGATGATCTTATGAGGAACACCAAAGTGACAGATGATATGGTGGTTAATAAAGTTGACAATATTTTTTGCTTTGGTAGAGATTAGAGGAATAACTTCTACCCATTTGGTGAAGTATTTGGCGGCTATGATGATGGAGCTATGTCGTTACAAAGAATGGGGGTTAATTTACCCAATGAGATCGAGCCCCCATTGAGAGAATGGCCAAAAGTCCTTAGATATTTGGAGGCTATTGGTTGGTGCATGATGTAAATTAGCATGTTGTTAACATTAAACACATTTTTTTACATAATCACAATAGTCTTGGTTAAGGGTGGGCCAATAGTAACCAAGGTGAAGGATACATTTAGCGACCACTAGGCTACTAAAATGTCCCCCACAAATCCCATCATGTGTTTCCTTGATGGCATGGGAAGCTTCATGGTTATGTAGGCAATGAAGGAGATTGTCAAAACCATGTTTTAAAGGATTCCCCCTAGTATGGTGTAATGAGAGGTACTTTGAATAAAATCTCTTCGGGCATTCCTAGAGAGGTTAGGAGGAACAATGCCTAGGTTGAGGTAGTTGAAAGTTTGGTCATACCAGATGTCAGATGGGATTCCTCTACATTATAAATGGTAGAGAGGTTAGATTGGCCATAAGAGGGTGTGTTAAAATGATGAACGGTGATAAATATTTTGGAATTTGAAGGCTAAGAAGGGATTTGAGAAGTAAGGTAGGCCATTGTATCCATAAATTTATTAGTAGATCGAGGAACAAATTGGACTAGGTAGTGTTCGAATGATTTTAAGAGTTTGTCAACTAAAAGCTTATATTTTAGCAAGACATCATTCTTACATTGATAGGATCCATTAACCTGGTTGACCACAAGCTTAAAATCACCAAAGACATGGATTGTCTTAGTTCCCAAGCTTTGAGCAGTTCAAAGGCCTATCACTAGGGCTTCATACTCGACCATATTATTGGTGCATTCAAAGTCAAGTTTGAAGGAGAGAGGAAGGGGTTCACCATTGAGAGGAATGAGAATAACTCTGGTGCCCCCTCCTTGTTGGAATTTTTAACCATCAAAGAACATGGTCATTTGGTAGGTTATGTCATCTTCTTGAAAAAGAGTCATGATAGACTCATCTGGAAAGGTAAGAGGAGGTCGTTGGTTATTTTATAAAGGAGCTTCAACCAATTAATCAACAATAACCTAAACTTTAATTGAATTCTATTTGAGGAATTCATGGTCAAATTTAGCTAGGAGCATGAGCCACTTAGCCATACACTGATTTCGGTATGCTTCAGAGTGCATGCATTTAAATGGGTCAGATTAGTGATGACATAGGTTTCATGGTTATGAAGGTAGTGGCAGAGTTTGGTGGCCATGAAGGTCAATGCTAAGCAAATTTACTCACTGTGTGTAACTAAGTTTTGTATTCTACAAGCGTATGACTAATGTATTATACAACTTGCTCTTTATGTTCATCTCGGTGAGCCAACATTGCCCCTAGGGAATGGTCAATGATAGAGATATATAGGTAAAAGGGGTGTTCATCCTTAGGAGGGGTGAGGATAAGCGGTGACAAGAGGTACTATTTGAGAAAATCAAAGGCCTTTTGATAATCACTACTCTATTTGAAAGAGACATCCTTCTTCAGAAGGTGATGGAAATGTTGGCACTGATCTAAAAGTTGGGAAATGAAACAACGAATGGATTTATGTTTTCCCTAGAGGCTATGGAGCTATTTAAGGTTGGTTGGAGGAGGCATGTCCAAAATTACTTTGACTTTAGTAGGGTCTACTTTAATTCTATGAAGAGAGATGATGAAGCCAAGAAGCTTTCCTGAAAGGACCCCAAAATTGCATTTCTTGGGATTTAGGTGAACATGAAAATGGATGAGGCATTCAAATATGATTGTAAGAATAGTCAAGTGATCTATTTGGAATTTGGATTTCCCTAGAAGATCATCCACATAGTATTCTATAATATTAAAGATGATATCATGGAAAATATAAGTCATGACACATTGATAGGTTGCACCATCATTCTTTAACCTGAAAGGCATGACTCTATAGTAGAAAGTTCCCTAAGGGGTCATAAAGGTAGTTTTATGTTGATCTTCAGGGGCAATCAAGATCTGATTATAACCTAAAAACCCATCTATGAGAGATAACATCTCATGGCCAATCGTAAGATCAACAAGCTAGTCAATGCTAGGTAGAGGGAAGTCATCCTTGGGGTTGGTGAGGTTAAGGTCACAAAAGTCCAAATAAATGTGTAGACCCCTAGTATCTTTGGTGATAGGTATAATGTTTGAGACCCATTGGGGGTAGTCAATGGGTTAAATGAAGTTGACAAATAGGATACATTGAAGCCCTTCTTTGATGATAAGGGCTATGTGAGGATGCATGCATCAAAACTTATATTGAACAAGCTTGGCATCATGGTGAGTGACCATGTTATGGGTAGCAATGGTGGGGTTAATCCTAGGCATATCATTGTAAGACCAAGTGCATGCTATGTTTCAGTCTTGTAGGAAAGAGGATAAATCTTGAAGTTTCTTGGTATTCAATGATTGGCCCAATTTGACAATGTGGGGGTTATCTGGAGTGCCCAAGTTGATATCAATGGTAGATTCATTCAACATAGTTGGGGCTTTAAGAGGAAGGGATTTGTGGATAGAAGAATCCCTTACACCGAGGTAGGTAATATTGGAATCATCATCTTGATGTCAGATGGTGTTGATAGTGGGAGAATCATTATTAAGCATTTCAGGATGTACGAGTGGAAGGACTTTGGTTTGACCACTCTTTTGGTAGATGAGAGGGCCCAAACTTACAATATTGATAAAAAAAAAGTTAGGAGGGATAATATCAAGGTCTTCAGGTGGAGAAAGTGGTTGGGTTGACAAGGATGGGATATCTACCTCTATGGTGGCAATGGGTTTGGGTGAATTGGTGGACTCTTGAGATGGTTCATACCTAAGGCCAAATGACTCATGAGGTTGCAAAGTTTTGAGAAGGGGAAAATCATGAGGCCCTTGTTCATAGAGATCGAGGCCAAATCCTTTCCAAGCACACCTATGGAGATATAGTCTAGCGAACTCTGGTTTACTAAGATAGGAAAAGTTAGAGGTAAATGGTTGGATGGATGATGTAGTGGTAGGGGATGGAAGTGGCTGACCAAGTCCCCCATAAATGAAATTCATTTGATGGTTGGGGAGACTAATGGGGACAATGGTTCCAATGTTAGGGTCATAAGAAGGGTCATGTCTGAGATTCCCATATTCTTGGGGGGTAAGGTGGACATCTAAGGCTAAAAGTCTATATTCCCCAAAAGAAAGACATTGGAATGTGGTTGTCATGGGGTATTCTACAGGAATCTGGGAAGAGGGGATAGATGAGCTAGTGGAAGCTTCATCAACATTAGGTGTGGAAATGTTATGTGTGTTGGCTGGTGAGGTTGTGTTATTGGTAGATGGTTGTGTGGTGGATAAAGGAGGAAGAAGGACGTCATTGGGTTGATATGTCATATTACAATATTTAAAAGGACTAGGGTCAGCTTGAATAGTCACAACTTGCCTTTTGTGTTTAAACTTGACATATCGATGCAGGGTGGAAGGGACACAAATCATGACACAAATATAAGGGTATCTAAGTAAAATATTATATTGAAACTCTCCTTCTACAACATAAAAGAGTTTAGGAATAGTATGAGGCCCTACACGGATGTGGAGGACAACTATGCCCAAGGTGGTAGCCATAGTATCATTAAAAAAATGAAGGACCGCTAAGCTTTTAGACATGATATTTTTAGGTAATTGTAGCTGGTCATAAGTATGGGAGGAGATAATATTGATGTTATCTCCCCCATTGATCTTCACCATTTTGATATAATTTTGATTGATGTATGCTATAATGAAGAAGGGAAGATCAAGATCCTTTGAATGAATAGAAGGCATTTATGATTCTTTAAGTTGACAAGGTTGGAAGTCTAAAGGGTACCAATAAAAGTAGCTAGAGGTTGAGGATCATCTATTTGGACCTTAATGTATTGTAGAGCCTCTATGAGTAATTGATGGTGATGGGGAGAGGTAGATATTAACTCATACAAGCTCATATTTGTTGGAGTTTGGTAAAGTTTCTTGAGGATAACTTTTTGGAAGGATATCGCATATGGGTTAGGGTATGGAGGGTTAGATGGGGAGGTACCTAAGATAGATACCTTAGGTTTGTCTAAAGATGGAGAAGGTTGAGTATTATTTACGTAGGAGTTTAGAGAGGGGTAAGTCTAAGAAATGGATGCCTTAGTCTTCCCTTTATCCTTCTGTTGGGCCTAAGATTGGGTAATCATGTGAATAGTGTGGATAAGGGGGTTATCTGGATTGGATGGTTTCTTTGGTTCCTCCTCTTCCCTTTTGGGTTAGATCAAAGATCAGACAGGTTGAGTTGGTGGTTGGATTGGCAATGGGGATGAAGGAAGTTTGTCTGATAATAGATCATCATCTTCATACAAGTTATGAACAAGCAATTAGAGAGCTTTACAGTTCTTGGTGTCATGTCTTAGTGCCCTATGATATGCACATATCAAGTTATTATTAAACTAAGAGGGTTTGCTATGTGAAGGGTCAAAGGGTTTGATAGGTGGTAAGCTCAAAAAAGAAGTTTGAAATAACCATTGGAGGATGGTTAAGTAAGATTCAACTAAAGGTGGTAAAGGTTTAGTGATTTTTGTTTTGGGTGTGGAAGTAGAAGATTATGGGGCCATGGGTTTGGTGATAGGTGTCTTGGGTAAATTGTTATACTTGGTTGATGATTTTGGTTTGGGTGAGATAGTAGATGAGCTGGACATAGATGATGGTAAGGTAGGTAACTTAGGAATTATCAGTGTAGTGGGGAAATGTGCTTTAAAAAGTAGGTATGAAGGTGTGGCCAATAAAGGTGGTGGGGTTTTGGTAAAAATGGTGGACTTTGTGTTTAGGGTAGAGGGATGGGGACCCAAAATCGAGGGCAAGGTTGAGGGAGGTAAAGTTCAGGGTTTTGGGTCCTTTGGTAATTTTACCTCTTTAGTTGTTTTAGTTGCTGGTTTTAGAGGGGATTTGGTCGCTTTAGTTGTCTTAGTGGGTTTAGGTATTTGAGGGTCAATCAATTTGGAAGAAGTTTTGGTTGGTTGGGTGGAGGTTTTAGTTGGTTTAGAAGGGCTAGGTTGGTCTATAAAAGGAGGGGTTAGAAGTTCTAGTTTGGTTCCTTTACCTTTATCTTGACCTCTCATAGAAGCTTTTGTAATTAGAGGTTGAGTGGATGGAGTCATCTTCTCTTGTGAGATAGATTCCAAAGGGGGGGTGGATGGTTCTGTAATAGGGGAGGTAAGTGTGGTATCCTCTAATGGAGGCATGGATATGGTTGCTTCCCTTATTTATGTGTCCAAAGGAATAAAAGACAATATTTTTTCTTCCATTAGGGTAATGGGGAGAGAAGTGATTAAGGTAACATTTTCTTCATCAATGGGTTCACTAGTAACCACATTAATAGTATGTGCCTCATTAGATGATTCAAGTTTATTTTCATGATGAGGGGTAAAATGAGCTTGATTAGGGAAAGGTTTGTGGAATATGTTGAGGGCTTGGTTCGATGGCACATTAGGATTGTCCAATGTCAACTCCCCCTTGTCAATGAGGTATTAGACAAGGTATTTAATGGTATTGTACCTATTGATGTCATGTCTTATGACTTGGTGAAAAACACAATGGTAATTCTCATTATACCAACTAGGTATGGGGTGAGAGGTATCAAATTGTTGGGGTGGTTTAATTAGTGGAAGTTGGATGATATTGGCTTTTAGTAAATTTTCCAAAATAGAAGGATAAGGCTCCCCAAGTGGAGTTAATGGCTTATGGTTATTCCAAGTTTGGTTCCTTTGGTTTTAGTTTGGATAGTTGAAGGTGTCAGAGGTTTTGTTCCTTGGGTTTTGTTGGTTGTTAGATGGCCGAGGTGCAGCTTTGAGGACAATAACATTGGTGGTGGCTTTACTCTTGGAAATAGTATTGGTTGGGTTATTTACTTTGGAGGAGGAGGGATCATTGGTTTTGTCAGTTGGGTTTTTGTTCTTCAATTTTAATCTTCCCTCATCAATGGATCTATTATCTAGTTTTTGATCTATGGTAAAATCTTCATCGAATGTCGAGAAACTTTGGACACGTAATGTGGATGAGATGTGTTTTGCACATGCCCTGGCAAAGAGATTTATATGCTCAGGTTGAGACAATGAAAAAGAAAGTTGGTTGATTAGGCTCCTGTAATGAGCCATAAAATCGGTAATTGATTCATCTTCGAGTTGACGAATGGAGTAGAGGTTGGTAATAAAAAATTTCTTGGAGATATTGATCAAAAAGTGATCCAAAAAATTTTGGGCTAATTGGGTGAAGGAGAAGATGGAGTGTTTTGGTATGGCATTATACCAATCTAATGCTGGTCTAGATAAGGAGATAGGAAAGGTACAGAGGAGAAGAGCATCATCATGGGAAATCAAGTAACATGCGTGCCTAAATTCTCTTAAATGTTGTTGGGGGTCCTTGTTTTGAAATTTAGAGGATTTTGGTAATTCCCATTGTAGAGGATATGGTGAGAGAGAGAGACAAATGGATGGATGGGTTCATTGTAAATTTGGTCGTAAGAGATAAGGTTATGTGATCTTGAGATGGATGACTCAAGGGTAGTCATCTTCTCCATTAGCATCTTGATCTAGTCCGTTTGGGGTTGTTGGGTTGGATAGGGTTATGACACATTTTATTTGGGTTGGGTGACATGGGAATAACTAGTGGATGGTTGGGATGATGTCACATGTGTGTGTGAGGTCATGTAAGGTTGGGTGGAAGGTGAAGGTATGTATACTTGTGTGTTAGGAATATATTGATAAGATGTCATGGGTATATGTTGGAAGGTTGAGGTTGGGGGATTTTTGTGTGGCATCAAAGTGATTAGTGGGTTAGTTGGTTAAAGGTGGGCAGTGACCAAAGTGCTTATAAGGAGAAGTGTTTGTGGTATATAGAGCAATATATTTTAAAATTGGGTTTTTGTTGAGGTATTGATTGCTACCGAAGGGAGGATAGAAGCATGAGTGGAGGATAATGCCATAGTGGGTGGGGTGTAGGTGACTAAGGGTAGGGTTTAACCCACTTGGGGTGTGACAAGAGGTGTTTGGTTGGGGGGTGGAGGGTTGGTTTGGGTTTGGGTGGATGGGATGTTAGAAGAGGCGTGGGTCAAAAATGATTGGGTGGAAGGGGTACCCACAATAAGGTGGGGTGGCATGCCAAGAGGGGGTTCGATAGAGGAAACAAAAGAAAAAGGGGTGTGGTGTGGTATGGTATTGAGGTAGTACTGTAAAGCCACCTAATTATTATCAAGGAAGGCAAAAAACTTAGGATCTCCTTCAGATATGATTGGGACCCTATAAGGAGAGGGAGGAGGGTAAAAGTGAGGGGAACTCTCAACATTTGAGGTATATTACATAGGTGCAGAAGAAGATGGGGGTTGGTTAACTTGATTTCTGAGTTGTTGTTTAGTAGTGACCATATGAGAAAACAAGGAATGAAAAGGTGAAGCTCTCAACTCAAACAAGAAGCAACCAAAAATGTTTCAAAGTAATCATCACAAACACTAGAAATGTGTTTAGCCTAGGATTACTTTTAAATCGCTTATGCCTTATGCCTTAAAGAGTGTGAAAGGGAATTTGGTTTGATATAGGTACTAAAAAGGCAAACTATGGTTGATTTTAGGTTATTTAGTTACTCAAAAGAAAGATATGTGTTGAACTTTGGTACATGGCTTGGTATTGGGGCCTACCCCCTCACTTCACAATCCTAAAATGATAAGGGTGATGAATGCTTAGCCAAAATATACCGAGCCTAGAGTTTATACTCAACCAAAGAGCTGAGTTGGTTTCCCCTTGATGGTGAAATGCAAGTGGGATAGTTAGGAGGGGGTAAGGTTACCACCAGGTGATGAAATCCTAGTTGGTCCTTGTCTTAAGTATGTTTTTGATGTGTTGATTATTCAATGTTTTGTCTTAGTGTGTGAAGATAAGTGAAAGCTATGATAAAATTACTGTTCCTCCTAATTACTAGATGAACTAAGATCAACAAGTAATTCAATGGATGCAAAGTGTTTGTTTTAAAGCAAAAATAAAATTTTAGATTTATTTAAATGCATACAAAATCTCTAAATTTAATATAAATACAAGATAAAAATGCAAGTCCTAATCCTATGATGATTACTCTTTTTATTTCTTTTAAAGATGCAAGGAAAATAAACTTTAACTTTTCTAAAAATGTAACTAAAACTTGTGTTTTTATTCTTTTTTAATTAAGAAAGAAAGCTTAATTTTCCCAGAATGCACCTAAATGAATTTCACTCATGACATTATAAATGTCCTACAACATATATGAACTCAAGAAAACTCTAGGGTCCTATCGGGCATGCCAAAATGTTTCTGTCTAATTTTTTTGCTTTTCTTAATTTTTTTGAAAAGAAAGAAACTAGGAATAGGGTGTGTAGAAAAATTTGTTGAATGTGCAAACATTAGATCCATGTGATTGTGGAGATATCCTCTTTGGCTTGGGAGGATGACCTAAAAATAAGAAAACACTAAAAAAAACTTGTTTGTTAGACAAGTAGATGGGTGGATTGCCTAACGGGATCTAGATCCTAGTTGTGAAAGCTTTCTAGGAGGCTATCAATCCACCTTCTTCAAAACACTTAATTTGGAATGATAAAAGAAGTAGATTTTGTATAAAAAAATCAAATGAATGATATCAAAACAAAAAATAACTAAATTTGATACAATAAATTTAAATTCTTTGCAAAAGATAACTAAATGAACGCAATAGTTTAATTAATACTAATACTAAAAAATGGTAAAGGTTATGGTTTTGGTTTGGTAAAGTGGTGAGGGTCAAAAGGATTGTTTTGTTAGTTTGGGTAGATGGTCAAGTCTGTAGGTATAAAAAGAGATGGATAGATAAATGAAGCAAATAAGTAAATATGTCAAAGGAAAAAGAAAGATAAAGTTGGCAGAGGGAAAAGAGGTAAATGGGGCAAATAGGTGAATGGGATAAAGAGGATAGATGAAATGGAAATAGCCAAAGGGATTAAATGGAATGAATGGGATAAAGAGGAAGGGGTTAAGGGATCAAGAGTCTGGAGGTTAATAAAATAAAATGCCAAGGGTAAATAAATAAAGGACTAAAATTACAAAACAAAGTAAATTACCTCAATGTTGTTGACGTGGCTTGAAGATGTTGATGATGGTTAAATGTTGATGAAGCTTGAAGCAATTTTGAAAGAGATTCATTGATTTGATATTTTCTCCCCCAAAATGATGATGACCTCCAATATGATGACCTCTTCTAAAAACTTGCAACAAGATGTTAAAAACCAAAGACTAACTTACAACTTAACCGCTGGTGAAGGAGGGGGGGTATTTATAGCAGTTGATGTTGGGAAACATGCCAAAAGAATGGGATAGTGAAGCAATTAGATTTTTTCTAAGTGATGCATGATTAAGTCAAAGTGAGGTTGGTGGGGATTCCCATGTGGGTTGGAAAATCTCCCTCTTTTCACCTGAATCCAAGTTTGAATGGAAATCTTGCACATGAGTTTGAATGAGACTGAAGACTTTTTACAACCCTTATTTGTCTTCATTCAAGCATTTAAAGAGGTGACACACCAAATGTGGTGCCATTTTCCATGTGGGAGATGAAAATTCCAAGGTGAGGTTGGTGGGGATTCCCATGTGGGTTGGAAAGTCTCCCATTTGGGTTGGTGAGCCTTCATTTGCGTTAAAAAGTCAAAAATGGGTTCCCTTTGTCTTTCCAAAAGTCTTAAAGGGGTAGGGGTCTCTTTTAAAGTCTAATTTTATGTGGAAAGATAAAAATACAAGTTGAATAATGACCCCTTAAGGGTAATTTGCCACATTTCAAGGGGGGCCCTTGTGATGCTTGAATGAGGTCATCATGTACTTTGGGAAGGGTCCCAAGTGAGGTATGATGTCCCACATCAAGCCACATCACCTCTAAGCCACGTCACTTACCATATCACCTCCCAAATCACCTCCCATTTCACTTGACATGTCACATGCTATGTCACTTACCATGTCACATGCCATGTCACATTCCATATCACTTACCATGTCATATGCCATGTCTCTTGCCATGTCATCATGAATAATTATAGTGGGTCCCATAGTGAATAGTACTTTTGAATAATACTTTCAAATAGTGATTTTGAATGATATTTGTGACTAGGAGAATAGTGATTTAGTTGGGTAAAGCGGGGTTTTGGGAAGTTTTAAGAAGTTTTAGGGGATCCTAAGGCATTTAGTCATCAAAAATTGTAGATGTATAGTTTTTTGATGTCTACAACCACTCTTAAAGCCTCTCTTCAATACAAGGTTAAGATGTTTTCTTTCACAATTTTAGAAGAGGTCTTAGATCAAGCAAAAAGGAAAGACTTCCTTATTAGTCAATTTGAATCCTCTCATAGAGAAACATCAAATGTCATTGATACCATTTCATCCCAAACAAATCCTCCCTAATAACCTAATAAAGGAGCTTACAAGCTAAGAAATATAACCCACACCCTCCCTCCCTTGAGTCTCCACAAACTCAAGCAATAGATGCCACATTATAAATCCATGAGATTTGAATCTTACAAACCTCCACAAAAATGGTACAATCTCGATAAGTTTTGTTTATAACATGTTATGATAGGTCATTATCATGATATTCAATGATTCCTTTTTACATCCTTGCTTGGTCCACATTTAAATTTTAACACTCTTTCAAAATAATGTTATTAAGAATATATTACAACCAATCAATCCCAATCAAACCAATTACAATCACATCAACACCAACTTCATAATTCTAACTCATCCACTAATGTTGTCCAAAACATAGTCAATCCTCCTTACTATTAATGAGGAAAATGTAGAGAACATGACCAAATTCAAGCTTGTGGTTGCATATGTCAATCTTCAACCTCTTAGGTTACATGAAAACAAAAAATACCTAACTCAAATGCCTAACACATAACACATTACAATTGATTATAATACTTAGGCTTGCATGAATTTTCATGACTATCATACTTCTTCCTATCTACCAAAATCACTTATGTCAGACTATATTGGCCAACCCAATACCATTCAATTTCAGTCACTTATAGATAACTACTTTAGACATGACATAGAATGTGTTGATATAGTTATTTTATATTTAGATAACTACATCAACCATGACATAAAATGTGCTAATACAGTTCTTTTAAATTTAGACAACTACATTAGCCATGACATAGAATGTATCAATACAATTTAATCACCCATAACCAACTGCATCAGCCATGACTCAAAATGTGTATATAGAGTTATGTCTCTTTGACATAACTATAATAGCCATAACCTAGAATGTGCCAATATAGTTTAATCTAATTCATCAAATTGCATTGACTAGGTAGATACAGTTCATGTCAATCATATCTCACTAGACTATTCTAATTCATCAAACTGTATCAATCCATTTAATATATTGAATTTTGTTTCACCAAACTAAATTGAACTAGCTGATATAGTCCATTCTAGTCCTATTTTAGTAGACTATATCGACCTTGTTGATATACTTCCTTTTATCTTATTAGACTATATCAGCTTGGTTAATATAATACATTTCAATCATGTTTTATCAAACTATTATTTAACCCTAAATTTAGATATGTAGGGTATCTAGGGTTAAGGGATTATATTAAATTTTACATGGGGATGGTGAACTAACCTAATAAGCAGGCCAATTAATATAAAACTCATATAAATAGTATTATGAATTTATACAATTGAGATAACTAAAAATATTAAAAGTATAACTATTGATGGATACTACAATAAATTAGAAACTAATGATACTTTGTTTACTATGTGCATGTAGGTCTGATATGGAATAGGCTAGAAGTGGAGTGGAAGATGATCCTGGAATAGTTGTCAATTTTTGGAAATAGTCTTTGTGGCCTTGGACACTAGTGTAAAATCTGGACAGTTTCATCGACACATGTGTCTAATCCTAACATGGGTGTCCTATATAAAATAATGATTAGATTTGGATGTGACCAATTGGAGCCTTATGGGTTTTTTATCACCTTTATTTTGGGGTCTTTAGATCATGCACATATGTTGTCACTCTTTTTTAAATGATCAAACTCAAGCTCTTCGCCCTTGGATTTATTGTGGAAAAAATGGCTTAGTGGGCTCATGGTGTCAAGTTGTCCCAAGGACCCCTCTATCAATGGGTGTGACTTACATAACTAATACTTTGAAGAGGGCCCTAAAATTATGTATGTATGCAATGCGTAATAAGTAAAGACATGCAGTGACCTAGCTTGTAACTTATAAAATTTGGCTCATGGGATGCTCCTTGAATGCTTTAGACCTGTGAAAATACTAGTCATATGACTAATATATAAATATGTATGAATAGGGAAGGTTTTATCACTTTAATGCTTGATTGAGTGTTCCTTAGTATATTGCCTTATGAATTATATGTAATTTATAGGTGTTTTCTAGGTGATGAATGAATGAGGGTTGATATTGTATATATACCAATCCCTTCTTGAAATATCTCACCTAAAACACTTAGGCTAACCTTTAAGATACATTTATTTTATAAATTTGGATGACTTTTATGCACTAGACACTTTGTAAGAAAGGTGGACTCTTTTGTCGACACAGGTGTCAGTTTGGGATGTAAGTGTCCAGGAAGCTAGAAAATAGGAACATGTTCAAAACTAGTAGTGAAAGATGATAATCATGTTTAGATATTTTTACGTGATGTAGAAGGCTTGGTCATCATATTAACAAAGGTTAGACTAAGAGATAAGAAATTAAGCATAAAGAGATAGTGAGCACGAGCCTTTTGGTAGTAGATAGGTCTAAAATTGAAAGGTATAACCATGATAGGTATTAGCTAAGCATACAAGACTGAGATACTAAATAAATCAGATTTCAATATCTACATCCCCCCTTTAATCTAGTAATTAAATTTCTAATTTAAAGGAAATAAATTCATATTTGGGTGCGTATGACACACCTTGTCTTTATGTGAGCCCAACTTGAGTGCTTTGTTGGTGACTGACCTACAACCAAGAGCATGTTAAAATATATAATCAATATATGAAATCTAAAATTGAAAAAAATTGAAATGTTTAAAAATAACAAGAGAAAGGTTAGGGTTACACTTAGGTGTCGATTCAACCATCTTACCTTTTAGTAATTTGATTTGAAAGGATGCCTCATTATGAAGCATTGAAGCTAAGATTAATACAATTTAGAACTTTCAAGTATATGTATATATAGAGATTGGAGTACACATTCCCCCAACCTTAGTGCAAAGGTGAGTTACAACAAGTTTTAACTATTTAGGAATTAGTAGTGTAAATCTTAGGTTGTTAAAGTGCTGGGTATAAAGAGTAAATACAAATAAATATTGTAAATAGATATATCAAATTGATTTACCTAAAATAGTAAGTTTAATATGAAGATCAATTTATCTGGAGTGAAACAAGTGTCATCAGATGATAGGAAGGCTAAAATAGGTCTTGAAATCAGTCTGAAGTCCTTCCATTTTGAAACTAGAGCTGAAGCTAATTGTAGACCATAGCTTAGTTAGAGGGATAGTAGCACACTACACTAGTGTCCAAGGCATGATGCTAGTATCCTTTTAGGGATAGGGGTCCTAAGATATCTAGGGATGATATGAGAAGGCTTTAGGGTTCTATAGGTATGCTTAAAGACTTTTGATCATTCTTTTATGTCATTATTTTGTTGTTTCTTCTTTAAAATCCTAATAAACACCTACATAAGTGAAAAAATAATGAGATCAAATGCAAAAGGAATGAAAAAGATGGATTATGTGATGTTACAATTATGTGGGATAAAACCTCTATTGTACTAGCCACTGCCTACATTAACCCCAATGGTAGGGGTATCAAATCACATGTATTTCTCCCTTAGGGAACTTGCATAATCAATGTGCATGGAATGCTAGACTGACTCTCACTTAGGCCCTTATTTGATCAACCATGCAAGTCTATGTGTGTTGCTGAGTAATATGCAGAGTGTTGAGCTATACTATTGATTGATTTTATGTAATTATGTGCTAATTTAGTAAGTGTTAGGAGTAAAATTCCTTGTGAGGCTTTTTATATATAAGTAACTTTAATTTTAATATGAGACCTATTGACTAATTTGACCCCAAGTCAAATTAGGTCAACTTCGTATATAGTTCAAACTTTCAAAGGGTCTCATAAGATTATAAAATGTGTACGATGGTCTTGGATGAGGTCTTATAATGTGTTTTATCTCTTATCATATTTGTTAGTTTTTCCCAAGTCATTCTAAGGTCACCTTTTGAATCATTAAATGAACTTGTATGGATTCCATAAGAAGATAAGTGTTTTAAAAGAATATTTAATGTCCCACATGTTAGGAATAGGTGGGGAAATTGTTGTGAAATTGATAAATTCTAGGTTCAATGTCCATCCAAGAAGATCAAGTAGTTTTAGATGGTTTTAGGTAGTTGAAAAACCTATACAATAATTATGGCATATGGGAAGACTTCAGGGAGGTCTCTTGAGATCCCCATAATTCACTTCCATGATCAAGTAGCTTTGATAGACCTAAAATTTCTCATTTCCCATCACTCTCCTAGACAAGTTAAAGAGGTCAACCGATTTCCACCTTGTATAGATAGGAGGAGCATAGTTCAAACAAGTGCACTTTGTGGGTGGAAGTAGTATCTATGTACTCCAACTTCAAGGCAATAGTTTCTGGCTACACGTCCCCAATGGCTTCTATTTTCTTCTCTATTTGCATTGATCTAAGAAAATTATGTGGTATACATGATCTTAAAGGGTATGAACATAATTATCACAATGTTTTTAGTCTTGTTTGCACATGTGGGTGTGAATTGATATGTAGGACCATCTCATTTGGCTATTAAAAGATACCATGGAAGTTTGTAGACAATGTTTCATCAGTAATAGATTTTCACCCTCTTGTAAATGGTTTCAGATAAAAGGTGATATGTTGTTTCCAATCTCTGATATCATGGTGATCGATTATTATTTTGAAGGTTTAGTCTCAAGAGTAGCATTAATAGAGTGAAAAGGCCAAGAAACATACACACATAGTCACATTCCCTTGTGACTATTACCTACAGTCAAGTGGAGCTAAACCTTGATCACTAATGTTGATGAAGCAAGGAGGTTTCAAGGTCATGAAAAGACTCTCAAGGTGGAAATAGTAAGACTGAGCCTTTCAAAAGGCTAAAAACTGGTTGTGAGAACCAATTCAACACACACTACTATATCATATAGTGACACCTACAGGTAATCTCCAGTAGCTTGAAGTCAATCCAAATGAGACAAAGGAGTGTTGAGATGAAGGTGTTTGAACTCAATTGAAACCTTCAATCAGGGTTGAGAGCATAGAGAAGGCTATTATGATAATGGTAAAGCAATAATATTGTAGACAAACCTAGGTCCTTGTTCCCAATTTGAGAAAGTTGCAATTTAGAATTTTTACCTTAACTTCTCTAATTCATGTTTTGCTCATGCATTAGGTAATGGATCTTGTTTGTAGTCCTCACTATGTTTTTAGTCTTGTTTGCATGTGTGGGTGTGAACTAATATGTAGGACCATCTCATTTGGCTAGTAGAAGATACCATGGAAGTCTGTAGATAATGTTTCATCAGTAGTAGAGTTTCATCCGTCTATAAATGGTTTTAGATCAAAGGTGATATGTTATTTCTAGTCTCTCATAGCATGTTGACCAGTTATTATTTTGAAGGTTTAGTATCAAGAGTAGCATTGATGGAGTGAAAAGGTCTAGAAACATACACACACAGTCATATTTCCTTGTGACTATCACCTACAGTCAAGTGGAGATAAACCTTGATCAGTTATGTAAATGAAGCAAGGAGGTTTAATGGTTGTGAAGAGACTCTCAAGGTGAAAATAGTAAGACTGAGCCTTTCAAAAGGTTAAATATTGGTTGTGAGAACTGATTCAACACACACAGTCCTATATCCATATAGTAACACCTACAGGTAGTCTTAAATAATCTAAATTCAATCCAAATGAGATAGAGGAGTGTTGAGATGGAGTTTAAACTCAATTGAAACCTTTAATTAGTATTGAGAGCATAGAGAAGGCCATTGTGACAATGGTAAATCCATTATATCATAGATAGACCTAGGTCCTTGTTCCTAGTTTGAGAAATTTGAAATTGAGAAGTTTATCTTAACTTCTCTGAATCAAGTTTTGCTCAGCACTAGGTCATCCCATGGTGAAGTGTTTTGAGGTCTAAACATGACTAATAGTTCCTCTCTTATATCCCAATCCTAGAGATAATATCTTGACATAAATAGTTTCCTGTTTGATCAAGAAAGAATGATAGTTGAGTAGTTTCTAACCTAGGTAAATCTTCATTGAAAGTGTTCAGTAACGAAAGTGCCCTTAAGACCAAAATAAACTTGTAGCTCATAAGCAATACTCATAAAAGGGTCAATTTGAATTTGAGCCTGACCTGAAGGCAAGAGTGAGTTCAAAAAACTATAGAAGGGTCTTAGTGACTTAAATATGGAACAAAAGGAGAGAATAAAAATACTCAGGCCTTAATAAACACCTACAAAATCCCATGGTTTCCCAAATGAAATATTCATAGTCTGACTGTAGACCCACTATGTATTGATGTTGAGAGAATGATGCATGGTCCTAAGGAATGGGAATGACTATATAGGGGTAAATATTATCTAACAACCTTAAGAATAATTAAATGAGTTTAATACTAGTGATTTGACATAGGTTATCACCTACAGGAGTCCTTGTTTCTCCTAAATTACCATGTATAGTTTGACTCAGTTTGCAGACTAGCCTAGGGTAGTGGAGAGAGACAACTTGAAGGGGTGGAAAATGTATAAGGTGGGTGAATACATTGGAACCATTATCAAAAATTTCCAACACATATTCATGTGATTCTAATATGAAATAAGGTAGAATAAAGATAGGGTTTCAATCCTTAACCTACAGTCAACCTAAAACCCTGCATAGTCACTAGGATTGAGGAGCCAATCTTGAGAGATTTAAAGTATTGAGGACTCTAAGAGGGTGATATAACCATGAAAGTTTTAGAATATTGTATTCATGACCTTATAAATCTCTCCATATCCTCAATTTGGCTAAGCAAATATGGGATATACCCTTTATTTTATCTCAGACAAAGGGTACCCCAAGAGTAAGGTAAGCTTGTAGGATTGGTACATGAAGATTAAGAGGGTGAAGGACAAAGATTTGTACAGTTTTTGGAAATTTTATAGGGTTTGTTTAAAGGTTAATAAATATGGAGAGGCCATACAATCATCATGAATATTCAGTGGTGGTCATATGCACAAAAGTATAGTCTAAGCCTATTAGGCCTAAAACTAGGCCTAAACCCTTATGACCTTAAACTTGATCTAGATGAATAAATGAAATCATCAAAAAAATTTATGAAATGAGAAATTTGAGGATGTATTTAAACCATTTATTTGTATGAAATCACATAAGGTGGTCATTTTTGGCCTAAACTCACTTTAGGTGAACTTAAAATAACTAGAAGGAGCTCGAGAGCTATATTTAATTGATCATACCTATATAGACATAATGCATGGAGCCCCAAGGATTTGGGAATAATTTAATGGGGTCCTTAATTGGTTCTTAGTGTAATAGGTTCCAGGATTGAATGTCTAGATTTTATGAACTATCATTAAGAACCAAAATAGCTCAAAATCCTCTTAAAACCCTATCAAGAACCCGATGGAGAAAATATCAATGGAGATGAATTTAAGAGGAGTCAAATGGCCTTGATAATGAATTTAAAATGTATATAACTCAACTAGGCTCCGTGACATCCATTTTATCTATACTATCACTTGTATGGACATACCAAAATTTGAGTTTCTTGTAGGTTTTTTTGTGTTTTGTAGGTACAAAAGAGAATTGGTGAATGAAATACATTGAATGAGGTCTATAGGTACTTATTGTAACTCTATATACTCATTTATCACACAAGTGAAGCATAGAAACTCCTCTACTAATATTTTCATTGGAGATAATCTTAGACAGATAGTGAAAAGACAAGTGACTACCTAGTAAGAAGATGAGAGGTCTAACTGATGGAGTAGGAGACAAAAGGACTTTTAATAGATGTCCTAAAACCTATTCCATGGATTTCCTTGAGTAACTTCTTGTCACTTTGATGAAAAATGTAAAGATTAAATCCAAGAGGGCTAGTAAGTGACTGTAAATAGTGAACATAAGTGTCAAGAGGAAGGATATTAGTTAGGGAGGTATCTGATGACTATCACATCTTGTTTATAACCTTCCTGAGATAGTGCATATGTGTTAAAGATTCCTAAGGTAGTTTAGAGTATTCACGTGATGCTTCATCACGAGGGAAATTTCAAGAAGGCTAATTGAGTGTGTCTACACCAATTTCAGGAGAAGGATGTAACTCTAATGAAATTTTTTCCAAAAGGACCTTCATGACTTGTTTCACACTATATTCTACTAAAATTTAGTTGGTTATCATAGTTTGACACTTGTCCTCATGACCCTTCCACTTATCTTCTTCTTTCTCCTCTCCTATGCTCTATAAATGTAAGCCATTTTGGCTTTTGTAAAAAAATCCACACCTGGTATGACAAAGCCCTATTGGTTTGAATAATGTATTTGCCTTTGAAATAAAGATTTCTTATCTAGTTTTGAGTTCATAGCTTCTTGTCTAAGTTTGTGAAGTGGTTCATAGTGGAATGATAAGTGATAAGTATCTATCCTTATCTTCTCTTTACTCTTCCATGTTTGATGCAAGTAGTTTTCCCTCTAATGGGTCACATGAAGTGTATCTAGTGTATTTGTCTATATCTAAGTATAAATAGTAGAATTAGTGTCTACAAATTGACCTCATATTCACTCACCTTTAAGAAGTACAATGCATATCACCTCCATGTTTGAAACACTTATGTTAGATCAATCTAGGATGTTGAGACTAGTAATGTGCATCATGTTTCAGAGTTCAAGTGTATAGTAGTTTAGTGGAGATATATCTAGTGTATCAACTAATTAGCGTATGTTATTTTTCATGTTATTTTTACCCCTTTTCATCCAAGAAATCAAGTAGTGTAGATGATAAGCTATAAAAGACTAATCTAGGGAGCTAGCCCTTAAACCTAGAGGTTTACCTCTACTATAGTCAACCCATAGGCCTTGAGGTAATATAATGTTTCTGTTAGGAACCCAAGGAAGCACAACTGATTACCAAGCAACTAAACATGCAAAATTACCTAGAAGTAATAAGTAACTAGAATCAGAAACAACACAGAATATGAGAGACAATACCCAATTGTATTAAATACTCTTATAGAAGGAAATACAATAAAGAAGATGCCACAGTCTTCTTCCTTACACTCTTCTAGGGATCACACACCTCTAGGGCATAAATAGTAAATCTCTTCAAGAGCTCACTCTCTCTCTTACGGTCCCAACAAGCAACTCACACACAGAGTTGTTGTTCACCTCCACCAGCTAGTAATAATACTGCTAGTCCACCAGTCAGTAACAATAGTACCAGTACACAAGTACTCCATGTACTCCATGATCGAGTACACACTGTACTCCAAGTAGATCTCCCTTGATCTTGCTACCTGTTGTGTTGCTATCACCTTTGATCCTACTGCCACCTGTAGATCAACCTGGTTCTACACACCTACAAACCTAGACCATGCACACACACACACACCTGCAAATCAATGATCTTAATTACACGTGTAGATCTCCAAATGTGGCCTTGCACACCTGCTGACCAAGATCATACACACATGAAGAACCCTTCTGATTCTCCAAACCAGCACCCCTATGGATCTCTACCAGACCTTGCTCTCCCACAGATCTAGCTGATCATACACACTTGGCACTATGGCACTATGAGGAGCCAAGATTGCTCTCTCTATCTAGCACCCAGGGAATCCCTGATTTGATCCCTCACACTTTACAATACAGCCTATGAGTCTCTTAAATAGATCTCATGCAATCAATAATTAGACATCCAATTACAATAATTAGATCTGCAGCTCCAAGGCTAAAATTAGCCTTTAACATGCAAACAACTGGTTCATTAACTAACTGTCCATGAACAAGCAGTTCTGGAACCACACAAGTGACTGACATCAGTCCCTATCTGCCTGGAGATGACTGACATCAGCCGATCCCTGACCAATGTCGATAGCTTCCTATCTACCCCTGACCGACGTCAGTTGGCCTGATCGATGCCGGTGACTGTGACACTCAGCTCCTCCTCTGTTTGCATCAGTGAAACTTTTAGCTCCACAATCTAAAAATATCCCACTTGGAGATAAATAGCTACACTATACCTGTACCTGTACACCATCTAATCTATTTCTTGGCTTGTATCCCTCTTCAATCTCAAACCTGAAGACCAACCACCACACATCCTGTGGTGCAACACCTGTCATCCAAGTAACCTGCCACATCCGCATCTACAAATCCATGTAGAAAAGAACATGACCCTGTATAGCATGTGCACCTGCTGCTGGTCCCTCTCAGATACTTGAGAACCCACTGAACTTCTCTCTAGTGCTTCCTTTCTGGATTGACTACAAACTTTTTGATAACACCCACTGCTTGGGCAAAATCAGGGAGTACACATGTACTCAACCTCATCATGTGATTAGGGACCCTGTTATGTGAACTATCCATCAATAGGTGTGCTGCCTTGTTCTGCATCCTGCACTACCTTCACACAATCATCCTGTGACAACATCAACTTGTGATCTCCCTGTCTCTAGGATTACTCATGCTAAAGAATTTTGCTGCTCCCAAATCCTTCATGGCAAACCACTGAACTAACCTTACCTTTAGCTCAGTAAAACCATGTATGTATGAACCTACTATAAGCATACCATCCACATACAATAACATGATAATGTTGCAATCATCATCCAACTTGGTAGGACAAACACAATGGTTACACTGACATTGACTAAAGCCCTGCTTTGTCATCCACCTGTCAAAACCTGTACCACTGTCCTGCAGCTTCCTCAAGACCATGTACCCTGGCCTTCCATCTCATGTGTCCATTATCTCTATTCTTTCACCTTAGAATCCATTCATCTCAGTGCTTTCATCCCAGCTGGCAAATCTACCAAATCTCTAGATTGGTTCTTCTCCAAAGAAATCATGCCATGCTCCCACTATTTCCTGGATCTTACCTGCTTTGCTTCTTTAAAAACTTCCTGGTTCCTGACCATCAGTGAGCAACAAGTAGTATAAAGAAGAGGAATAATGAATTTGAGGCTTACTTACACTTTCAATCCTCCCCATGGGCATTTGAGACTCCTTGACAGCTTGCTGTCTGCCCAAAATCCGTTCTAGTGACTGATGTCGGTCACTACCCAGTCTGCATCCGATGAATGTTAGTTCCATGCTACTGACTGACTGCCAACGCTGGTTATCCTATCGACATCGATTGCCACCTGTCTGACACCACTAAGTTCTTTGGTTTGTCATGACCGACATTGGTGCCTGTCTGTTTGACATTGGTTACCCCTGACCAACGCTGGTACCTGTGTTCGCCTGTGAGTGATGAATTTTTACCCCTGAGCTTTCTTTGAATCATACCCATATCCAAATTTCTCTACTCAAAAGTATCCAGCCCCATCCACTAATCTCTATCCATCATCTCCTCCAAGAACACCAAGGCTTTCTAGTTCTTAAGTTTGTCAAATATATCAGACTTCCTTTTCCTGCAATAAACACAATCCTTTCTTGTAGCATCACACTGCTCACAAAAATCTCAGTCTATGCTCTTCGAAGCTGAACTCGTACCATTTGACTTAAGAACATCCATTCCCTTCTCACTTATGTGACCAAGCCTACAAAGCCACACCTGTGCAACAGAAGTGGAATCAGTAATACAAGCAAGTAGATAGAGTACCTACTTTCTTACCACATGCTAATTCAAGTGCACCCTTGGAAACATTCCAAGAGTCCGTTGTGAGAGTTCCTGTGCATCTCTCATCACCCAAATTTCTTATATAAATTAGCCGCATCTCCAAAACTAGGACCTGCATGACCTCCTTCAACACCCATGTGTTGGCCGTCTGCAATTTCAGCCACACTTCCCCTTTGCCAATACTTTGACAAGGCTCACCAACCCCTCTAATTGGGGCTGCATGGAAAGAGGCAACAAAATATATAAACCAAGATTCTAATTTATCCAAGGAACATACTAGAGTATCCTGTGCAACAACCCCTGGAACATCTGCTTCTTCAGTTCCTTCATGCTGATCTTCTACCAACCAACAATATTTCTTTTCCTGCTCTTTCTTTCCATAACACCGTAATTGACCATTCGTGCCTTTGAATTCCTCCATTCTTAGCTTACTTTCTTCTGCCATTGCTCTACTCCCACTCAATCATAAACCCTTGAGAGTGACTTATAATCAAACACAAACCTGCTCCCTGCAACCTTAGCTCTGATACCAACTGTTAGGAACCCAAGGAAGCACAACTGATTTCCAAGCAACTAAACATGCAGAATTACCCAGAAGCAATAAGTAACTAGAATAAGAAACAACACAGAATATGAGAGACAATACCCAATTATATTAAATACTTTTCTAGAAGGAAATACAATAAAGAAGATGCCACATTCTTATTCCTTACACTCCTCTAGGGCTCACACACCTCTAGGGCATAAACAGTAAATCTCTTCAAGAGCTCACTCTCTCTCTTACGGTCCCAACAAACAACTCACACATAGAGTTGTTGTTCACCTCCACCAGCTAGTAATAATATTGTCAGTCCACCAGTCAATAACAATACTGCCAGTACACAAGTACTCCACGTACTCCATGATCGAGTACACACCGTACTCCAAGTAGATCTCCCCTGATCTTGCTACCTGTTGTGTTGCTGTCACCTTTGATCCTGCTGCCACCTGTAGATCAACCTGGTTTTGCACACCTGCAAACCTAGACCATGCACACACACACCTACAAATCAATGATCTTACTTACACATGTAGATCTCCAAACGTGGCCTTGCACACCTACCGACCAAGATCATACACACATGAAGAATCCTTCTGATTCTCTAAACCAACACCCCTGTAGATCTCTACCAGACCTTGCTCTCCCATAGATCTACCTGATCATACACACTTGGCACTATGGCACTATGAGGAGCCAAGCTTGCTCTCTCTATCTAGCACCTAGGGAATCCTTGCTTTGATCCATCACACTTTACAATACAGCCTATGAGTCTCTTAAATAGATCTCATGCAAATAATAATTAGACATCCAATTACAATAATTAGATATGCAGCTTCAAGGCTAAAATTAGCCTTTAACATGCAAAAAATGGGTTCGTTAACTAACTGTCCATGAACAACCAGTTTTGGAACTGCACAGGTGACCGACGTTGATCCCTATTTGCTTGGAGATGATCGACGTCGGCCAATCCCTGACCGATTTTGGTAGCTTCTTGTCTACCCGTGACTGACGTTGATTGGCCTGACCGATGCCGGTGACTGTGACACTCAACTCCTCCTCTGTTTGCATTAGTGAAGCTTTTAGCTCCTCCTCTGTTTGCATCAGTGAAGCTTTTTGCATCAAGTAGTGTAGATGATAAGCTACAAAAGACTAATCTAGGGAGCTATCCCTTAAACCTAGAGGTTTACCTCTACTATAGTCAACCCATAAGCCTTGAGGTAATATAATGTCTCACTCAATCTAGAGAAGCCTTAAACAACATCTCTAGGGTGTAATATTGAGTGACAATAGTTTTGGCATGCCTGGTTGGACTATTATCACAAGTACATCTTATCAAGGTGAATGTTGGTCTTGACAAAATCATAACTGCATACAATGTTCTACTTAGAATTTAGTGACTCCATTAAAGTTAATATATAGTTTTAGACCAATTTTTGTCATTCCTTTTATTCATACGTCATGGTACTTACTAGGTCAACTATTAGTAGAGGAAACTAGCCTATAGATCCACTCCGTCAACCTAGACTTCCTCTTGAATTTCAACATCCTTAGCCTATCTTGACATTTGAAGAGCAAGAAGACTTTGCAAACTAATAAGATCAAGAAGACTTTTCAAGCTAAGAAGATCAAGAGAGTGAAGAGGAAAATGAGTAAAACATGGCTAGGTAACATTCCTTCCTAGCCTTTAACACTAAAAATCCCATATACCTCAATGCATATGATGATATACCTCCTAATGCCACCGAGAGTGTTACCACTTTCAATGGTGTAGGCCCCATTACCCCAAGTGAGAATATTAGGGACATATACAACTTCTATAACTTTCATAATGTCATTGAAGTTAATATTTCAATTAGGTTACTTTTCATGTCTCTTGTAGGGATAGCCCTTGACTGGTATAGGACATTACTAGGAGGATGCATCACAACTTCAAATGAGTTTGGAAAATTATTGACCCAAAGGTTTGAGGATAAAAGTGATCACACATCACTCATTCATTAGTTGAATGTGATTCAAATAGGTCCTAAAGATACTATGCGTGAATTCAATGAGATATTTCAAAGAAATTGGTATAGGTTGCCTCCTCACATGAGACCCCCTAGAAGCTTTATTTTCCCTACATATCTAAGGGCTATTAAAATTGACATAGCCATCATGTTACAGTCCATGGGTGGTTACACATTACTTGAAGCTTATGACATAGCCATTAGAGCTAACAATGGCTTAATACAAAATGGTAAATGCATTTCAAAAGTCTCTATGCCTCTTCTACCCAACATGTCTATTGTTACTCCAATCCCAAATGCAAATACCAAGTCTAGAGCTGGCCCAAAGAAGACAAAAGATACCATTGATTGGGAGGCAAGATCTAAGTTCTTTAAGGCTTAGGTTAGGCAACCTAATCTGAAATATGGAGTTTACCCAAACCCCTACCCCTATCCTCCATAGGTAAATAGGTTCCCACCTCAGTAATATGGTCAAGGGAGGGGGCAAGGTCAACCTAACTTAAATAGGCCACCCAATGTATATAATCCAACCTCTACCTCCAACATAAGAGCTATGGTTCTAGTCCATAGTAACTTATTGTAAGGAGAAGAATGCTAGACTCAAAGATAGTATATGGATTCTAGTGAAGGTGAGGGACAAGATTTGATATCTCAAGGAGGAGTTACTCCTCAATTGACATCAGAAGATGAGAACTTCATGCAAGTAAAAATAAATCAAGTATGGAAACATCAAGGAGTGAGCTTAATAAATTCTTAAGTGGAAGACACGTTTGTTTGAAACCAAGGAACCTCGATTGTAGATAATAAAAGATAAAAGAGGAAGGATTTAGGAGATGTTCATGGTGTTAACACAAGTTCAAATAACCTTCCCATAAGGTAACAAGGTGTGAATGCAAGTTTGATAGTCCATACAACTTCTGCACCTATTCAAAATTAGAATGTAGGAAGGGTGATTCAAATTTCCCCATTGCCTCAATCTCAAGGCACTTATTTTCCTTCAATAATGGAAGAAAAGGTGAGTGTTCTTACTTTGAATATTTTTGATTCTTTGAAGAGTGCTAAAACTAGTCTCCCTCTTTGGGAAGTGCTTCGCATGCCCAGTCAAAAAGAACTACTTCAAGAGTAGATATCCTAAATCCATATCAATCTTTAAGCATCAAGACATGGTGATGTATCCCTCACTAATTCTCCCATTCATATTATGGAACCTTCTTCCAAATCTAAAAATCCTCCACCCTTCTACTTCACTCTCATTGTGGGAGACAAGCTTGTTCACAATTACATTGTAGATAGTGGGGCACGTACCTCAATTATACCCAAGCTTGTGGTAGATAAATTGGGTTTGAGATATGAACCATATATCAAGGGAGTGATACAACTTGATGGGACACCAACTATATTAGTGGGGCTCATCAAAGGTTTGAGAGTTTTTTTGCATGATTGTCCAAGCTTTCCTATCTTTCAAGATATAGTTGTGGTTGATCTGTTTGCTCACCTTGTGTTGGAAATATTGTCATTGATGTCAAAGGTTTAGTATTATTGGTGATAAAGGCCCCATTGCATTTAATGTTATTTATCTTGGCTATTATGAGGTAATATTTATTTAATATTAACAAATATATTTTTGGTTGTATATGAGACAAAATAAGGGCCCATGGAGAAGACGAAGAGTCACGGGATAAAGACAAAAGAAGGATGGGACGTATTTTCCCATGAATAGTCATCTTGTGGAATACCAAGAGTCACCAAGTGAAGACAAAAGAGTAAAGGGGGAATTTATCATGAAGGGACACTTAAAGGAATACGAAAAGTCACCAAAGATAAGGACAAAAGTGGGAAAGACATTTTTGGTCATGAAGGGTCACCACATGACTTTTCAAATGCTTGGATATGAAGGGTCATCCAAGAATGGCACCATTTTCCATGAGGAATTAAAGGTAACAAAGGGGGAAGGCCAAAGGTCATTTTGAAAACTATAAATAAAGGCTTGAGTAGCCATTTGTAAGTGTGGAAGTGAGAGGTTGATTTGATATTGTAATATCTAGCTTAGAAGAGCAATTATGAGAGATGATTTGTATTTGTTATATCTAGCTTAGAAGAGCAAAAGTGAGAAAGAGGAAGGTGATGTTGTATTGATCTATCATTTGTTGAGATAGTAACATTGAGAGATAGGTGTGTGGTATACACAAAGGGGTTGGTGCTCCTGTGGGTTGGTGCTCACGAATTGTTGCTGGGTTGGTGCTCGGCAAAGGGGTTTGAAGCTCCTATGGGGTGGTGCTCATGAATTGATAGCTGAGGTTTATACTTGGCAAAGGGGTATGGTGCTCCTGTGGGGTTGTTCTCATGAATATATTTGAGATTGATTCTTTGTGGTTTTTCTCACATTGGGTTTCCATGTTATATCTAGTGTCTCTCTCTATCTTGTGTGATGTTTATTGTTTGAGTTTTATTGCATATCTTTAATGATTTGATTAAGTGGAATTTGGTTAAAGGAAATATTTATAAGATATATTATATACTAATTCACCTCCCCTCTCAGTATATTCCATGCTTAACAATTGGTATCAGAGCAAGTTCCTTTTTGAAAAGTTTTACAGCTTGAAGGTAGATTGGGAAAGCACGATGGCTGGGTCACAGGAAGGATTTTATACAAATAAGGCACCTTTGTTTGATGGGATGAATTATGCTTTTTGGAGCATGGGAATGAAGGTTTATTTGATGGCCCTTGGATTCGACATATGGAAATCAGTGGTGGAGGAATATGAAGAGCCACAGACATCTACAATTACTCTAGTAGAAAAGAAGGCAAGTGAATGTAATGTTAAAGCTTTAAATGCTATTTTATGTGGTTTATGTGAATCTAAATTTGTTAAAGTTATGCAATGTAAATCTGCTCATGAAACTTGGGTAAAACTTGAGAATATTTATAAAGGTGATGGAAAGGTACGTCTAGCTAAATTGTAGACTTTTAGAAGGCAATTTGAAAGTTTGAAAATGGAAGAAGAAGAAGATATATCAGGTAATATTTTGCGAGTTGATTAGATAATAAATCAGATTCAAGGTCTTGGAGAAATATTAGAAGAGTCAACAGTGGTGCAAAAGGTTTTGAGATCTCTACCAATGAGATATGATGCAAAGGTTTCAACAATTGAGGAGATGAAGAATTTAGCCAAGCTGAAGATGGATGAGCTTCATGGTATTCTCACAGCATATGAGATGCTGACAGAACAAGATAAACCCTCAAAGAGAGAAGCGGCTTTCAAGACATCAAAGAAGGAGAAAGCTAAGATTCAAGAATCAAGTGATAGTTCCAGTGATGATGAAGATGACAACGAAGCACTTTTCATTCGCAGGCCAAAAAGAGGAACAAGTAAATATCAAGGAAAATTACTTTTTAAATGTTTTAATTGTGGAAAGATTGGACATTTTTCAGCTAGATGCCTAGATAAGGTTAAAGATAATGAAGAAGAAAAGCCTACATACAAGAAGAATTTCAAAGGCAAATTCAAGAAGGGATTCGAGAAGAAGAGCCTGTATTCTAAGGACCCTAGCTCAGTTGAAGATAGTGGAGTCAGCGATTCAGAAGATGAAGAGATTCTATTCATGGCCATACATGATGATGATCAAGAAGAAGAGGAGGAAGCTGAAGTAGATATGGAAGGAGAACTCAATTATGCCTTAGAAGAGTTAGAAGCTGTTCAGAAGAAGAATCGAAGGTTAAAGCGCCAGATCATGAAAAATGAACAAGAGTCAAAGGAAATGATTGAAGATCTACAAGCACACTTTGAAGAAGTCAAGAAGAATGAAGAAGATCTCACAGCACAGTTGGAAATAGCAAGACAAGAATGTCAAAGGTATATTATTGAAATTGTCTCCTTAAAAGAAGATATTCAGAAAGCAGTCAATGATAAAGTAGTGAGTGATTCAAGATTTGAGGATAGCACTAATATGCTGAATAAGATATTGGAAAGTCAAAAAACAAATTCAGATAAGACAGGGATCAGATTTGAAAAGAAAAAGATCTATGTTGAAGCTCTTACACAAGAGGAAACAAAAAGGGGAGAAGTGAATAATACAGAAGACATTCCAAACAAAGAAGAATGGAGAGAACAAAGCTACAAAAGGCAATTAGGTCAGAGATATACAGACAGGTCTTATTTTTATGGCTATTATTTTTATTGTAATGGATATGGTCATAAGAAAGTAGAATGTAGAAAAAGAGCTAACAATTTCAGAAATAAGGAGAAGGAAAGTCAAGTAGAGTCAAGTAGAAGCCATAACTCTTTTGCTCCTCTATCAAGCTTTAATGAAGAGACCATAGTGTGCTATAAGTGCAACAACTTCGGACACATAGCTCGATATTGTAGAAGTGTGTTCGAGTCAGTCAAGAAGGATCAGAGGTTCAAAGCTCCATTCATCAAGAAGAAGAATCAGAGTGTCAAAGATCCATTCATCAGGAAGAAGGTTCAGACATGTACATGGCAGAAGAAACAACATGAAGATTCTATGATGGTGCAGACAACTCTGCATGTGGGAGGTAAAGATCAGCCATGGTTAATTGATAGCAAATGTTCGAGGCATATGACAGGAGATAAAAGTAAGTTCATTTCTCTAAAGAATATTAATGGTGGTACAGTGAGGTTCGGAGATAAAACCACTGCCAGGATAGCTGGAAAAGGTACTTTGAGTTTGGATTATGGTAGAACTAAGACTAAAAATGTTTTGTATGTAAAAGGTCTTAAGCATAATCTGTTGAGTGTTAGTCAAATATGTGATCAAAGATATACATTAAAGTTTCATAAAGAGGGTTGTGAGATTAGAAGAAAAGATTCAAATGAGTTGATTGCAGATGCTTAAAGGACAGGGAAAAATGCATATGTATTGTCAGATATCTTCTCAAAGGCACAATCAAAGGATACATTCAAAGATCGGTGAGAGAGTTGGGAGTAATTTCTATTACTTCCTACCATTGATGTTCAACATCAAGTGAGGGGGAGCTAAGTTTTAGCTCCAGGTAGGCCCTTTTCTATTGATGTCAAAGGGGGAGAATAACAGGTACAAGTACAGGTGCAGAAAATAGGTATAGGTTGCTACAGTAAGGGGGAGTTATTGTATGTTTTTAGATGACGGTATGTGTAGGTGACATGATGTGGTAGTTTTAGGATTGAGGTTGCCATCAATGACAAAGGGGGAGATTGTTGGAAATATTATCATTGATATCAAAGGTTTAGTATTATTGGTGATAAAGGCCCCATTGCATTTAATGTTATTTATCTTGGCTAATATGAGTTAATATTTATTTAATATTAACAAATATATTTTTGGTTGCATATGAGACAAAATAAGGGCCCATGGAGAAGACGAAGAGTCACGGGATAAAGACAAAAGAAGGATGGGACGCATTTTCCCATGAAGAGTCATCTTGGGGAATACCAAGAGTCACCAAGTGAAGACAAAAGAGTAAAGGGCAAATTTCTCATGAAGGGACACTTAAAGGAATATGAAAAGTCACCAAAGATAAGGACAAAAGTGGGAAAGACGTTTTTGGTCATGAAGGGTCACCACATGACTTTTCAAATGCTTGGATATGAAGGGTCATCCAAGAATGGCACCATTTTCCATGAGGAATGAAAGGTCACAAAGGGGGAAGGCCAAAGGTCATTTGGAAAGCTATAAATAAAGGCTTGAGTAGCCATTTGTAAGTGTGGAAGTGAGAAGTTGATTTGATATTGTAATATCTAGCTTAGAAGAGCAATATGAGAGATGATTTGTATTTTTTATATCTAACTTAGAAGAGAAAAAGTGAGAGAGAGGAAGGTGATGTTGTATTGATCTATCATTTGTTGAGATAGCAACATTGAGGGATAGGTGTGTGGTATACACAAAGGGGTTGGTGCTCCTGTGGGTTGGTGCTCACGAATGATAGCTGGGTTGGTGCTCAGCAAAGGGGTTTGAAGCTCCTGTGGGGTGGTGCTTATGAATTAAAGCTAAGGTTTGTACTTGGTAAAGGGGTATGGTAGTCTTGTTGGGTTGTTCTCACAAATATATTTGAGATTGATTCTCTGTGGTTTTTCCCACATTGGGTTTCCACGTTATATTTGGTGTCTCTCTCTCTCTTGTGTGATGTTTATTGTTTAAGTTTTATCGCATATCTTGAATGATTGATTAAGTGGAATTTGGTTAAAGGAAAGATTTATAAGATATATAATATATTGATTCACCCCCCCACTCTCAGTATATTTCATGCTTAACACCTTGCTATCTTGCTCTCAAGGTATTTCACTGCCAATATAGGAGGCTATCTCTTAGCTATTTTGTCCTTATTGTCCTTCAAGATAAGGTATGGAGTAAAGGTGACTATTAGGACACAATTATTGGCTAAGTTTCATATTGAGCCATATGTGAAAGTAATCTATAATCTTAATTATGCCATCAATGATCAAGAGGAGTATGTTATGGATGATGGAACATCCTCTAAGATTGAAGGTATATCTGACCTTTTCTTCGATTATTATGGTGCTAACACTTATGGACATGATCCATACACTTTCATTTATCAAACTAACCTTGACACATACACCATCCATGAGGAAGGTAATGAACATTCTGAGGTAAGCATTAATACTTCTTTTCCAAAAGCTATTGAGGGTAATTTCCTTGTTCATATTCATGATGATGATGGTATTCAAAGTATGGTAGATCAAAATAATGAGGAAAACAATGCCATTTTGCCTACATAAGATGGAAGAGTCTATGAAGGTGACAACCATGAAGAAGATGACCTATGACAACAATACCATACCATAGTTCAAAAATTTGAATATTTGTGTAAGACAAATCCCCTTCCTAAAAAGTGTGAACCTGATAGTAAGGTTGATGATGAATCTTATAAGCATGGAGGAGAGTGTCTTATCAAGCATGAAGATGTCTACCAAACTACTGTCAAGAAAGTTGTAGTCATGAAAGAACCCAATGAGGCTAAGGCATAAATGTGTGTGTTTGAGGAGTAGTCAAGACCTTAGTATGATGTTGCATCAATTTCAAACATGTTGGAGCAACAAAAGGACAAGCTTGATGGTTCTAGACATCAAGTGCTTCATGTTCTAGAAAGGGGTGAGATTGAGACAACTTTGATGAATCCCAAGATTCACAATGAAGAACGTCAAATGAACATGATATAAGTCAAGCCAAATGCAAAGTCAAGTAAACATTTAAGAGAGATAGATGGAATGTTATTAAAAGATCCAAGTGGCACACTTTTAGTTAGGAAAAGACCTAAAGATGGTGAGTCATTTGACTATCTACATAAGCAAAAGTTCATTGATAAACATGCATCATATGAAGGTTTATTTTCATGGAGCAACAATGATGCAAGAGGCATTGTATTTGACCTTTGTTGAAGCAATGGTGGATTATTCTTCACCTCAAGTGTTTGAGGTCTTATACAGACTAGGATAGGTGTGTTTTGCTTAAGTTATGTGTGTTTTACCTAAGTGTTCTTCAGAAACACGAGTGTGTTTGCTTTAGTGTGTTAGCTTGTGTGTTTGTTTCTTGTTGTTTGATATGGTTTGGTGTCCTTTCAAAGGTAATTTAGTGTCAAGTATAGTTTATAGGTGACTTCATAGCCCAATGGATAAGGAAAGGCTACTGATATCTAGCATAATAGACTTTTTACCCCTAGGAAATTGCCAAAATGTTGACTAATTTGACCCCAAGTCAAATTAGATCAACCTTATGTCTAGTTAAAACTTTCATAGGGTCTCCTAAGATTAGAAAATGTGTACCATGGTCTTGGATGAGGTCATATAATGTGTTTTATCTCTTTTCATATTTATTAGTTTGTCCTAAGTCATTCTAAGGTCACCTTTTGAGTCATTAAATTAAATTGTATGACTTACATAAGAAGACAAGTTTTTTAAAAGAATATCCAATGTACCACATGTTAGGAATAGTTAGGGAAGCTATTGTGAAATTGATAAATTATAGGTTCAACATCCATACAAGAATATCAAGCAATTTCAAGTAGTTTTAAGAAGTCTGACGACCTATACAATAGTTATGAAACATGAGAAGACTCCAAGGAGGTATCTTGAGATCCCAAAAGGTCACTTCTATGCTTTGGTAGCTTTGATAGACCTAAAATTGAGAGAAATTGTGTCTTCTTTCCCATCACTCTCTTAGACAAGTCAAAGAGGTCAACTAGTTTCCACTTGGTACTATAGTCATATAAAAAGTCTAAATTGGTAATTTGAGTGTGGCTTGTGACACCCCATCCATAGGTCCTTTTTTCATGCTCTTGTGATCCTTATATACACCTTTTTTCTCATTACCATTTATTCAAAATCTTTTGAATAGTTATTCCACCTCAGCTAAACAATATTCCATGTGTGAATCCTATTCGCCTAGGTCCTGAGCCTATAGACAAGAGTGCCCCATTTAGACTATAGCGCTGAATATCAAAGTGTCTTATTTTTGATGGTCCTATCCATTTTTACTTTAAGCCCTAACAGTCATTTTCATTTGGTCCTTATCCTTAATTAGGTCAGCCTGGAATGAATACATCTAACCCATGACCAATTGTTCCTTATAAACGCCCACTCAAAGCTCATTTATAAAGGAGGTGACCAAACTTACAAAGCAAACAAGAATACAAAAAAATCACTAAATAAAAATTCCATATTCTTTGCACACAGTCACACAACATAGCTGAAAACCTACTCAAACCCTTATACTAAGCCCTAGCCACCTCAAACACTATCAAATTAGCATTTGCATATGTATCACACTATTGCACAAAGCACACTAGGTGGGAGAGCTACATATGGATTCATCCCTTTTCAGAGTATTGGTATGTAGGCAACATGACCACATAAGGGCTGTGGATTGCACTTTTAGTAGATCTTACACACTAACCCCCCCTCTCTCTGAAGTGACTCAAATATCATTTTATCAAGCATGATGGATGATTAGGGTTTGAAGGCAAATTAAGTTCTACAATGATTTCCATCAATAACCAATTCTTGATTTTTCATAGACACACTCACATAGGCATAAGACAACTACCCATAAAGTTTCATGTCTCTATGATTTATTTGGATAAGAGGAATAGGAACAAAGTATAACACCCGACACCAAAGCATCCACTTTTTGGCACTCTTATCCTTTCATCGAATGAAAGCCAGATTTAAGTTTATGACACCTTCCCAGTCCTACACAACCATTTTAGCCTCTATATTAATCGTCTCAGTCTATTTCTGCTAAGTTATATTTCTTCTCATTTATTACTATTTTTAGAAAGGTGAAAAAGACAAATAATTACTCAAATTAGGACTATATTTATTGCTATATTATATACTGATTTATTAATCCAGACCCTTAACTAAAATAAGAATAAAAATCCATTATTCCCAATGGTGAATAGCCTCAAGATCATGCCATTATCTTAAAAAATATCATGGAACTTTAAAAATCTAAGTAAGTTAACTCTTCCATTCCTTCAAAACAACCAATTGCAAATGACACTATGAGGCCAACTATGTCTCAACAACCCCCTATAATAACCCAACCTTCTTATGTGGCACCACCAGTTATGGCTAGAAATTTTTCACCTCTTGATGTGGCTTCCCCTCTGCAAAATATTAAATATCTTCAATCTAAGGTGCTACATCTTAAGCAAGGTGCCTCTAGACCAACACAAGGTTTGGAATATTTTTCTCTACTTCATACACCATTGGCATGCCATATTGCTTCTACACCCTTGCCACTAGGTTTTTTTCAACCCAAGATCACTCTATATGATGGCAAGGGTGATCTAGAGACACACTTGAGAGCTTTTCATGCAACATGCTTAGACTATATGCCAAATGACTGGTTACTAACCAAGCTATTTCCATGGAGTTGAAAGGATTATGCTCTGTAGTGATTTTATAATCTATTAAATCAGTCGGTTAAAGCATTAAATCCTTTAGCTGACATGTTCCTATCTCATTTTAGCATTAACATATGTGACAAGTTTTCTTATACCCAAGTTTCATAATAGAAACAAAGGTCAAATGAGCATCTCATAGATTATTTTCTTAGATATAAGACTATCTTGGCTAAAATGACTAGCCCCATGGCCGATTAAGAATTATAATATCTCTTAAAACAAAGTCTTCTGCTAGCTTTGCATGAGTTAATAATGTTAAAAAAAATTTCTTCCTTCATTGAGATATGTCATACACTAAAGGAAAGGGAAGTCAAATTACTTTTAATGGGAAAACTCAAGTACACAAGCATATCCGAAAAAACAAACATGAGTAATAGTAAAGTCCCATAAAAATTAAATGTTAATGATAGAAAAACTAAAAATTAACCTATAATTAATGTAGCTTTAGATCCCCCTCAATGAGTTGTTTTATCAGTTCCTCCTCAGTGAGCCTTTACAAATCTACCATTATCTCTAGCCAAAGTCTTACAACAACTATTGGAATGCAATGTCCTATCTCTCCCTCCTATTTGGAAAGTTGATATGACAAAGCCTCTTCCATGAGGATATGTTCAGAATGTATTCTATGATTTTCATAGGGAACCAAACCACACAATGAACATATGCATTAGTTTGTGACATAAGATACATGACTTGATAGATGGTAACCTTATTTATCTTGGCACTCCAATTGAGCCTCCTTAGGCAAAGCAAACATAGGACAAAGCTCTAAATTTTTTTTTAGATCCTTTTCCATAGTATTATAAATAAGATATAGGGGGCACATCAGGTGTTCACCATGTATATCATGCACACCCTCCACTAGCTACATACTAGGCACCTTCAATTGAGTCACATCTTTTAAGCAACATGATTGGTGTGTATAATTCCAGATTTGTAGCTAGATAGTCGATCTCCTTCTCAGAGCAAGAGATAGTTGAGGATGCTTCAGATTACTTTATACTCTTTATCAGAGCCTACATTGGTCACCATCCCATTTATAATGTTCTCATAGACAATGGATCCAATGTGAACATGTGCACTATGATGTTACTTCATCATTTGGGATATTCAGAGCAAGATATCACCCTAACAAATACGTTTATCAGTGGATTCAATAGACACATATATAGTTCATTGGGTGAGATTTTACTTCCTCTATAGGTTGGTCCAACACATGTGGACACACTATTTACTATTATTCCCAATGTAGGATTCTTTGAAATATTACTTGGTCGACCATGGATCCAAAAACTTCATGTATTACCTTCTACATTTCAAATATGCATGAAATACAATCATGTTAATCAGGTTGTTACAGTTGGTGGAGTTCCATAAGAGTTACCACTCCCCACTTTAAAGCCATCTCATACTCTACAGTCACTAGTTTCAACTCCACCAGTTACAATTTTTCCTCTAGTTGAGATTCAGACATAGTCGAGGCCTCCCTCACCAGCATAAAGAGTTCATACACTTCCATGGAGGCCTTTCTTAGAGTGACCACTACATAAATGATAGTTTTAGGACTCAAGATAGTTTCTATCTAAAATATTCACACCCAGGTTAGTATCATTGAGGTCTCATGCCTCTACACATAGAGCACATTTTTAGAGAGCTTCTTCTACTACCAGATGGGTCCTTAAGAGCCCCATAGTTGCATCCACTTCTCACAGTTATAGGGGGACCCCACAGTTGGTTTCTACTACAGATATTTTAGAGCACTTAAAACATACATAGCTTTCATAGTCATACTCTTATCCCTTCTATCATTCTTCATGATCATCCATGATCCCTCTCCTTAATACAAGACACCATGATAGGGAGTCTGTTATGAGACTCATCGGTTAGTATCATTTATTCTTAGTCTTGTACATAATTTATTAGCCTACTTGTACATAATTTCTTTTTTTTAACTTTCTTGTACATAGTTTCGTTATGATTACTTGAACATAGATTATTTTCAAATACCAAAAATAATATAATATTTTAAAATACCAAAAACAATAGAACATGTCAAAATACAAAAGCATTCAAATAATTCAAAACACTAAAAACACTTTTTAATTATATGCATTATCCATGCTTTACATTTATAATACCATGCTAAGACTTACATTTTGCTATTATATGCTATTTTTTGTTGATTTATCTACATTAACATGCTTCACTTGATCTTCTTTGAGTGTGTGCACTGACACCCATATCCTTGATTGCTTCACTCTACCTATTGAGGGGGCATCCTACTTTTACATTTGAGACATACATTGATATATCTACCCATCGGGGGCATCTTATACATGACTACACCATCCAAGTTATGTCATTCCTACACCACACACTCTAGTTATCATGTTGATGTACATTAATTACTAGCTTACACAAATTATTCTATCAACTCTCACTAGTATATAGTACTTATGTATTTCTTAGCATCTACCTAGTCTTTTACTACATATTTTGCCTACTTTCACTTATTGCTTTGATTAGTTAAATGAGATAGTATTTCCAACATTTACATGCCTTCCTTTCTTAATTTGAGTAGCTAGATGTGATTGCATTTCTTAGTTCTTGTTTTGTTACTTGTGTGTGCCTTAGGACATTTGCTAATGTCCTTTACTTGTACTCTTGTATATACTTGTGGCCCTCATTCCAATCTTGATTGTTTGTAATTGTTTGCGTATATGGGCATTTGAACATGCCTTGTATGATTGCTTTCCTAGTTTGAGTGATAGGTGCTCATGTCCTTTTTTTGCTTATCCCCTTGGCCTCTTTTGTATGCTTCTTATTTTTTGCCTTGCATGTTTGTTTGCTTGTTTGATTCTTTGTTGTTTGCAATGCCATGATCCATATTATGTATTATCTTACCTTCTTGGATGCCATGATAGACATCATACTCCATCCCTCATTGAAAAATAGCAATATTTCCAATTTTAGTTTAGTATGCTGCACATGTTATTACATTGTTACATCTATCTAGGTATATCCCTATTGATGTAACAATATCTGATATAAAATATACTAAATCTTGAGACATATTTTGGATTATCATTATATATCATGTATTTGACAGCATAAATTACTTGTAGAGATATTTATTCTAAGGGTAGTCATTGCATGGTCTTCATTCCTACCCTCAGAAAAGGGGGCAAGAAATAGGGGTTCGTCATAAAGATCAGAGCCCTTTATCAGTGAAAAATTAGTGTTTAGAATACTTAGAACAACAATCAGAGTTCAAAACATGTAAAATAAACTAAAAAAATATTGATGAATATGGAATAGTCATAAAAAATAGTAGAGGACAAGGGCACCCCATTTAGACTAAACACCCTATAGTAAAACATCCACTTTTTGGCACTCTTGTCCAAATAATCAAAAACCTAGAATTTTTAGAAATAAATAGAAAGGTAAGGTAAATTATAGTTTTTTTAGCTACAGTCCAATTTAGATTAGGTATTATCAATATAATTTTACTTAGATTATCTATATATAGGGGCATCATGCATGACATGACGGCTCTCACTTCTTGTTTTATATTGGGTAGTTGGTACAAATTCTAGATAAGAATCCATGTTATAGACACCAATGTTTAGAGGTAATGTGCATAGCATATTTGACTTCTTTTCTTTCTAATTCATTGTATTACATAGGTATTCTCAGTAGTTGTGTGCCTTATTCCATCTACAAGTGGTTGGCATCATTTCAAAGTGTCTTTCAGATAAGCCTAGTTCTCAATACACATTCGACTATCCATGCCACATTATCAAATTATAGAGCATTCATGGGATTTATGAGCCATCTCATACAACACACATTCATACTAGTATTAGTTCATAGTTCACACTTAGTGGTAAATGATGGAACCAAAGGACTAGCTAGCCTTTTTATTCTTGAGCCACTTAGAGGGATTAGATACACAATCCAAACTTATATTAACACATGCATGATCACATAACTTCACTACATAGTGGGTGATGATGGAGCCAAAGGGCCAGCCTTTGTATTCTTGAGCCACCCTTGGGAAATTGAGCACTCAGCTCTATTTGTGATATTACTCTTAGTACAACACATACCCAACATCAATCAACATCACTCAACATCACAATAGGTTTTATATTGGTTCAGTACCTAGTGAGGTGTATTCATTCCTTTTTCTTCCTCTTTCTTTTACCCAGCCTTTATACATTCTTATTTTAGACATAACATATCTAGTAAGAACTGATCTATTCCTTGTTTTCTCTTACATATTTATGCTTCATGTTTTGCTCTCTCTATGCACACTCATCATCACACATCTTCATGGTCTTCACCCTTACAGGTAAGTTTAGGTACACTTTCTACTTTTCCTTTATCCTAGTATTTTGCTTTGTTTCATCACTAGAATAAAGGGGGGGGAATGTAGTCATATAAAATATCCGAATTGGTGGTTTGAGTGTGTCTTGTGACACCTCATCCATAGGTCCTTTTTGCATGATCTTGTGACCCTTCTAGACATCTTTTTACTCATTACTAGTCATCTAAAACCTTTTGAATAGTCATTCCACCTCAACCAGATAGTATTCCCTATGCCAATTTTATTCCCCTAGGTCTCAAGCTTGTAAGATAGGATCACCCCATTTGGACTATAGCACTAGACATCAAAGTATCCTATTTTTGGTAGTCCTATCCATTTGCACTTTGAGCCCCAACAGTCATTGTCATTTGGTCCTTATCCTTAATTAGATCAGCCTAACATGAATACATCTGACCCATGACCAATTATTCTTTATAAAATCCCTCATAAAGCTCATTTATAAATAAGGTGACAAAACTTAAAAAGCAAACAAGAATATAAACAAAACACTAAAGCAAACTTCCCTATTCTTTTGACACAATCACTCAACATAGCTGAAAACTTACTCAAACCCTCATACTAGGTGCTAGCCACCTTAAACACTATCAAATTTTCATTTGAATCCACATCACACTATTTCATAAAGCACACTATGTGAGAGAACTACATATGGCTTGATCCCTCTTTGAAATATTGGTATGTAGGCAATGTGCCCACACAAAGGGTGTGGATTACACTTTCAGTACATCTTACACACTAACCCCCCTCTCTCTCAAGTGACTCAAATATATTTTTATCAAGCATGATGAAAGGTTAGGGTTTGAAGACAAAATCAACTCCACAATGAGTTTCATCAATAACTAATTCTTGATTTTTCATAGGCATTCTAACACAGGCACACCACAACTACCTAGAAAGTTTTATGCCTCTATGATTAGTTTGGACAAGAGCAGTAGGAATGAACAACAACACTGGATACTAAAGCACCCACTTTTTGGTTCTCCTATCCTTTCACTGAATGAAATCCAAATCTAGGTTTATGACACTTTCCCAATCATGCACAACCATTTTTAACCTCTGTATCAACCATCTCAATCTGTTTCTAGCTAAGTTATATTTCTTCTAATTTATTACTATTTTTAGAAAGGTGAAAAAGATAAGTAGTTGCACAAATTAGGACTATATTTATTACTATATTATGTACTAATTTATTAAGCCAGACCCTTAACTAAAATAGGAATAAAACTCCATTATTCCCAAATAAGTTAAATCAGGGATAGATAGGATAAGTAGAGCTCAAGAAAGTTCACTTGGTGGGTGAAATTAATCTTTGTGTACTCTAAATTCATGGTAATAGTTTTTGGTTTGGTGGTATATGCTTCATGAACCATAACTTAAAGTGTTAGTGCCTCCAAATTGCCTACACATCCCTAATGGATTCAATTTTCATCTATCTTAAAGGGTATGGCCATCCTTCTCATTATGTTTTCAATATTGTTTGTATGTGTGGGTGTGAACTGATATGTAAGACCATCTCATTTGGCTAGTAGAAGATACCATGAAGGTTTGTAGATAGTCTTTAATTAGTAGTAGAGTTTCACCCTCCTATAAATGGTTTTAGATCAAAAGTGATCAGCTGTTTCCAATCTCTCATAACATGGTGATCAATTGTTATTTTGAAGGTTTAGTCTCAAGAGTAGCATTGATGGAGTGAAAAGGTGTAGAAACATACATACACAGTCATATTTCCTTGTGAATGTCACCTACAGTCAAGTGGAGATAAACCTTGATCAATCATGTAAATGAAGCAAAGAGGTTTCAAGGTTGTGAAGAGACTTTCAAGGTAGAAATAGTAAGATTGAGCCTTTCAAAAGGTTTAAAATAGGTTGTGAGAACCAATTCAACACACACAGTCCTATATCATATAGTAACACCTACAAGTAGTCTCCAGTAGTTTGAAGTCAATCCAAATAAGATAGAGGAGTGTTGAAATGAAGTTGTTTGATCTCAATTGAAACCTTCAATCAGAAATGAGAGTATAGATAAGGCCATTGTGATAATGGTAAATCTATTATATCATAGACAAACCTAGGTCCTTGTTCCTCATTTGATAAAGTTGCAATTGAGATGTTTTACCTTAACTTTTCTAAATCAAGTTTTGCTCATGCACTAGGTCATTCCATGGTGAAGTGTTTTGAAGTCTAGACATGCCTAATAGTTCCTCTCTTATAGCCCAATCTTAGAGATAGTATATTGACATAAATAGAAGGTTATTTTAAAAAGAAAGAATGATATTTGATTAGTTTTCAACCTAGGCAAATCTTCATTAAATATGTTCAGTAGCTATAGTGCCCTTAAGACCAAAATGAACCTATAGCTCATAAGCAAGACTCATAAGGGAGATATTTTGAATGTTAGCATATTCCTATGGTAGGAGTGAGTTCAAAAAATTATGGAAGTGTCTTTGTTACTTCAATATAGAACCAATGGAGAGAATAATAGTATTTAGGCCGCAATAAACACTTACAAGAATCCCATGGTTTCCTAAATGAAACATTCACAGTCTACCTGTAAACCCATAATGTATTGATGATGAGAGAGTTATGCATGGTTACAAGGCATGATAATGATTATTCAAGGGTAAAGATGATCTAATGAGTTTAGGATCAACTAAATGAGTTTAATAACAATGATTTGACATAGGTTATCACCTACATGAGTCCTTGTTTCTCCTAAATTGCCATTTACTATTTGATTTAGTCTGTAGACTAGCCTAGGCTAGTGGAGAGAGATGCTTTGAAGGGGTGGAAAAGGTATAATGTGGGTAAATACATTGGAAAAATTATCAAACTTGTCCAAAACATCATCATGTGATTCTAATATGTAAGGAGATAGAGCAAAGACTAGGTTTCAAACCTTAACCTATGGTTAACCCAAAACCCTGCACAGTCACTAGGCTTGAGGACCCAGTCTTGAGAGATTTGAAGTATTGAGGACTCTAGGAGGTTGATTTAACCATGAATTTTTTTTATATGGTATTCATGACCTAATAAATCTATCCATAACCTTAGTTTTTCCAAGAGAATAGGGGAGATTCCCTCTATTTTATCTCAGACAGAGGGCATTCTAGGAGTAAGGTAAGCCTACAAGATTGGTACATGAAGATTGAAAGGGTGAAGGATAGAGATTTGGATGGTTTTTGGACATTTTATATGGTTTATTTAAAGGTTAAAAAATATGGATAAGGCCTTACAATCATCACAAATATTTAGTGGTGGTCATATGCACAAAAGTACAGTCTAGGCCTATTAGGCCTAAACCCTCATGACGTCAAACTTGATCCAGATGACTACATGAACTATCCAAAGAATTTGATGACCTTAATGAGAAATTTGAGGATGGATTTAAAATAGCTTTTTGTAGTAAAATTACATAGAGTGGTCATTTTTGGCCTGAAATCACTTTAGGGGTACTTAAAACACCTAGAAGGAGCTCGAGAGCCATCTTTAATTGCTCATACCTATAAAAACACTATGAAATGTTTCCCAAGGAGTTGTGAATAGATGAAGGGGGGTCATTAAATATTTATTAATTGAATTGGTTTAGGGATTAAACATATATATTTTATGAACTATCACTAAGAACCAGAATAACTCAAAACCCTCATAAAACTCTATCAAGAACCTGATGGAGAAAATATCATTAGAGATGAATTTATGAGGAGTAAAATGGACATGATAATGAATTTAAACTCTCTAAAAGTCACCTAGGATCTATGACATACATTTTATCCATACTGTCACTTGTATGGACAAATGATAATCTAAGTTTCTTTTAGGTTTTGGTGTTTTTCAAGTATATAAGAGAATTGGTGGATGAAATACATTGAAGGAGGTTTATAGGGACTTATTTTAACTCCTTATACTCATATCTCACACAATTTAAACATATAAACTCCTCTATTAATATTTTCATTGCAAGTAGTCTTGGACAGGCAGTAAAACGATAAGTGACTGCCGAGGGAGAAGATGAAAGGTCTAATATTGGATCTTATTGAGGTCTAACTGATGGTGCAAGAGAAAAAATTACTTTGAAAAAATGTCTTAACACCTCTTCCATGGATTTCATTGAGAATATTCTAGTCACCTTAATGACAAATGTGAAGATTGAAGCTAAGAAGGTGAGTGAATGATTATAGATGTGAACACAAGTGTCAAGAGGAAGGCTATCAGCTAGGGAGGTATCTAATGAATATCACATCTTATTTCCAACCTTCTTAAGATAGTGTATATGTGTTAAGGATTACTAAGGTGGTTTATAGCATTCAAGTGATACTTCATCATGATGACAATTTCAAGAAGGCTAATTGAGTGTCTCTACACTAATTTCAAGAGAAGGATGCAATTTTGATTGAAATTTGTCCAAAAGGACCTTCATGACCTATTTTACAGTCCATTCTCATAAAATATAGCTAGTTTTCATAGTTTAACACTTGTCCTTGTGACCCTTTTATATGTAATCAGAAATGCATCAGATCCATAAATCAATCCTAGCTCGAATAAGATAGATTCGACATACACTTTTGATTGGGGATACATTATATAATCAGGAACATGACTAATATGGATCTTCTAAAACTAATTAGGGTATATGTTATGACAATAAGATCATTAGGGAGGGTTATAAAGGCTTCAGTCAAGTAAAACTAAGCAATAACCCTAACTACATCCTTTGTTTTCATATTCACTATACTAATAACAAGTAAAGCAAAGAAATATAATCTAATCCTCACCAAAGGTTATGGTACAAAGTGGGGGTAATAAAAAACAAAATTAAACATGCATAGGAGAATCCTAATTAAGATATGTGTATGTAAAAGCCTAATACATAGAGAAGAAGAGTAATATTATTCAAAAGCTATTACTTATGCTACTTCTATCTACTAAAGAGAGGAACAAAGTTAGAGATACTTACCTATAAAATGAACCCATTGAGACTCGTTCTCTCCCTTGGCCAAAGGTGCTTCACAAGAGGTTATGGTTTGTAAGGATTACTAAGAAAGGCTAAATCATCTAAGACTTATCCACAAGATTAGACTCTTCTCCAAGTAGAAACCCTAAGTTAAGAATCCTCAAGTAGAATGGTGGAAGAGTATATTGTAAAGAAGCACAAATGAATAATAACTCTTGATGTCTCTTAATAATGATGAAATGGATGTATCTATATAGGTAGATCTAACCCTAAACCCTTCCAAAAGTTTTGGTCGATAGGGTCAACCCAATAAACCTAGTATTGTTATTGAAAAAAACTCACTAGGTCATGGGCTTGGTCAGACAAGAGCCGACCTAAACCCTAAATGAATTTTTCCAATAAGAGTACAAGGTTGACATAGTCAACATAATCATATAAACTACCAAAAGAGGTTTAGGTTAGGAAAAGGGGAAATGAAGGTGGTAAATGACTAGAGCAGTGTGTAAAACAAGATTCAAATTTGATGGGAATGTTTTTAAGAGTTGGTTAGATTGATAACAAGTGGTAATAAGGGACAATAATCCTGTGAAGCACCAATGGTCTGCCCACCCCTTTCCCGGTGCACCCCTTAAGGCATGCACTTAGAGAGATTGAGACTTGATGAGTTCCTATAAGATAGAAAACACTAGTAGTTGATAAATTACCAACACATATTCATGTGATTCTAATATGCAAGGAGGTAGAGCAAAGACTAGGTTTCAAACCTTAACCTATAGTCAGCCCAAAACCCTGCATAGTCACTAGGCTTGAGAATCCAGTCTTGAGAGATTTGAAGTATTAAGGACTCTAAGAGGGTGATATAACCATGATTTTTTTAAAATGGTATTCATGACATAATAAATCTCTCCATAACCATAGTTTATCTGATAAAATAGGGGAGATGCCCTCTGTTTTGTCTCAGACAGAAGGCACTCAAAGAGTAAGGTAAGCCTATAGGATTGGTACATGAAGATTGAAATGGTGAAGGAGAAATATTTGTATGGTTTTTGGAGATTTTATAGGGTTTATTTGAAGGTGAAAAAATATATAGAAGGTCCTGTAGTTAGCATGAATATTCAGTGGTGGTCATATACACAAAAGTACAATCTAGGTCTATTAGGCCTAAAACTAAGCCTAAACCCTCATGACCTAAAACTTGATCTATATGAATACGTGAAATATAAAAACCATTTTATGACATTCATGAGAAAGTTAAGGATGGATTTGAACCATTTTTTTTAATAAATTACATAGAGTGGTCATTTTTGGCCTAAATTCACATTAGGGGTACTTAAAATGACTAGAAAGAGCTCGAGAGCCATCTTCAATTGCTCATACCTATATGGACACTATGCATGGTGACCCAAGAAGTTGGTAATAGTTTAAGGGGGTACTTAAATATTTCTCAATGGAATTAGTTTAGGGATTAAATGTCTATATTTTATGAACTATCACTAAGAACAAGAACAACTCAAAACCCTCCTAAGACCCTATCAAGAACGCGATGGAGAAAATATCATTGGAAATGTATTTAAGGGGAGTAAAATGGACATGATAATGAATTAAACCTATTTATCACTCACCCAGGATCCATGACATCCATTCTATCTATACTATTACTTGTATGGACAAACCATAATCTGAGTTTTTTGTAGGTTTTATTGTGTTTTGCAAGTATAAAAGAGAATTGGTGGATGAAAGAAATTTAAGGAGGTCTATAGTAACTTATTGTAAATACATATACTCATCTCTCACACAAGTGAATCATAGAAAATCCTCTACTAATATTTTCATTATAGGCAGTCTTGGACAGATAGTGAAAAGACAAGTGCCTACCTAGGGATAAGATGAAAGGTCTGATATTAGATCTTTTTGAGGTTTAACTAATGGAGTAGGAGACAAATGGAATTTGAATAGATGTCCTAAGAAATATTCATGGATTTAATTGACCAAATTCCAATTACCTTGATGAAAAATATGAATATTGAAGTCAAAAGGGCTAGTAAGTGATTGAAGATAGTGAACACAAGTGTCAAAATGAAGGCTATTAGTTAGGAAGGTATCTGATGACTATCATATCTTGTTTATAACCTTCCTAAGCTAGTGTATATGTGTTAAGGATTATTAAGGTGGTTTATATCAGTCAAGTGATGCTTTATCATGATGGTAGTTTTAAGAAGGTTAATTGAGTGTTTATAAGCCAATTTTAGAAGAATGATGCAATTATGATGGACATTTGTCTAAAAGGACCTTTATGACCTATTTCACACTCCATTCTCCTAAAAATTATCTAGTTCTCATAGTTTGAAACTTTTCCTTGTGACCCTTCCACTTATCTTCTTCTCTCTCCTTTCATATGCTCTATAAATACAAGCCATTTTGGCTTTTGTAAAAAATTCCACACCTAGTGTGGCAAAGCCCTGGTAGTTTGAATACTATATTTACCTTTGAAATAAAGATTTCCAATCTAGTTTTAAGTTCATAGATGCTTGTCTAAGTGTGTGAAGTGGTGCATAGTGGAATGACAAGTGATAAGTATCTATCCTTGTCTTCTCTTTACTCTTCCATGTTTAATGCAAGTAGTTCTCCCTATAACAAATCACATGAAGTGTAGCCAGTGTTTGTCTATCTCTAAGTGTAAAGAGTAACATTAGTGTATACAATTTAACCTAATGTTTACTCACCTTAAAGAAGTATAATGCATATCAACTTCATGTTTGAAACACTAATGTTAGAGCAATCTAAGATGTTGAGACTAGTATTGTGAGTCATGTTTCATAATGCAAGTGTATAGTAGTCTAGTGGAGATCTATATCTGGTGTATCACCTCATTAACATAGGTTAGTTTTCATATTATTTATACCCTTTTTCATCCAAGAAAGCCAATAGTGTAGGTGATAAGATATAAAAGACTAATCTAGGGAGCTAGCCCTTAAACCTAGGGGTTTACCTTTATTATAGGTAACCCACATGCCTTGAGGTAATATAATATTTCAATCAATCTAGATAAGGCTTGAAAAACCTCTCTAGGGTGAATATTGGGTGACAATAAGATCCTTGTTCATTGATTTATAAGGTGAAAAATAAAGACCAAATCATAAAAAGAGACTCAAGGAAGGGTAAGGACCCGTAACAAGTTGAAAATGTGACCATTAGACACTAGCACCGAGGTGGACACTAACACATTGCACTAGTGTCTGATACTATGCTAGTGTCCTGAGACTAAAAACCTAAGTACTACCTATGGAAGATAGGCCAGGGGGGTCCTGTGATTGGTATAGCATGACATAGGACCACTATAGCTGTAAAAAATGGGAAAAAAGTCATAAGAGAGATCAAAAGACAAAAATGACCACACAAACAAGACTCACATTCATCATTAAGACCTTCCTATGAAATAATAACAAAAAACATAGTACTTGTGTTTGCTTGACAAAATTAAGTTGTGTATATTTTCCCCCCTTTTATTTTATTAAATGCAAAGAAAATGAAAGTATTAGAGTAAAAGTAAAAGAAAATGTGTACTTGTACTTAACTGTGAGGATGTATTCTTGACCTGACCCACTTCTTGGATAGAGAATTGGATAGGCATTTGGAATGCTATATATGAAGGGAGAATCCCTAATGTGGGTGCCCCTTTTATACAAAATCTGAGTAATGAATTGAATTATGAGGAATAAAACCTTATTTTCCCCCCATCATGATATGTGAACTATGTTTGAGAATTATCTGTAAATGTGGAGAAATAAGCCCTATTTTCCCCCACTTTAATGTGTGAACTGAGTCTGAGATGTATTCGTAAATGTGTAGAAATAAGCCCTGCTTTCCCCCACTCTGATGTGTGAACTAAGTTTTATAATTAATCTATTTGAAGGTTGAAATTATCACTTAACCCTTATAATCTAGGTCTGGTGACAACTATGGATAAACTACTATATGACATAGCCTATTAAAATCTTGGTGACATCCTAGTGATAATCTACATGTGATTTGATAGTTTGTGCATAGAGAATGATATAATTTGCCATTCCATCTATATGATCTAGTGGAATCCTATGGGATTGAGGATATGTGCCCTACATCATGCCCTTGAACCTAATACTTGAGTAATGTAGCTACACTTCTTATATATAAAAATGTGTCCATAAAGGGATGGTGTACCATGTACATGCCCCCATAGTCATAATTAAAGTCTAGAACTGTGTTGAAATCTTATGTAAAATACAAGAATCTAAACCTATGTAACTAAATATCTGAGCCAATCTATGTATCTGAATCAACTTGTATAATTAAATATCTATGTATCTAAACCACTATATTTATGAGTATCTAAACCAATATCTAACAAGATCATAAAACCTTGTAAATTTTGGTCAACTTATGTCTGAATATTTGAGCTAATATATATATCTAAATTAGCCTGTGTGCTTCATTATCTATGTATCTGAACCACTATATGTCTGAGTATTTAAACCACTATATATCTGAGTATCTAAATCAAGAAGTCTTAGTCAAATTATATGTCTGATTATAATTATATCAATGTAAATAATGTATATGCCCCCTTTTGGTGAGATGACTGAATCTCAAGTAAAGGTGTCAAACCAAAAGTGATATCAATAAGTATATTAGTGATAGTTAACATTGATAATAGAAACATAAGATTGATTAATTTGGTGATTGTAGAGGAATCATTTGGAAGCTAAGTTTAGGATATTCTTGTGGTCTATATTGAGTTTGTTAAGTAAATATGAGTTTTATCATTTATAGAGTCAAATCGATTGGGATATAAGTGTAACCGATATGATACAGGGGATATTGTCATCAAGCCTCACACAGAAGAAATAGATTGTAAATTGGAGCTATGGTTTTTGAGATACTATGATTGGAATATTTTGGTATTAGTTAGAGAAATTTATACGTAGGGGCAGCCTTAGGTAGGTGGCATTGTTAAAACATAGATTAAATAGGTTGATTGGTTTGAAAAGTCAGTTGAACCTTTTGAGAAAATTTGTTAATTGAGCCTAGAAACATGTCGAGGAGATGAGTGATGAACATGACCCCCTACAAGGAGGTGGAGGCACTCATTTAGGCCAAGGAGGAGGTTACCCTAGTAAAGAACATATCATTTTCTATGTTTTGAAAAATTTATCGACCTTTTTATCATTTTTAGCATAATTTAGGTAGTTTAGGTCTCTTTTTAAAAGGGTTGCGATAGTATCCTGAGGATAGCGCTAGTGTCTTGGGGTACCATGCTACAATCCAAAGGTCATGATATTATCCAATGCTAGTGTCTTGGCTACAACACTAGTGTTTGATGGGGTAAAAATTGTAATTTTTGATTTTGATGTGTTTAACGATTGTTTTTGCATGTTTATATGTCATTCGAAGATGCTAATGTCTTATTTTATTATGTTTGGTAGGCAGATGTGCATATGAGGGAGTTCCATAATGGTCGGATGATGGACATGGAAAATTTTAGATCCTATTTATAGCCAAAAGGTTATAAGTAAGTTTTTGTTATTTTGAAAATTGCCAATTCTATGAAAATATACAAAGGTCATATAGCCTCAATTTTATACAAATTATTACATAGGTGTTTCAAATCACCTTATAAATTATACTTGGTCCTATTTTGGGATGAAAATTCACCATAGTTAAAATGTATATATGGTTTTGATTCACTGGGAAATTATACAATACATGTATGGGTTAGTCTAGATTTTTTAGGTATATATGTATATGTGTATGTATATATATATATATATATATATATATATATATATATATATATATATGTATATGTGTGTGTGTGTATGTATACATTTAAGTGTGTGTGTGTGTGTGTGTGTGTGTGTGTATATATATATATATATATATATATATATATATATATATATGAATGATAAATACCACCTAGGACATAATAATATTAAGGTAATATTATATTTTGGTTGGTATGGTTTGTTAATTGAAATAAAAAGTATATTTGAAAGGTCAATTATGGATATGGTTAAGACATTTTTGTAGACCTTATTATATAGTTTTTAATTTTAAAAGTATGAAATTGTTTTGAATATTTTTTTGGTGCCATTTATAATATTAAAACAAACATGCTTTTCCTTATATATAGTTTTAATAACTAAAAAATTTAATAATAAATAATTTTCAAACCTAATGTTTATTTTATTTCTAGCATTGAATATGTTGCATGTGGAATTAAAGCTACAAGGATCGAGGTTGAGATATTGCCCAAGTTTTTAGTGAAATGGCATCGACATATTGAAGAGGCTGACTTCCACCATCACATTTCCACCCATTAATAATGTAACTGCCTACTTTTATTACTATCACTATCAAGTTTTTACACTTGCATTAATTTCATTATGTTCACTAGTGGATTTGAGATGCATAGTTATGCCCTGTAATGCCCAATCAATTAAATTATACATATTAGATTTAGACCTTCTTTTAATTTATACCTTAATCTATTATGTTTTTCAAAATAGATAATAGAAATCACCAGTCAATTTATACCTGCATAGTGATTTTTCCAAAGATTAGCCAATGTAATTATACCTAAACTCAAGAGTTTGATAGAATTTTACAGTAAGTTTTAGGGGTCCATTATTAAAATTATCCTTGATGATGGAGTGTTTATGTAGACTACCCTTGATAGATGATAAGAGGGTAGTGATTGATTGGGATGGTTTAGGATATGTGGCATCACTTGAATTGATGCCCTAGGATTGCCATATGATGGCTTCCTTATGTGAGTGGTAGAATGCCGATACTTGTATGTTTTGGCTGCCCACCAAGGAGAACATTGTTGGAAGATGTCTATAGGATACTAAGAGTGCCCATTACTAGTCAATGGGTAGTATTATATGAGGCTACTAGAAATAGATCTATAGATCAAGACTCAAGGTACTTTATAGTTATACCATTGGGGACCCACCATTAAGGGAGTTATAGTGATGTTTTATTATCTATGATTATTATAGCTAATGTGCTATATTTGTAGAAGTATTTGGTGATGTTACTGTCTTTATTTGTTAATGTGGATGGTAGTGGTGTATCTATTTCATATAAGATGCATGAGATTGTGTAGGATATATAGGTGCATGGGACCATATACTCATGGGTTTGCACCATGCTATCCAACTTTAATTGATATTTGTACCATTTTACTTAGGAGTTGTGTGGTGGATGTATTGGATCTTCAACATTATTACATTATTGGGCTTATGAACACATTATAGTGGCTAGACTTGAGGGGTTTTTGCATGCAGATTGGGTATACCCATAAGTATTCATAGAGAGATGGACTATTACAACCCTTATACGATTGAGGATTATGATGCACTGTTAATAGGTATTAGATCGATTGATAGCTAGGGATATTATTTGGAGACCCTACATGGCATTTCAGGGACGGCCTAAGGATGGGATATAATTAAGATGGATTCTAATGAGTTGTTAGTTATATGATTGTTAGGTCAATGTGTTTGAGAAATTTTGATATGAACAAGTGAAATGATATTTTAGTGTTATCCAAAATGTGCCATATGCACCTTGGGTATGTTTGAGGAGTTCTCAAGATCTAACAAGGCTAGGTAGTAGACTGAGACCCATAATAGTTGATTGGGTTCTGATTCTAGTGATGAAGTGAGATCCTGTGCTGAATATACTTTATGTAGATGATGTAGGGCTGACCAATGCCTTCATGGTATGGTGGAGGCAAAATATATGGTTACTATTATTTCTAGGATATGGGTTTATCATAGAGGATATACTGGATCTAGATCCCATTAGGGCAATTGAGGGTATGCTATTATAAATTCATATGTTTGGTTTAGTTTAGTAATTAGATTATTAAGTGGATATCTAATGCTTTCTATTTGTGTGTATAGGTGGAGGAGATGATGAGTATATGAGACCATTATGGAGGATGTGTTATGAGAGCTAACTGAACACATTCTTGATGATGTCATTGATGATGGTTTATAGGATGTAGCTATAAGAGTTACTACTATACATGCAAACTTATTTGATTGAGAGGATATTATCATTGTGGCATATAGGTGAGCAATTTCAGATAGATACGAGGCATATGTTGAGTTGTAGAGGTAGGCTATGCCCCCACTTGATATTCTAGGTAGGGTAAGTGGTATGATTGTTGATGATTATATTAATCTATAGTGAGAACATATTGAGCTGGTGGCCAAGGTGGTAGTACTATGGGATAGAGAGCAGAAACACATGTCTCAATTAAGATATAGAGGGGATGTGAGATCATCTAGCTTTAGTGTGTATGTATCTAAGAGTGAGAGTGAAGAGGGTGGTCCTAGTGACCTAACTTTGATTATTGAGTGATTATTTATTATTATACTAAAATTTGTATATATATATGGACTTTTTTGTTATATGGGTATTGTGTTACTTGGCATTTTTATTTGTGTGTATTGCTCATGTGTTGAGATAGAAATGTGTTTTTTTAGAAAAATAATGATAATTGGTTGCTCATATGTATATGTATGTTTCAATAGATATGTATATCAAATTAGGGATGTTAGTTGTTAGTATAGTTGTTATAGAAGTAGTGTAATGGAACTATGGCCTACACTATCTAAACCTTGAAGGTAGATTAAAAAAATGACCATACCTCTCATGTTATATAAGTGTAGAAGTAGACTTTGGAACTGATACTACTCATGGTGCACTATTGGTAGCTAGATGTGTAGATTATGTTGTAAATATCCTAATTGACTATTGTACTAAAACTATGCTTTAATCTTTATGATCTTTGCCAAATATCTTAATTAATGATCATGCTAAACTTGTGATTTGATCTCTGTGATCTTTGCCAAATATCTTAATCGATAGCCATGTAACATTATGCTCTAATTTGTATGATCTTTCCTAAATATCTTAATCAGTGGTTTGCTAACATTGTGCTTTGATCTCTGTGATCTCTACCAAATATATTATTTGGTTGTTGAACCAAAACTAGTGGTTGAGTTTATTTCCATTTTTTTACCTTGATGATATAATTAGATTGAGCTCTATAAATTGGTTTCCATCATTTTTAATTTTATGGTGCATGAGATCTCACATAAGTAAGTGTCTTAGGAACCACATGGCTAATCTGATGAGTAAATAGTGGCTCCTTGAAAGGAACATCCTGGGATAACTCATTCATAGAGGAGCATGATCTAGGAGAGTGTGGAGAAGGAGATCTCAATGCCCCATGTGTGAATCCTACAATTCCTCTATCAACACATTAGTTAATACGATCTATGAGCACACAACATTTATAGTCCCAATGTCCATTGATTCTATGATAATTTCAATATGGTTTGTTTCTTATTCATTACAAATGTTTATTGGATGATGTTGATTAGGAAAAAGGGTGATCATCCCTCTATATAGTAATGTTAATAATATATTATGAGGCTTATCTCTATTTAAGAACTGTATGGCTTGTTGTTGTGTTTTATGCTATGTTCACTATAAGAGATGCTCTATAAATTGGCTCTTTGCCTTTGTCAAGTATCTTGATTGGTGGTTTTTGTTTCACTTTTTCCTTAGGCATCTATGTATCAGGTGCTTGTACCATATTGGATGACTATGCTTATGAGAGACCAAAATCAAAGTCTGCCTCTGAATATGTCTTAACTAGTCCCAAATTATTCTCTAATTCCATATCTATGTTACATAAATGCCAAAATTATTTGGATGTCTCATATAATAATTTCTCCTTAAGAGGGAAAATGAGACCTCTAGTAAAGATGTATTGTACCTCTAAATATATCAATTAGTAGATCAATTATTGCATGTAGGATTTGAATCATATAATGTAATCATTTACTATTTATAACTCACCCTGGTGTAGTGAAGGTAACCTATCATATGTGACTTGAGATCCTTTATTCCAAATATAATTCATGAAAAAGGCATCTTCTAACTCATTGTATATATGGAGTAAACAACTAGGGAGTGAATGATGAAACCAATTGAATGCCTCACCCTCTAGAGTATGAGGAAATATCTATAAGAGGATCAACCTATCAATTGAATGTGTCATGGTATTTATATAAGCTTTGAGGTGCACATATGGATCTCCATGTCCATTAAAATTTGATAATATCAGTATCCAAAACTCCTTTAGTAAATTTGTAGCGAATATTTTGCATGGAATAAGATTGCCATGGATGGTATTGGAATCAACCTAAGAGTGGTATGCTTTACTTTTCGACGTGATTTGATGTACTTTTTATTTTACATTAGGCACAACATCCATCAAGGAAATTACCTATTGTGAAGGTATATCAACATCATCAATAGGTTTATTTAATTCTATAATATTATTATTTATTTTATCCATTGGTAAACTACATCAAGACCTTTATTTTTGCTCACTATAACCTTTGGAGGGGTGAGAGCTTTGACCTGGTGAGAGGGAAATTGGCTATCACCTTTGTGGAGGTTAGGATGAGAAATGGGCTTGACTATAGTAAAGGTGGGTGAAGGAGATTCATTGGTATCACTTATATTTTTAGTTTGTGTTGTAGTGTCACATGAAAATGGAATATAAGATACCTTTTTATCATTTGAATGCAATTCATGTAAACAATGAACATGAGTATAAGTTTGCATGTGTTTTTTCAAGGCATTATCATTTAAACTAACATTTAATAGGCAATCAATTTCAATATGAGAGATTGGTGAATTACAGAGAGGACTAAATTTAATATCTGCCTCACTAAAGTCATAGTAAAAATTGTTATTCCAATTTTCATCAAAATCAAAATTTATTTCACTTGTAGAGGTAAGATTAGAATAACTATCATTTTCATGCTCAAAAAGATAAGTAGAAGAAGATTTTAAAATTTTACTACTATGCAACATATCATCATGTGTTGGTGAAATGCAATGTGTATATTCACTATCTATGAGATGAATGCCCATCTTATCATTATGTTCAATAATGGGGTCAAGGTTAGAATAAGTGGCAACCATGTTTTCATTTGGCATATTATGACATGTAGTAGGAGAGTTAGAGAGATTTGAATTTTCTATATTTTTCATACAATCACTATGCTGATCTTGAAATGTAAAATAAGGTGACAAAATAATATCATCTACTTTAGTTTGTGAATCTGTAAAAGGTGCAACATCAATTTTACTTGTTTTTTTGAATTGAATTGAGAAAGGTAAGGAACGTGCATTTTGATATTCTATGTTAGGAACATCATGTATAATGTTACTTGAACCATGCAAAGGTAAATTAATTTTATTGTTCTTGTATTGCTTTAATTTTAATAAGGATGTAAAAAAAGTGGTTGAAAAACTAGGATCACATTCAAACAAAGCACTACCTACAAGGGGCTCTTTTGGCCTTATGTTGTTAATGTGATTTTTAGAAGTAGGGGAAGAGATAGGAGAAGAAGAAGAAAGTGCATCTAATTTGTTCTCATCCACACTTTCATTGCCATGCCCATAGTAATCATCATATCCATCATTAAAATAATCATCACCATCATAATTATAAATGAAATCATGCTCATTATCATGTGCTAATGTACAATTCTAAAAATTGGTCCATTCACTTGTATAATTATGTGAAAAGTTTAGAAGTTGATTGACTGGGTGAGGGGAAAGAGGTTTCAAGGAAGTCAATTTAAATTTACCAAAAAAGAGAATATAAAAAATGAACAATAAGAAAATAATAGGGAGAAGATAATCCAACATAAATATATTTAAAAATATGTGAAATATTCATCCCAATATATAGGAAAATATCAAAAATTTTCTTAAAAACCTAAGGGTCAATTTTTTGAGTGTATGAGGACCTAACATGTGGATCTAGGGTTTGGAGGGTTTATAAACAAAATTTAAGATATGTTAAATTAGTGAAACCCTAATATGGGAATTTATATGGATCAATTAGGATGTGCAAAAATTAGAATTAAATGAACCCTACTTTAGTGTACAAAAATAGAAAAGGCAAACCCTAAGGTGGAATTAGGGTTGTTAATAAAAATATAAAGTACATCAAGTTCACCAAATGTTTTAATTTTTTAGGATTTAGTAGTGTAAATATTAGGTTGTTAAAGGGATGGGTACAAAGAGTAAATACAAATAAATATTATAAATAGATATATCAAATTGATTTACCAATATAGTAAGTGTAATGAGAAGATCAACTTATCTAGAGTGAAACATTGTCACCAGATGATGGGAAGGTTGAAAAAAGTATAGAAATTTGTCTAAAGTACATATATTCTAGAACTAGAGGTAAAGATAATCTTAGATAGTAGCATGGTCAAAGGGATATTAATGCACTGCATTAGTGTCCAAGGCACCGTGCTAGTTTCCTTTCAAGGATAGGGGTCTTGAGACTTCTAGGGATGTTGCAAGAAGGATTTAGGGTTATATAGGTATGATTAGGGGCTTATGATCATTATTATGTGTCACTATTTTGCTATTTCTTCTTTTAAACCTTAATGAACACTTGCACACATGAAACAAAAATGGGATAAAATGCAAAAAGAAGGAAAAATATGGGTTTTAAGATGTTATGATCATGCTAGACATAACCCCTATTGTTTTAGCCACTGGCTACATTAACCCAAATTATATAGGTCTCAGATCAAATTTAGTTCTCCCTTAGAGAATATATATAATCAAAATACATGGAATGCTAGAATGACTCTCACATAGGCCCTTCTTTGATCAAGCATGCAGGTCTAAGTATGTTGTTGAGTAATATGTAGAGTGCTGAAGATATACTATTAAATGATTTTAAGTAATTATGTGCCAAAGTAGTAAGTACTATATGTAAAATGAAATGTGAGGCTCTTTATATATAAGGAACTTTAATTTGAATCTGAGACCCCTATTCATTGGCTGAGACACAATCATAAGAAGAGACTCAATGAAGGGTAATGACCCATAATAAGTTGAAAATGTTACTATTAGACACTATCACTGAGGTGGACACTGACATATTATGCTAGTGTCAAGGATTGTGCTAATGTATTGAGACAAAAAAATTGGGTACTAACTATGGTAAACAGGCCAGGGGATCCCTGTGATTGGGATAGCATGACATAGGACCACTGGAGGTGTAATAAATAGGAAAAACAAGTCATAAAAAAGATCAAAAATCAAAATGAACACATGAACAAGAATCACATTCATCATTAATACCTTCATGTGAAAGAACAACAAAAGAAATAGTACTTGTGTTTTCATGATCAAATTAGGGTGTGTACACAACACACACATTGAGTTTGTTTCATCTTAGTTATACAACCCAAATATGTACATAATCTGGTGAGTGTGAGTTATTTAATCAATTAATAATATATATTTGGTGAGGGTGGGTGATTTAATCAAATCTAGCCTATAATTCTGGTAAAGATAGATGATTTAATCAAATCTAAATTATAAGTTTGGTAAGATTGAGTGTTTTAATCAACTCAACCTTCCAAAGATGAATTAACTAGTATAGTCGATTGGTTCCATAACAATTTATAAAATTCCATCCTGGGTATAATAGTAGTCTATAATAGTATTTGAAATCTAGGAATTGATTTGATTTTGCAATTTTAGGTGCCCTTTACATGGCATATGCACCTCATATATGTCTTAAGCTAAAATTTTCATATAATAATACCAATATATAAAATGTTGCTACTAGTGTGTATCTGAATCATATAATTGTGAAATCTAATGAATTTGAAATTAGTGCAAGTATAGAGGACATGTTTTTATGACATGCCCCCACACTAAATGTGGAGAATCTAAGAACTAGTGTAAATTTGGAGAACATGTTTCCATAACATGTCCCTACTATAATCTAGAGATGTTGAATACTTAATAAGTGTGGAGGTCATGCATTTTTGACATGCCTCCAATGAAATATGAAACTATGGAATACATGCCTCTATGACATGCCCCCACTAATATGCCCCTAATTTTGAGTTGAGGGGAAGTATAATTTGATAGTTATCTTACCTCAAAAAGATAAGATAACTGTATAAGTTGTGTATAGATAATGTAACATATAGGGATAACATGTCTAGGTAGATATAACATTGAGACATGAAATATGTGATCACATTGAGTCCTAAGAAACATGATATATATCAAAATAAGGTCTAGAGAGTAACAATACAAGCTCAACAAGCAATCAAATACACACACAAGAGCACTCAAAAGTAAAGCAAAAGGAAAATGGTCCAAAGAAACCTCATACAAGGGGCATGCTCAAATGATATATAATCGAAGGGACATGACATATTCAAATTTCCAAATAGAATATAATAACATTAAAATATCCATACAACAAACAATGACATATAATGTCCAAATAATCAAGCATCCCTTAGGGGCCACAACTAATGAAACATATTCAAATGCTCAAAAAAGTAATACAATGAAAGATAATAGCAAGGAACACACTCAAGAAAGTGCTAAAATCTCAAAATAGGATAAATATAAGCAACTAGCATGAACCTAACATACTAGTTACTACAAATATATGTTAGAAAATAATGTTAATTACATAACATATCAAGTACACTATGAAAGGTATAAGCATCAATATAGGCATGTTTAAGTATGTAATCTCAAAAATGATAATGGAAATTGATCATAGAAGAATATATCCTAGGTGTTTTATGGTTAAAGAAGTAAATTACCCCAACGTAGTTAGGACGTGAGTGGAGGGAAGGCCCAACATTTGCATATGCATATTAAGGTATCTTGCTATGCCTGTATCATACTCAAATGAAGCATAAAACATGTGTATATAGGAAAGCATGATATGTTATCTACCAACATGGAAAAAACAACATATGTAGAAGAAATAATATCACTAGGAACATGCTAATGTTTTTTGGTAATTTCTAAAATTTTTGAGTGTTTTTGTATTTTCTTAATATTTGATTTTTTTGAATATTTGAAGAAGACAAAGTCTAACCAATTATCCCATCTAAGGGATGCTCATATAAAAGTGATCTTAAATCTGAATACATTGATTCAAAATGGTGATGTTGTCAAGGAACATATACATGTGTCATATCTGAATTGAAGAACTTGTAACATTATGTGTATCCCTCATAGGAGTATGAGGACGTGGAGTAGTAGGAAATGTATTGGTTCTTGGAACCCATTTTTGAGTGTTCTCAGGTTTTTTTGGAGGAGTAGTAGTAGGAACACGTTTAGTTTATCTAGATTATTTGAATATTTAAAAGCTATATAATGATCTCAAGATAAGGATGAGAATCTGCAAGGAACTAAAGATATATAACCTTTCCTAAATGAGATGTGTTATATGTGTGCATAGTAGAATCATACAGTATACTGAAAGTTAGTTTAGTAAGTTTGTACTTGGTATATTTGGTTTTCATTTATCTACATCTATATTCTCATTTTCTAGGGATGGATTCAATTGATAAGTACTAGGTCCTATAGTTATGAATAAATTTTGTGGTGAGTTACTGAGTGGATCAAAACATAGTTTGATAAATTGTTCATCTGAACATTGTTTACCAGCTATATGAGTAATGAATTTAGCCTAATTTGAAGAAAGTATTGTAGTTTCCTCATTTATATCCATATTTCAAACATTAGATTTGTCAAGTGTCTCTTGATTTTTGAGCTCTTTTGTTATAAATCATGTTTTCAATATTTGATGTGCCCATTGCTCTTTTTGTAATGTTACCCTTTTGTATTTGTGATTTATTCTTTGATTTGTTCTCATTTATAGGTTCTTAATCTTTTTCATTGAAAAAATCTATCTTTAAATGATTTGTATAAGTATTTCCACTATATCCCAAGCCTCATCAATCATTATGATTAGATGTAGAGATAGGACAAGTGATGCCTTGTGCATGTTTTCCCAATCCTTGAATATGATAACAAAAATGTTGTAACTATTATTTTCCAAAACCATATTATTTGAAAGTTGATATCATTATTGAGAGGTAAATTTATATAATATTACTGGTTTGATTTTGCTTTTTGAATCTTTTCTTGCTCTAGGTTTGGCATTTGCTTGCAATTGTTTTGGATTTGAATTATTATTTGGTACCCATATTTGTTTTTTTTCGTACTTGTGCTTTATGAGAGGTAATCATAATGTGAGTGGGATTCATGATTGATGTATCAATGATATGATCACCACTACCATTTATATTTTGTATTTTATTCTTCAAGTTGAGATAACAATCAATATGATGTCTATGCATTCTATGATATGCATAATAGTATTGTGACATTCTAACATGATGCATAGGAGGTAGTTGGATCACTTTGTTTCAAAGCATGTCTCTTAAGATTTCACTTGAACTCTTATTAGCCTTTTTTTCAATTTTTGAATCACTTGTTTTAGATTTATTATGTTGTATCTTTTCATTTGGATATGAAACCTTTTTGGGTATAACATTGCTAGAGGAAGATGCAAACACATGATTAAAACTAGCATATTTTCAATTTTGTAGGTGTGTAATCTAATTTTCCACGGATGTGATCCTTGAACTAAATTTTTTATTTTGCTTTGTAACTCTTCTATTAACTTTCTCATAGTGATGTTTTGATCTTTTAAGACTTCATAAGCACAAGCCTTAGGTGCTTCAAATTGAATATGCATACATGTACCATCTAGGGATTTTGGAAGGGTTTGTTGGCTACCCTCTTATGGCATTGTAGGATGGGCCACCTTACCCTTTAAATAAGTGATCACATGGCCCTGGTTAGAGGGATGGTAGATATCACCCTCCTAAGAGTTACAAGGAGGAATAAATTAGTTTTTAGCTATTGTAAATATTTCAAAGACTAATATGATGATAATAAATAAAGTATATACAAATGATATAGAAAAATCAATTATGAAAATAAAATTTAGAACCAAATAATTATAGTAATCAAGAAAATCAGAAGACCTTAGGACAAGATAAGGTTTGGAGACCAAATATCGAGTTCACCAAATGCTTAACCCTAAAATTATATATGTGTGATATTTAGGGTTAAGGGGACTATATTAGTTTTTACACAAGGATGGTGAACTAACTTAAAAATTAGGTCAATTAATAGAAAACATAGATAAACAATATTATGAATTTATACAACTAAGATTTTTAAAAATAGTAAAAGTACATTTATTGATATATACTAAAATAAATTAGAAACTAATGATACTTTGCTGGTTTACTATGTGCTTGTAGGTATGATTTAGAATAGTTTTTAAGTGGACTGGAAGATGATCTTAGAACAATATTCAAATTTTAGAAATATTCTATGTGTCTTTAGATGTTTGGGTAAGATCTAGATAGTTGCATCGATGCAAGTGTCATATATATAATACTGTCTGGATCTAGATGCAACCAATTGGAGCCTTCTAGGTTTTTTTCACCTTTATTTTGATGTATTTAGATCATGTGCACGTGTTATCAATATTTGTTAAATGATCAAACCCTATATCTTCATCCTTAGAATGATTATGGGGAAAATGATTTATTGGGCTCATGGTGTTGAGCTTCCCTAAGGACCCCTCCATTAATGGGTGATACCTACATGGATAATACTCTAAATATGACCTCAAACTTATGTATTTCTCCCCTACATGTTGAATTGTGTGCATAAGTATGTAATGTGTGATAAATAAATACTAGTGACCTAGCTTATAGCCTAGAAAATATGGCTCATGGGCTACTCCTTAAATGCTTTAGACTTGTGGAAATACTGCTCCTATGAATGATATATAAATAGGGATGAATAGGGTAGATTTTATCACTTGAATGCTTTATTAAGTGCTTATTGGTATATTTAATTATGAATTGTACTTGATTTTTAGGTGTCTGATAGGTGAGGAATGAATAAGGGTTGATATTATATATATAACAATCTATTTTAGAAATATATCACACTAAAGCACTTACTTTGACCTTTAGTATATGTTTCTTTTGTAAATTTGGATGACTTTTGGGAAATGGACACTTTGTAGGAAAGGTGAACACTAGCATTGATGCATATGTATGTTTGGGATGAAAGTGTCTAGAAATATAGAAAATAGGTACATGCGCATAATTAGAAATGAAGGACAATAATCAATTTTAGAGATTTTTGCATAGTGTAGAAGGTTTTCTCATCAGAATAAAAATGGTTGGAATAAGAAATAAATAATTAGGCATAAAGAGATGGTGAACTCAAGCTTTTCAACAATGGACATGCATATAATTAAAAGGTATAGCCATCATAGGTATTTTCTAAGTTAACAAGATTGAGGTACCACATAAATAAGATTTTAGTATCTACAACTATATCTACCTGGCTGATACCATATAGTAAAAATATCTATCACTTACCAAAGATCCTAGAATTACCTTATATACCACATTTCTTACTGTAAACCAGACTTATATAACTTTTGACATCACCCCTAGGCTTGTCAATCTTGAGGTTAACTCCAATCCAGCTATATACCATAGGTTGGGGCATCTTACAATGCCCATACTTTTATTTTTGCACATGTTAGGGCATCTTGTGATGCCCTTCCTTTTCTTACTACACATATTGGGGCACCTTGCACTACCCACATTTTAGCCTTTAGGGCATCGTTCAATGCCCATCCTTAATATTTTACATGCCTCTAGGCATCTTATGATGCCCATCCTCATTTTCATGGATTCTTGTTCTCATATCCTTACCATGAGGTAGTAATCAACAATATTTCCCATATTACAAATAATTTTTTTTAACTTCAATAATTTTTTTTTGACACATACACTCACATTTTACATGTTATACAGTTGTTAACATATATTTTTCTTGTTATTTTGTCTCATGTTTCTTTGATTTTCTAAATTTTATTTACTTTACCCCTCTTTGAGGATGATTTTTCTTACAACATTGTTTCTTTTTTGGTTCCTTGGGTATTTTTGCTTTTTATATTTATTTCCTTAGTGGATCTTAGGTATCACCTTTAGGTTTTATGTCATTTTTACTTACACCATCATTTCCTTTTTGGTTCCTTGGTATTTATAATTTTAGCCTTTGTTTTCTTGTGGAGCTTAGGTATCACCTTTAGGTTTTCTTTTTATCTCATTTATCACATTTTTATTATTTTTACCTTCATCTCTTTGTTATTCTTTAGCCACCATTTACTTTTACCCTCTTTTGGGATGACCATTTACTTTCCCCCACTTTTGGTATGATTATTTACTTTCCCCCTCTTTTAGGATGAATAAAATTTTCATTAATGTTTGTACTAAATCCCTTTTAGGTTGGTACGACTTCTTTAGTGACATGAATATCATAAGCATACCCCAACCTTTTTGAAGCATTATTTCACCTTGTGATTAGCTATAATGATATTCTTCATTATATCGCCTTTATTACATGGATGAATCTTCCATGATCCCCATACTTCTATTATTATTTTTCACTCAAGTCACTTGTAGCTTAGTTTTGAGATTGTTTACATGCATGTGGGAAAGTATAGTAGTCTTTAAGCACCATGGTATTTAGGTCCTTATCTCAAGTGTCAAAGTGTAAGCTCTCTTATATTAGCTATCTATTTCACTTATGTTTAATTTTTTGAATTCATATGGAGGAGGAAAATACAAATCCAAAATAATTACTAAAAAAATAAAATAAAAAGGAAATTATATCTTATAAGTTAGATCACACCAAAGTAAATAATCTTTTTTTGGCACATCTCATATCTTAGTCAAATCTCAAACTCCATAGATGGCCTCATGATAGAGCCAAGGTCTATTGGGGTGTGGTTTTCTAGTAGACTGGGGTAGGAGGTCTCACTATATCATTATATCAATATATCTTCCTACATTTTAGTACCACCTATCTTCTCACATAAGTGCCCGATCTTTATAGTAGATTGACGGATTCGTAATGGGTCATGAGGAGGAAGGAACACATTGTGGAAAGGTGTGATCCTTTTAATTTTCATGAATACTAGCCTTCATGGTAAGACCTATTAGTTCACTTGTTATCCCAAGCTTTGTGTTCACTAGTTGGAGTGCCCTAGGTCCTTGATGTCGATAGATCTTAGCCTTGCCCACTTGTTTAGTCTGTCTCATTTCTACCAAGGATGTTCACATCACCCATGTGGTGCATTAAATTCCTTAGCTACATCATATTTTTCTTGATATCCCCTTGATTGGTATCATTTTTAGTTGATCACATCCATTTTGCTTACACCTCTTGGATTTTAGTACATGAGTTGCATTATTAGACCTCAAATAGGACCAAACCTTCTTCATGAACACCCTTACATCATTGCTTCCCACACCATCCCATTATCATCTTAATCATGTCTTTAGATGATTGTATTTTCCTACATTTCATTTAGAGCAAACACCGAAGTTTGATTCATCATTCTTCAAATATTTTTGGTTTTAATTCATATGGACCTCACTTATTTTACATATGACATTTTTCATACTTACATGTTTTTATTTATGTTTTTTTTGACATTCTTGTATTACAATTTTAATTACATTTTTCTTTATATAGTTTCATGTTTTTATTTATGTTTGACTAAACATGCTTGTCTTACATTTTGAAATACATTTCATTTCTAGTCAAATATATTTTCTTCATGTTTGATTTGACATTCCCCATCTTACATTAGATCATATTCTTTACTTACATACTTTGTTTTATCTTTGTTATATTGATATTTCATTTACTATGTGTGACATATATAATCTATTATGATGTGTTTTACATTCATTTTTATCATTTACTTCCTCATTTTTGACATCTTTTATTTATTAATTTTCCATCTACTTACTTAACAAGTCACTTTTCATCACTTAGTTGTTCTTTTTTACCATGCATTTGCTCACATTTGTTAGAAAATAATAAAACATACAAAATAATAATAATTAGCATCATCATTATGAAGATTTTAGTTATGTACCATGTAATTCCATTTTTAGCCCATATCTTGGTTTTCATAGGTCATTTTAACAAAACAAAACAAGCCTTAGAATCTTGGTGAGATACCAACAAAATTTTCTTACAAGAAATTAGAATTTTATCTTTTTTTTAGGTTTGCTTCTTCATTCCATATGTTGAATGCCTTTCATCACCTGTAACACATCCAACATTTTCTATAATTATCAAGGTATGTGAAGGTATGCATCTTCATTTTATTTAATTTCATTTACTTTTAGTTATTTACACATCTCATCTCAGTTATATTTGGTAGTGTTGCTATGTTTTTTCCAAAATCACCATTCCATGTTACACAGAGTGAAATGTGATGAGATTTAGGTGGGGAATATGTATATACATAATATTTTTCACCTTATGATTTACTGACACTTTATCTTATAGCGATTTGTTGATCATCGATCTCCATGAGTGCATGCCTTAAAGGGTGCATTGAGAAAGAGGTGGGAAGGTTTGTGGTGTTTTGTGAGAGATGTTGCTATCTATGTCATTATAGATGATATTTTATGATTATGTAGCACCTCAGTCTTATAAACTTGGAAAACTCATGACCCTAGTTGATACTCTTAGTTCTACACATGCCTTGATTCCACAAGCCTCACATCTACTCTATCTTATGCCCCTTGGCCCATCTCTTAGTCTAACCAACCTTATATTAATGACACAGAAATCCCATCTTACCCAAAAAGCTTAAACATACTTATATTATACCTATACAAGTTCTAAGCCTATGTGTACTCTCTTTCTTCCTAGATACTAATGTTTGGGTTAGACAATAGTGTCAACATTACTGTCTTAGCTTGATACAAGTGTCTAGTGCCCTCAAGTCATCTAATTTAAAAATGAAACATATTATAATGGTCACCCTAAGTTATTTATTGTGAGTTATATATTTATAGGATTTATATAAATATAATATCAATCCTCATTCATTCCTCACCTAATAATCAGACAAAAAAGATCACTCAAGAAGCACTCAAGTTACCAAAAGCTTTCCTATTCTAATCTATTCAGATATCACGCAAAGGAATAACCTAGATATAGGTATAAAGTAATAAATAATTATTCATAAGGATATATTTTACAAGTTACAATATAGGTCACTATTTTACTTGCTTTACACACATTGCATGATTCACACAAAAACCAACACACAAGGGAGACAACATGAGTGTGAGGCCCTCTTCTAGAGTATTGGATATGTAGGCAACACCCATTAAGAGTAGGGTAATTTTGGGTTAACTCAACACCATGATACACTAAAATATTTTCCCCAAGGTTACATTAAAGATGAAAAACTAAGGTTTTACCATTTCACCAAGAGTGACAATCCATGACCCATATTTAAATGCTCTAGAGCGAAGGTGAAGCCAAATCCAGAAGCATCTAGGTGGATGCATCCTATTTGAGTACATATTCTATATAGAACATGTTATAAATAAAATTTTCACCCTAAGGAGGTATATTACAACATATTTAAATTTGATGTAACATTGAAACATCTCTCAAGTTGTGGGTGACCTATGGGAGAGATGAGTCTTTAGATTGAAGGGCTAGCTAGCTCCCTTTGCATAATACCTAAAACTAACCACTAATATATTTTATTTGAAGGAAAATGGATATAAGGAGATTGAAATTAACCTAAAAAAGATTATGTATCAAGATCAACTCCACAAGACTACTTGAACTTGCACTATGAAAGACAATTTGCAAAATTGATCTCAACACCCAAGGTTCTCCTAACAAAAGTGTTTAAACATGAAGGTAGAGAGTAATGCATTTCTCAAGGTAGATGAATATTAGGTATGATCATAGATAATAATAGTTTTTTTCACACTTATAGAGACAAAAAAAAAACATTTACACATCATATGACCTATTATAAGTTAGATTACTTACGGAAGACATGAAAGGGTGAGATGAACACATGGAGAGATAACTATCACTTGCTATTCAACTATGAACTACTTGACACACTTAAAAATTAATTTGAGAACTTAAAACCAAATTGAAATATTTTATTTAAAGGAAAAATTATTAGTTAATTTATCAAGGCTTCAACATACCAAATGTGGATCCTTTACAACGCCAAAAGGGGTAATTTATATAAAGAATTGAGGAAGAAAGAGAGAGGGGCATAAAAGAAGAAGATTTCCCAGTGTCCACATGGGAGTTAAAAAAAATAGGGAGTTATAAAATATTTAAATAGGTCATTAAGGACATATGTCTCGCTTATGAATATGTTCCATCATCCAAGTGGTGTGGGAGTTGAAAACTCAGCTTGACACCTTGCATAACTCCTCAAAACTGCACTTCTTTGCATATGCGAAGTGAAAAATGGAAAATTTCATAATACATTCACCATGATATGATTTTATACATCTAATTTACAGCTATAATTCATTTATAAACTCATCTATTCTGACATTTTATTAACAATTATCATTCATATGGTTAGGTGTCTTGAAACTCTTTCATCTCCCACGCCTAGCCTTGTCCAAGTGGCTCAAAACTTGAATTCATATTATTAAAGGAATTATATATCCATGAAAGATATTAAAATACCTTATTAGACCTAAATAAATCCATTTTGGTTCCTATAACAACTCCTAAGATTCCTTTTTGCTCCTCAGGCTCTCATTAGGCCTTTTTTCCTTATATCCCTAAAATCATGTAAAAATAATTATGTAGGGTAGTGTATGGATTGAAATAAAAAAATTGAGACATATTTGAGGACCCAGTATGGATTTACAACTCCATGCCAAGTTTTAGGTCATAGGAGTCAGTGGAAGTATATTTTCTACTTTTCTCTCTCCTCAATTAGGCCTCCTTGCCTATAACCTCAATTTTTTACTCTGAATCTCTCCCAAATGTGTGAAACAAGACAAAATCATGTGATTAAGTTTAAATATCCTATAATAAACCTACATTCTCAATTTAAGGCCCTGAGACCTTATGGATGTGTGAGAACCATGAAATGGTCTTGAAACCTAGTGTCATTTTCAAAATGTTGAAGACTACCTTGAAATATGAGATTTGTTTGATCACTTATAGGATGTGTTGTGAAAATTTTTAGGCTTGAAAAGATGAAATACATTCCAAATTTCCCCTCCCAATAGTTTTTAAGATTCCAACTATCCAAAACCTTAAAAAACACAAATAATACTTGAAAAATAGGGCATTTAATTACATCCATACAATTATAGGTACAAATGAAGTACATGGTTTGAAACTAATTAGAGTTTAAAATAATTTTCAAGAGTTTATAATATAAAAATATGTTCTCTCATATGCTTTAAAATCTCATCTCTTTTAACTGGTCATTATTAGGGTTTTAGGAGGGTTTAAAGTGGCTTAGGTTCTTAATGATTGTTCATAAATCCTAGGCATCAACCTATAAACCAATGCCAAAAATTTCAAGTGTAATATCCACCTAAAATATCCCCAGGTGATCAAGATCCCATGCATCTTGTCCATATAGTATTGAGTGTGAGAAATTGACTCTTGATCTACAAATAAGCCATTAGAGGTGGGTTGACAATCCTAGCCTTTGTTCATGCATGTGATGGGTTAAATGCAACAAAAATTACCAAAATATTCTAGTGTAGAGATATAATTACCCCTTATAAATTCATTTAGATCCATGCATAAGATCATGGTCTCAACAAGCAAAAGAAGCTGAGTCTTGAACTGCAGTCTTTCATGAGAGGAGTTCGAGATAGTCTCAAAGGCCACAATTACACTTTTATTAATTTTAAATTTTTTTGATGAATATTTAATGTGTTTAATATGTATATTAACTTATAAAAAATATCAAAATTTCACTTTACCCTCAACAATCTACCCTTTGTATGACTATTCATATGGGCATGTCTGTTTAGTCTTAGCTTATTAGGCCTAGACAAGTTTAATAAACATTCCATCCTTTGTTACTGAGTTTGAAAGTCTTATGGAACTATAGTATCACTATGAAACCATTCTAAAGATATTTCCTTCCATAATACCTCCTTTCTTCATTCTAACAAGCAACTTTCTCTTAACAAGGTAGGGTCTTTGTATCCATTTGACTATGTGTATAGGGTTTAAAGCTCTATTTTGGATAATCTCCTTAGTCACTCCTTCATATATATTTTGATCCTCAAATTAACTATACACTTACATTATATAAATTATACTTATATACTTGATTTATGCATTCCCCTCTTTCTTTAGGATTGAAACCAACCTTCTCTTCTTAACAACCTATAGGTGCTCATTCAGGTGACTAAATGCATTTAAGGTTTTAAAGTCTCCATTTAAAAATTTTGAACACATCATTAGATTTTGTCATATTATTGAGAATATAACACCTTTAAACTTTCCTAAAACGATACACTTTCATAAACACTCACTTGTTCCTTGACTATCTAGACTTGGTTGTAGGTGTTGAATAGAGGAGAGTTTGAATGTGAGTCTTGAAATTGGCTTTATCAACTATAACATTGACCTTAAAAGTACCCAAAATCAATTTTAGGATCATTTTCACTATCTAAAATGGTTAATTATCTCCTTCATAGCATGTTACAAACCTTTACATTCTTGTCTTGAACTCAGGCCTATGCATATGCATTATGGCTGTATACTTAGTCATTTAAACTTTCCTTTAGATTTAAAAACACTTAGATGGTTTCATTGGTTTGTGACTTGTATCATATATATATTTAATGAGTCATGATATAACCTTGTTCTTTTTTTGATGATAATTATCCTTTATTCCAAAAAAAGGACATACAGGTCTGTCACCTGTAGGTCTCTATTTTGCTTGCATGGCTGCTAAGACAACTCCCTTGAGTTATAGACACCTTTAACACTTTCATACTGTCAAATTTTATGCCATTTATTTATCACCATATAAATATTCTTATATACTTTTTATCAAACATTATATCATCTCAAAATTTAAATCATGATCCGTATAGGCTTGTGTATATAGTCATCTTGTATGCAAAATTTGTGCATAGAGGTTCGGGTCTCTTCATTCATGTTTTTGTTCATAGAAGTGGAGTATATAAAATAAATAAAAGTTTTTAAGAGTCTATGTCACATGTCTGTATTTTTAAAATACTTTCAAAATGAAACCTAAGCTTTATGAATGTTCACCTATAGGTCTTTAGACCTGTAGGTGAATGAAACTTATTTAGAGCCCTAATTAAAGAGTGAATTTGAGTCTAATTCATATTATATTGATATTAAAACATGTATAAAAATGATATTTATTGATTCATCATTGATTTTTATTGTCACTTGGAGCCAAGTTTGGCAATCATTGTCTGTAAAAGATTGCTACTACACAAACCATGCCTCTAAAGAGAAAAAACTTTCGCCTGTATACAAAGATATCATTTAAGGGAATAAAACATAAATAATATGAAATTGAGATATCCTCCATGAAATTTAAGACACTTGAAACTTATTTTAAAGTATCAAAACTTAAAATAAACCAAACACACTTGTAGTAGGGTGATATGTGCACATACTTGAGACACCTTTCTCCTTGTTCAAGACATAAACCAAGGTTTAATTGATTGATGAAACTAAAATTAAAGGGGTAATTTTATCCTATAAAAACACTACATAAAACCATTATCATACACAAAATTTTGTCTTGAAGAAACATGAGCAAAACCAGACCCTACTTGGATGGACAAGGCATAATGACATGCTATCACTTTTAGTGATTGTTCATAAAGGATGGGCCATGAATCTACAAAATAATACCACCAAATTTAATCTAATTAGGACCCATAATAATCAAAGTTTTATCTTTCAATTTTCTCTCTCTTGACCATACCATGTATTTGATTTTTGCCTTTCTAAGCTTGTGAAGGCAACAATGGAGGAAAGAGAGTGTCTAATGCATCAATTAGACCTAAAACTTGATCCAAAGCCTAAAAATAACTTGTGGAAGTCTAAGAGACTCTCTAAATTCATTTTCACCTGTAATTTGATCTCTTAAGGCTGTATAAGTGCCCAAAAGTGCTTGTAAAGAAATATTTTTCTTAGTTTAGGCATTAAATTACAACTATTATCGGTTCTAACCATTATCTAACCCATGTCTGACATCAGGTATGTTAAGAGATTTTTTTAAATTTTTCCTTTGGGATGGTACATATAACTCTTCCAAATTAATTCAAAAGGTGGCCAAAATGACTTTGTGGTGCATATACACATAAAAAAGGTTAATATATGATAATATATGTTTCAATACATAAAAACCACCTTATATAATGAATCAAGCTCATGACATGACCTTGACCACATTGGACAAGACCATGACTCATAAATGAACCTTAGGACTAAACAAGTACACATGAGACCAAACCTTGGACCAAGCTAGATAATGACTAATGTGACCATATTAAGACCATTTATGACCATTAAAAGACATTTTTAAGACCATATATAAGATTTAATAAACTTATTAAAAGTTTCAACTTATAAGGATTGACCATTTTGACTTGGGGTAACAAATTGGTCAAAAGGACACTAACATTAAACTCAGACACTAGCATCAATGTAACTGTCCTAGGCTAACTTAAGTGTCTAGAGCGCTAAAGGCACCGGATCCAAAATATGATTATAAATCCAAAATGTAATTACTACATGATTCTTTCCTATACCAGATCCATCACTATATTAACATAAAAAACAACTAAGTACTTTATCTTATGTCATTTATTTATCTAGCATAGCTGTACTTTTCATTAATAGCCTATCTCAACTTTATAAATTTAGTATATGGTATATCTAAGTTTGACACCTTAATTGGGCTATTGTAGATTTGATATTCACCCTTCTGCCATATCATTTCTATATCTTTAACCCTAACCACTAAATAGTATCTTATCCAAATTAGGATTAAACATTTGGTGTACTTGACTCATGTGAATGCAATTTTTTTTGATTCCTAGGGTTGTAAACTAGTTAGGGTTTTAGGTTGGTTTACCTTTTCCTTTTCTATTAGTATTATTATTGACCAAATTTTGATCTTGTAGGTCAAAATTGGGCACCCTTGTATAAAAATTTGATATTTAGATATTTTAAGGGTGAATATCATGTCATAATGTGAGTTCAGATCTCTTCAATGTAATATGAATGCTATTAGCTTTGACCAGTTTATTATCTAGGTCCTTTTACCTTATTTAAGTCATGCTAGTAGGTCTGAATAGAGTTTAAAGAATAGTTTCAAAGTGTTATATATTGCACACATAATAGTTGTAGAGGATGTTGATCATGTGGATTTGTTCATCCTGGTTCAAGGTTCCTATGTACTAAGTTTGAGGTCCTTTTTCGAAGCACAAACAAAACTATTCATGTTCAAAGACTTACTTCAAAGCATTTCTGGGTTTATTCATTTGAGCTCATTCATTCAACTTCAGGTTTTCCTATTATGTACAAACTCCTTTGTAGGAGGTGTTCCAAAAAACCCATAGAAAATGTACAAGTGTTCTTTCCTTTAGAGTTTTTATTTTTGGGTTTTTTGTTCAAGTGTTAGAAATTATCTCAAACATTTTGTCCAAAATAATTTCCTCGAAGGATATCCTTTTCAAGCTAGGGGTCAGAAGTTTTTCAGGAAAATTATTTGCATAATTTATCTAAAAGAACTGTTCAAATACATAAGTTTCAAAAGGTACATTTCAAAAAATTCAAAAGATATTTTCCTTTTTGAAGGTTCATTTGTAATAAATTTGAAGAGTCTTTTTCAAAAATTTGAAGGGGCACTTACTACTTTTTTGAAGGACATTGCAAATTTTTGGAAGGGCAATTCAATCTTTCCAAAAAGGTCTTTTTCAAAATTTATAAAGGGTAATTTTGAAGCAAGGTGACCTATTCAAAAGTCCAAAAGGGTACTTCTCAAGCTGAAGGGCTCTTTTTCAAATTGCTGAAGGGTCATTTGTAAGAAGCTGAAGGGGTCAATTTAGAAAAGCCGACGATACTTTTTGATTTCCTCAAAGGGTATGTTTCCTTTTAGGAAAGGTATTTTTCAAATTACCAAAGGGTCATTTACAAGAAACTCAAGGGAACATTTCAAAGAAACAAATGGTCCATTTTCAAAAGCTAAAAGGCCATTCGATAGCCCAAAGAAATTAATGCAGAAAAAGGAGTTGAAGGATTTATTTTGAGAAAAATATTGAAGGAAAAGACCTGATGTAAAGATCTGAATGAATTCTCTCAAGATAAAATGTCAAAAAAAAATTCCAAAGGAATTTGTTTTAGAAAATTGTTCATAGAAATGGTCAAAAGCAAAGGTTCAAAAGAAGCTTAAGTCCAAGGAAAGTGTTTTAAATGAATAAAGAAGGTGAAGGTCCCACAAACATCAATTTCAAACTATGAAAAATAGATGTTGATGTGAAAAGACTTGGTGAGAACATGAGAGCAAACATGGAGGTAACAAATGGTTGAATCCTGATCATCTAGTGTAGATAAAGCAAGCAAAATGGATAGGTTGATGGTTCGAGTCATTGTTGGAAACTGACCAAATCAAAGAGATTCCACAAAATCAACATAGGTTTCCAATGGATGGTTGGAAATTAGGAAAAACATTTTCTAACTATTGCCATAAGTCCTATTTCCCTCAACAGTGCTATGTGTTAGCTCCTCTATTTTCAGTTTTGAACACTCAGATGATTTTCGATATAAACCATTTCTTGTGTCAATTATGAAGGTCTTATGCCACTTTTTGCCATTCTTATGATTGGTTTCGAATAAGTAGACCTATTTAAATTGCATAACTCACCCCACCTCTCTTCCACATGTAATTATAATTTATTTTCACATATGGACACATGTCCAAGTGACTCTTGAACTTCCTTTGCTTGACCTCTCTCTCAAAATTTATATCTATGCATTCTTTAGGATTGTTTTAGGAGCATCCACTAGTTATTGGGAAAACTCTAGACTTGAAGAACTCTTGAAGAAATATATAAGTGTTGTTACAACTTATATGCTACAATATTGAGTAATGACTTGAATCTTATTGGTCTAGTCTAGTGAAAGGTTGTCTTTTCTAGCTTGTACTCTTGATGGTCTATCATTTTCAAAAAGGAGATTGCTATAGGTATTTGATAGTATTCATTTCTAAGTGTAGAGATATCCTATAATTGGTCCATGATTTTATCCCTCTTTGGAATCATTCATTTCCTTCCTAAGAATCATATACTTTCTCGAATCTAGCATATGAAACTTTGATGTAATAATGAATCCTGAGTTGTGAGTTTTGTGTGAAAAACACTTTGTTTATCTTTAAGTAGTAGTTTCAATCAATTAAGAGGACATTATACATTGGTCCATCACCATTTAGTTTCTCTATCATTTTTATTAATCCCTTTTCATATCCAAATTGTTAAGTTAGAGAGAGATCTTTAAAGGTGCATCAAGGGGAGCTAGCCCCTTGTCTAGAGATTCATTTCTCAATATTATCACCCATAGAAAGAGAAATGTCTCTATGGTACCACTTTGTTGAGGAGATTTAATCATCTTCTCAAGGGTGAAAATCCAAGTGTCAACAATTTTTAGCATGCCCGATGGGACTTTGAAGTCCTACAATATTGTTCAAGGTTGGTGCTGGTCTTGACATAGTTGAAGATGAAAGAATCATCTACATTCAGTACCTAATGAATCCATTAAATAATTAAAGTATTTTGTTAATGATAATTCCTTTTTTCCATGCCAAAGGTGATGAATAGATCTGCTACTAAAGAGGCACCTTTTAAATTTGTGAAACTACCTCCATATTCCACCAAAAGGTTTAGGTTTGTCAACACTCATCCTTACAAAAGAGATTTTGTGTTTAAAGATTCTAAGTTTGTGTTAAATTCCATTCCTAATATCCATAGTGATCATTCAAAGATGGCTAAAAGATAACCTTTTATGTCTTTTACTAGGGCATCTCCCTTGCATCTTTCCCAATATGATCAAATTCCAGGAGCAACCCTCAAAAGTGTCCCATATTTTAGTGGGGATGGTCCTATTACTACCATTGAGCACATTAGGAATGTAGATTTTTTTAAAAATATCCACAACATCACCCAATAAAATGTAGCTATTAGGCTGTTGGCCTTGTATTTTAAAGGAAAAGTTTTGGATTGGTATGGGACCCTACCTGTAAATTATATTGGCTCATGGGCTGAGTTGGGGGATCTATTGACTAATAGGTTTGGAGAAAAGAGTGATCACCTATCTCTAGTTGAGAAATCAACCATAATAAAGAGGGAAACTCATGAATTCATGAAATATTTTAATACTAGGTTCCAAAAAACATGGGATAGGATCTCAACCCTTGTGAGACCTACCCCAAACTATGCATTTTTGTATTACCTAAAGGCATTAAATAGTGACATTTCCATGATGATTCAATATATGGGTGGAAACACAATGCATAATACATATTACATAGCCATAAATGTTGATAATTTCATTTTATAATTAGGAAAAATAACTCCTAGACCTCCAAGGCCTCTATTCCTTAATTTGCATTCTCTTAGTCAAGGTGCATTACCCACTTTAGCTCATTTACTTGGTCAAGAAAAATCTTCCATTTCCCCTACCAATGAAATGCACAAAGTCAAAAGTTTGCTTCAAAGTGTTACTAATTAATTGTTTTCTCTCAAGAAGTAACAAGCTCAAGGTTATAAACCATATCAGCCTTATAACCAGTTTGGACAAACCAATAGACCTCCCTTTCAAAACAATGTACATGGACAAGGTCAAATCACCAAAGCTAGGCCTTATCAAATCCATAATCGAAATGATACCTCATCCTCCAAGGCCATTATTCTTATTAAAAATAATCTAGTTCAATAACAACCATACTATCCATATTTTGAGTAAGGCCAAGAGGATGTTGCTTATGCAAATGAGATACATAGTCAAGGCACGGTAATGCAAGATAGTCAATCTTTCCAAGTTTCAAATTTTGAAGGATATATGCAAGGAGGGGTGGAAAATAGACAAACTCAGACTAATGATACCCTTATATATAATTTTTAAGGTTAGTTTTGTGCCATTAATTACTTGGGAAATATAAGTAATCAGAATACTAGTGTTGCCTCTAATACTAGGTCCAAAAGGAGAGTTGTTGATAAAGCTCAAAAATCCAAACAAGGACCTATTTTAACCCATACATAATATACTATGGTAAGTGGGTATAATAAATCTCCTAAATTATAATAAAATTAGATAATTCCAAATTTTAGGCCAGTTGCTACAAATCTACCTCCATAATCTACATCACAAGGTGCCAATGTTCATAAAGAGAACCCCAAGTTGAGTAATCCTTCCATCAATGTGGTGGATGAAATGAATAAGATTCATATGAACATATCATTTTGGGATTATCTAACATTACTAGGATATAAATATATACTCCAAAAGGAATTGCATGGATTTGGTAAACAAGATGGCCCATCTAGAAATGAGAATGTGGTTTTGGTCAATGAAACTCAATATATAGATGGTCAAATGAAGAAAGATGAGAAGACTCCTAATTTTTACCTATATATAATTATTGGTGATTTATTGGTTCATAATTTTATTATAGATAGTGAAACAAGCACATCGGTTATGCCCAAATATATAACAGATAAGCTAGGTCTTAAGTATGAGCCAATGACTAAAGGAATTTTGCAATTAGATGGATCACCAACTAAGACTTTGGGGATAGTGAAAGGTTTGAATTTTATCCTTAATGTTTTTCCTAGTTTTTCAATTCCTCATGATGTGGTGGTGTTATATCTAATACCATATTTTTCTCTTTGCTTATCAAGAGACTTCACATCCAAGATATGTGGATATTTGGTAGCCAATTGGTCCTACATAGTGTTTAGGAAAAAATATGCCACTAAAGTGAAGATTGAGTCAGAACCTATTCATAGAGATCACTTGGAACCTTAATAACCTAAGGTGGAAAATGTTGATTATGATATCATTGATGAAGAGGAACTTCATATTGATCAGTCTCCATCATCTTCCGTTGAAGGAGTTTTTGATTTGTTTCTAGATGAGTAGGGAGATGACAACTATGAACATGATCCTTACAAGTTCATTGAAGAATATAGTCTTGGGGTATACTATATGCATGAGAAGTATTAATTCATACCCAATATAGTGAATCCAAGTGAAGAGGTGGATGGTTTATGGCAGATCTTCTTTGATGGGTCTAGTAGCAAGATTGGGTCTAGTAGTGGAGCAATGTTGGTTTCACCCTCAAAGGAAAGGTATTTTTCAGCCTTAAAATTTTAGTTCTCTTTTAATTGAAATGTATATAAATATGAGGCCATCATTCATGGCCTCAAGTGGGAAAGGAAAAGAGGTGTCAAAGAATTACAAGTGTTTGGTGATAGCAAACTTTTTATCAATCAAGTTAGAGGGCAGAATTTAACAAAAAAACTCTTTGCTCAGGTCTTATAAGCATAGAGTTTGGGATATTATGGAAGATTTAAAAGCCTTCAACATAATTTATATTCCAAGAAATGATAACAAGAATGATTATATGTTGGAATCAATTGGAGCTCAGTTTGATATTCCAAAAGGGATAAAAGAAGATGAGAACCAACCTCATCTAAAAGTGATTGTAAGGTCCTCCATACCAGATAATGTCACTAATTGGTAGGTGTTTGATAGTGACAAGAAAATATAAATTTTACTATAATAATAAGTTGATTTTTCTTCCAAGAATCATTCTAAACTACAACAACAATATGGAGGGTAGATCGTGCAATTAAAGTTTAACAAACTCCTTAAAGGCCTAGTTACCCTTGAGATCATATTCAATGATGATGACCATCTGAAGAAAGAGAAGTTAAGAATATATACCAAGAAGGATAACTATGAGAAGGTTCAGATCTTCAAAGATAAATTAATTGCACTTGGGAAGGTATGTACAAGCAAAGAGAAGCATGCTTTCATTGATTTATGCCAAGAATTTTTTGATGTCTTTGCATGGGATTATAGAGATTTAAAAGGTTTTGATCCAAATATAGCTCAACATAATATAGAGTTAGATGGAAATGATAATCCTATTAAACAAAGGCAAAGTCCAATCAACCCAAAAATTGAGCCTCTCATAAGGAAAGAACTCACCAAATTGATTGAGTCTAGAATCATTTTACCCATTAAGTATTCATCGTGGCTGGTAAACCTAGTTCCTATTAGGAAAAAGAATGGAGAGATAAGGTTGTGTGTTGATTTTAGGGAATTGAATAGAGTGTCTTTGAAGGATTATTACCCACTCCCTTCCATGGAACAAATCTTTCAAGTTGTGGCTGGTAGTGAAAGGTTTTCTCTCCTTGATTGGTATTCTAGGTATAATCAAATTTTGGTGAAGGAAAGTGACCAATATAAGACAACCTTTACTACTAAATGGGGTAAATATGCTTATAGTAAAATTAATTTTAGGTTTTTTAATGCTGGAGATACTTTTGAACATCTAATAGATATGGATTTTCAAGGACTAGTCAATGACATTGTACTGGTATATCTTGACGATGTGACAATTTTCTCCAAGGAAGAAACAAATCATTTGAAGCACCTAAGGCAGATTTTTGAGAGGTGTAGAGATTTTGGGATCTATCTAAACCCAAATAAATATGTGTTTTTAGTCCATGAAGGCAAATTATTAGGACACATTATTTACAAAAAAGGTCTATCTATTGATCCCAAAAGGGCAAGTGCTATTTTGGCATTATTTTTGTCTAAACATAAAAAAGGTTTGCAGAGTTTCTTTGGAAAGATAAATTTCATAAGGAGATTTATTCTTGATTTTGATAACTTGGTCAAGCCCTTGACCTCCATGCTAAGGAAGGATGAGGTGTTCACTTAGACAAGATGTAGGAAATAAAATTTTGAGGAGATCAAACAAGCCATTGCCCAAGCTCCTACCCTTGCAAGTCCAAACTTCTCCAAAGATTTCAACCTATATAATTTTGGGAATGAATAGGTAATCTCTACCATGCTTACTCAAGCTAATGATGAAAAATTTGAACAACCTATTTCCTTCTTTAGTTAACATTTAGAAAGTTATGAAACAAGATATACATATGTTGAGAAACAAGTGCTTTCAGTTATAAGGAGCTTAAATAAGTTCAGGCATATGTTGTCTAATAACAAGATTCACATTTTTGTGCCTCATCCTAAAGTGAAAGACATTATATTGAACAAATATTTGAATGAAAATAGGGTAGGGTGGATCACAAGGGTGATGGAATATGATGTGGAGATCAAAACTACCAAGTTAGTGAAAGGAAAAGGGCTATGTGAGAATCTCACTGTAGACTTGAAAGAGCAAAAGTAAGTTGTTTTGGTACTTCATGATGATTTTGTGACAACTGCACCTTCATCTATGAGAAGTTGGACACAAGACATGATCCATTTCCTTCAAACTGGTGAGTGTCTACAAGGTCTTGATAGGGCCAAGAGAAGGTAATTTAGGCTACAAGCCAATCCTTATATACTTATTGATGGAGAAATTTTTATAAATTGCTTTTTAGGTGTGATTTTGAGGTGTCTTGATTCAGATCAGATTGACAAATTACTATTTAAATTCTATGATGGCCCAGCTGGTGGTCACTTTGCTTCAAGAACCACAATTGCTAAGATTATGAGGGATGTATACTTTTGGCTTAGATTTTTTAAAGACACTCATACTTGGGTAAGGAAATGCTAAAAGTGTGCTCTTTTTGATGGAAAAAAAATCTAGCTACCTTTCCTCTTCATCCAATCCAGGTTGAGAAACCCTTCATACAATGGGGTTTGGATTTTATAGGCATAATCAATCCACCTTCTAGTACTGGTCATAAGTGGGTGTTGATAGCCATTGATTATTTTATGAGGTGGGTGGAGGATATATCTCTTAAGGAGGCAAATGAAAATTTATTCTTAGACTTTTATGAAGGTATACCAATAAGATTTAGAGCTCCTTCAACCATAATCTTAGATAATGCCTTGGCTTTCTTAGGAACAAGAATAAGTAAATGAGATTTAAAGCATGGTATCTATCTTAGTTCCTCCTCTAAATAATACCCCCAAGGGAATGGACTATCTAAGTCCACAAACAAGAATCTAATAAAGATTATAAAGATAATGATGAAGGAGAATCAAAGGACTTGGCATAACAAGTTGGAGAAAACCCTTTGGGCTGATAGGATTACCCCAAAGAGAACAATTAGAAACTCACCATATACACTTGTCTATGGAAAGGAATCTAGACTTCCTATCTCACTTGAGTTACCAGATTTAGATATTACCTATCAGCTATAATTGATGGAAAATGATAGCATGAAATTTAGGTTATATGAGTTGATGGAGCTTGAAGTGATAAGAAATCAAGCTATGCACACCATGAAAACTCACCAAGAGCAAACAAAGAAGTATTTTGACAAGAAATCCATGCCAAGGAGCTTTATAGAAGGAGAAATTATCCTAAAATGGGATGAATATATGGCCAAACTTAGAAAACACACAAAATTTGATGCTCTATGGAGTGGTCCATATGTGATCACACAATGCAAACAACACAATGCTTTCCAACTCTCAAAGTTGGATGGCGAGGAGCTGCATATCCTAGATAATGGGATATATCTAAAGCATTATTATTAGGGTTATCCTTTTCCTTTATATATATATATATTTTCTTGTGTTTCTTAAATGCTTAAGCACAAGTGTGAGTTTTTCTTTGTCTTGTTTATGTTGTTTTTGCATGGTCTTATTGTTGTTGGTTAGTGTGTCTAATTTATGTTTTATTTTGGCACGACCTTGTTAGTCATATTCAAGTATATATTGAGTCCATGCCCAATGGACTATTTAAGCTATTGATCTGGTTAGTATATTAGGCATACTAACCCTGTGAATTACCAATTTGTTGACCAAATTTTAATCCTATAGGTCAAAATTGGGCATCCCTATATAAAAAGTTGTTCTTTAGATCTTTTAGGGATGAATATCATGTCATAGTGTGAGCTCAAGTCTCTTAAATGTAATATGAATGCTATTAGCTTTAATCAATTTTTAGTCTAGGTCCTTTTACCTTCTTTGAGTCATGCTAGCAAGTTTGAATAGAGTTTAAAGAATAATTTCAAAGTGCTAGATCTTGCATGTGCAACAGTTGCAAAAGAAGATGATCATGTGGATTTTTTAATCCTAGTTCAAGGTTCATATGTATTAAGTTTGAGGTCCTTCACTAGAGCACAAATAAAGTTTTTCATGTTCAAAGACTTGCTTCGAATAATTTCTGGGCTTAGTCATTCAAGCTCGGTCATTCAAATTCGGGTTTTCCTATTATGTAAAAATTCCTTTAGAGGAGGTGTTCTACAAAACCCATGGAAAATGTACAAGTTTTCTTTCTTTTTGAGTTTTTCTTTTCAAGTTTTTTGTTCAAGTGTTCGAAATTGTTTCAGACATTTTGTCTAAAATAATTTCCTCAAAGGACATCCTTTTTGGGCTAGGGGTCAGAAGTATTTTGAGATAATTGTCCACATAATTTTTCCAAAAGAATTATTCAAATGCAAAAGTTGTGAAAGGTACATTTAAAAAAATCTAAAGGGTATTTTCCTTTTAGAAGGTTCATTTGAAATAAATTTGAAGAGTATTTTTCAAAAAGCTGAAGGGGCACTTGCAACTTTTTTGAGGGGCACTTGCAACTTTTTTGAAGGACATTAAAACTTTTTTGAAGGGAACTTCAATCTTTCCAAAAAGGTCTTTTTCAATTTTTTTGAAGGGTACTTTTTAAGCAAGGTGCCCTATTCAGAAGTCTGAAAGGGTACTTCTTAGGCCGAAGGGGTCTTTTTCAAATTACCAAAGGGTCATTTGCAAGAAGCGCAAGGTGTCATTTTAGAAAAGCTAATGGTAATTTTTGATTTCCCTGAAGGGTATGTTTCCTTTTTGGAAAGGTATTTTTCAAATTACCAAAGGGTCATTTGCAAAGGAACATTTCAAAAAACTAAATAGTCCATTTTCCAAAGCTAAGAGGTCATTTGATAGCCTAAAGAAATTAATGCAGAAAAAGGAGCCAAAGGATTTGTTTCAAGAAAAAACCTGAAGGAAAAGATCCAATGCAAAGAGCCGAATGAATTCTCTTAGGAGAAAATGCCAAACAAAAAGTCTAAAGGATTTTTTTTGGGAAAATTGTTTGTAGAAATGGTCAAAAGCAAAATTTTGAATGAAGCTTAAGTCTGAGGAAAGTGTTTTAAATGAATAAGGAAGGTGAAGGCCCTATAAACATCAATTTCAAACTATGAAAAATATCCATTGATGTCAAAAGACTTGGTGGGAACATGAGATCAATTTTGGAAGTAACAAATGCTTGAATCCTAAGTATCTAGTGTAGACAAAGCAAGCAAAATGGATAGATTGATGGTTTGAGTCATTACTAGTAGTTAACCAAATCAAAGAGCTTCCATGAAATCAATAAACACAAGTGTCTAAAGGATGGTTGGAAGTTAAGAAAAGCATTTTATAACTATCAACATAATTTCCATTTCCCTTAGTAGTGCTATGTGTCAGCTCCTTTATTTTCAATTTTGAACACTCAGATGATTTTAGATAGAAAGCATTTCCTGTGTCAGTTTTGAAGGTCTTATGCCACTTTTCACCATTCTTATGACTGGTTTCAAATAAGTAGACATCCTAACATGGCATAGCTTGCCCCACCTCTCTTCCACATGTAATTTTAACTAATTTTCACATATGGACACATGTCCAAGTGACTCTTGAACTTCCTTTGCTTGACCTCTCGCTCACAAGTTATATATATGCATTCTTTTGGCTTGTGTTAGGAACCTCAACTGGTTATTGGGAAAAATCTATCAAAATTTATACTATAATAACTCTTGAATAAATATACAAGTGTTTTTTCAACTTATATGTTGTATTATTGAGTAATGACTTGAATCTTGTTGGTGTAATCTAGTGAAAGATTATTTTTTCTAGCTTGTACTCTTGATGGTCTATCATTTGGAAAAAGGAGATTGTTGTATGTCTTTGATAGTATTCTTTTATAAGTGTAGAGATATCCTAGAATTGGTCCATGATTGTATCCCTCTTTGGAATCATTCATTCCCTTCTTAATAATCATATACCTTCTTGAATCTAACATATGAAATATTGATGTAGCAATGAATCTTGAGTTGTTAGTTTTGTGTGAGAAACACTTTATTTGTATTTAAGTAGTAGTTTCAATAAATTAGGAGGAAATTATACATTGGTGCATCACCATTTGGTTTCTCAGCCATTTTTCTTAATCCCTTTTCATATCCAAATTATTAAGTTAGAGAGAGAGAGAGCTTTAAAGGTGCATCAAGGGGAGCTAGCCCCTTATTTAGAGATTCAATTCTCAATATTGTCACCCACATCAAGAGAAATGTCTCCATGGTACCACTTGGTTGAGGAGATTTAGGCATATCCTCAAGGGTGCGAATCCAAGTGTCAACAACTATTTTGCATGCAACCTAGGCATAACCCTAGATTAGGGGGTGTGTCTATTAAACATATTGAACTTCCCATCAACCCATCCAAGATGTCTATAACCAATGAGGGATCTCATAACTTATATCATAATTATACTCATGTTGAAAATGAAAAAAATCTTGATAGGGTTATCATAGAATAAGGTTCTTATAATAAAAATCCATAAAGAAATGAAAATGCCCAAGAAGATAATGACTAAGTGCATGCAATTGTAATGTTTTATGAGTTCATTTGACAAAACCTTGAAGATCTTGATAAAATATTATAAAATATACTTGAATCTAAAAAATTATAAAATTTAGTGGATGCATCCATCCCCTTGAACACATTACAACCTAATACATATAATAGGGGCACAAATAATGTGTTCCAACCTTTGTTCCTTAAAACTACTATTGATACATATATTATGGACTTACTTGTTGTCTCAACAAAATACCAATTTCAATGCCTATTATTACTCAAAATATGTTTCTAGCCCCTATGGTGAGTACTCAATTTTTTTTATCAAAATCCCACTGGGCCTATAGTTCAATCACTTATTCAAGTTGTAAAGACCTTATAGGACAAGGCTACAAACATTGAACAAAGGGATTCAAAGTCTTCACATGTTATAGATTCACAAGATGTGTTACATAAACCTCTTGAATTTTAGATCTATTTTCACCCTTTTCCAACTAGATATGTTGCACCCAAGTTCACATTTTATGATGGCAAGGGTGACCCTAAACAATACATTCAAACCTTATATGTGGCATACCTTGCTTATGCTTCAAATGATAAACTTTTGACCAAATTATTTATAAGGAGCCTCTAGGAATATGCTTTGAGGTGGTTTTATGACTTACCTCTCCAATATATGAAAGCATTCAAACCTCTTATAGATCAATTTTTGGCACACTTTTCTATTAAAATTACTGAAAAAGTTTCCTATGCTCAAATTATAAAGATCAAACAAGGAACTGTTGAACTAGTCAATGAATATGTCTTGAGATAAACGACAATGCTAGACAAAATGACCAATCCTATGGGAGATAAATATTTTCAAGACATATTCAAGTAAATTTTATTTATTTCTTTACATGAGTCCATTATTTTAAATTTTTTTTGATCTTTTGATGACTTATGCCATGTTGTACGAGACCATGAAATGAAGTTTATGTCATTGATTAAGCTCAAGTATGTAACAAACACACCAAATGCATCTAAATCTAGTACAAAATTTAAAATTAAACTAAGTTATTAGGTAAAACCTCATGATCCTAAAAATAATACAACCACCATGGTTAACATAGTTGTATCACAACCTAATTAGCTGATGTTATCTAATGCACTAATGAGATAGTTTACACATTTACCTGAGGTTCCTACTTAATTACTCCCATGGTTATTATAGTGTCATATTATATCTCTCCTTCCTCCTATAGATATTGATGTAAATAGACATTTACCCAAAGGATATTATTGGGCCCCCAATTTTGGCTAAGCACTTTTTGAGAATAAGTTTTCTGGAGAGACATGACATGGAAGATCGTGGCATAGAAGACCATGACACATGATTCCATGGTGTAGAAGGATCAAATACTATGGAATAAATATGCATGTTAAATGTATAACTTGAGAATGAAGGACTTAAAACTTAGTGAAAGGCTTGTGTAGATCATGAAAAGTGGAGACAGTTATGGAATGGTTCATAGGGATGAAAGAAAAGACTAAGTCAAGTGGGAATCCAACATCGGCCCATGGGAAGATAGGCACTCGATGATGAGGATCTATCATCAAGAGATAATATAAGGGAAAGTAGCCTCAGGTATATAAGAATTTAATGTAAATGGCTTATATGAATCAAATGTATTTATGATCATTGGTAAGTTATCTTGATTGCAATTACTTTTGTAACTGCTTGGTTGGGGAAAATTGAGTATAAATTCCCCCATGATGGACTTCATGTTATTATTTAGTTGGATGTTATTGATGAGTTTATAATTTTTTTTTAACATTGTAACTTTGGATCATTTTATTCTTTGATATCACTTATGAATATGATGAAAGAAGCATGTGTCGACATAATATTTTTGTTCAATTATCTATGGGATTGATATTATCTATTATCATTTATTCCATCTTTTTATTTTCATCATTGAGTAATGAATAAGTGAGATAATTTTTATATAGACTGAAGAATGATATTTTTTTTAAGCAAGTGTTCAAGCACCCTTGTATAGAAAGTTAGACAAACACACCCTCACATGACAAAACTAGCAGGAACCAATTCCACACTGTGTGCTTCAAGTGAGTATATAAGAACTTATTCTTGTATGAAATGCCAGTACGTTATCAAGTTGGAATCTTATTCACTTAGGCACACACCTAGGGAAAGTCATGCCCATTTAAAGGAAAAGAATCCCAAAATTTTAGTGTTATTTTTAGGACCCATAGTGCTTACTTGCATGATGGTGGAATATGCTCGAATGACTATCTCTGGAGATTATTGAATGATGGGTTACTAGAGTAGAAGATAAATTTGCATTACCATTTCTTAAACTAGGAATATCCACATGTGCATGGGTAGATTAAAATATATATAACTCACTTTATGAGATGTTATTTTTAGAAGTACATGTTCACCTTCATACTTGTATTTTGATATATGCACAAGACCAATCAAGGAACTATGGATAGAAGATAACTTGGTCACTAGAGCATCCGTTAGCTTTAACATGATTATGAGTGCCTTATACATGTGTAGTGGATGTTTGGTGGCACATAACTTTAAATAGTTACATTTTAGAATATGTAGTCTCAACATATCCTATCTAGAGGAAGGCCAATTTCACTTCCTCTAAAAATTGCATGGTAGATATCTTAGACATTTTTTGCTAGAGATTAAGAAACTCTTAGTAGATTCTAGACTTGAAAGTTTCTCCATGGATAGATAAAATCTCTCTTACATGATCAATGTAGTTGGTGGGGAAATAGAAGGGCACCTTTTGATGTAAAAATGTTAATTCAACATGGTATCTAGTCAAAGGGAATTATCGAAGTGCAAATATGATTAAGCTCAATGAAGGGATATGAATGGAAGTAATCTAAGGATGGGATAGGAAGACTCAATAAGTATTTTAAGGGTCTAAAAAGAATTAAAGGATCATAAAAAGGACTCTCCCACTATAGGACCACACTTGATGCCATCACAAGTATGCACAAAAGAAGTAAGTTAGGTAGTGGTGACTAAAGAACCTAATTTGGATAGGCCCAGTTCCCCACCCATAGTGTGTGCTCATGCTCTTGAGTTAGAAAATATCTTTGTACACAACTAGGATATGGATAGTGTAGAACTAAAAACTAAACCTATTAGAGATACTTTTATAGACCAAAACTTAGTAGTTTATTGGCCATTTATTTTCCATTATAAAACAATTCTATGGCCTAGTTTGGAATGCCTAGTGGACCAAGCATAACCAATGGGTAGAGTATCAAACCATATATATTTAATCATCCCAACTTAATGCCCAATGTATCAAGCGATTCTATTACTATATGAGGTGTAAGAGGTGGTAGTTTGGCTAGAAAATCTAGAGGAGGCATAAGAGGCAGTGGTGGACCTCTCCCATAAAGTCTAGGAGGGATAGGAAGTACATCACAATAAGCTCCATTTCAAGCTCCTCAACCACCCACTATGTATTATGAGATGACACTCCATTTTCCTCTGTATCATTGTGTGGAAAATGACACAAAACATGTTCACAAGTGTGAAATTATTTGGTGAGCACATGGAATCACATCTTTTGAATGAAAGACAATATAGTTGTTTACCATTCTTTTTGACCACATGCACAAGTGGTATCATAAGTTTGATCCATATCAGGTTGTGGTGAATTATGACTAATTAAAGGCAAAATTTATATAAGAATTTGATATCCCCTAATTTGAATAATATAGCATAACTGCCTTGAAGGACAATAAGTAAGAACTAAATGAGAGAGTGTGTGAGTATGATGCATGTTTTAAGACACTTATATCTAAGCTTTATTTTGAGATAAACATTGCTCAACATGCCCAATGGTTCATAGGATTTTGATTAAAAGTTTATTTATTTTTGAATCCCAGATATAAAAAAGTCAAAATGAACTTATACTTTTAGTAAATATAAAATAGAAAGGTCAATTCTTTTTTTGACCCAGCACTATACCTTATCTTAGAATACTTTCACTAACCTACGTGAGGCTTTGGAAGTTTCCTTTTATGTCGAATCTATTGGAAACATTGACATAGGGATTAATCCCTTCAGGGAGGTTCAAATTGCTATTATGGCATCTCAGCTAGAAAAACTCACTGCACATAATGCTCATGACACTTGTAGTGGTTTATGGTGTGTGGACTATGAATATGATGACCACAACATGAATAAATTCCATCAAAAGAGTATTTGAGCTATAATGAAACAATCTTGTGAGATTTTCTAGTAAGAGCATGATGTACGGGATTTCCCTCTACTTTAATGCACCACACAATCAAAGGTATCTACATATTATAAGATATGTAATGTATACACTCACAATACTAATGATTGCTATCTTATTAATGAAATTCATAAGGTAAGTGTATACACTTAATATTTTCAAACCTTTATCACTTAATAACACTTTGTATCTTATAGGAACCCATCAAGTCTCATTCTCTCTGAGTGCACATATTAAGGGGTGCATTGGGAAAGGGGTGGATAGACCATTGGTGCTTCAAAATATTGTTGTCCCTTTTTCCACATGTTATCTACACATTTGTCTCCTAAAACCATTAACCCCAAGCTTGTTCTTCTATGTTGTACCCATTTTAAGAATTTGCTACATTTTGTCCTCATTTTCCTCACCTAAATCCCATTTATCAATCAACTATACTGGGTCAACTGGAACAACCCCATATAGTTTTGGGGTATTTTTCACTTAGGAGCTAGTTGAACTTTGGTTGACCTAGCTCATGAGTTAGTGAATTATTATCCAAAACTATGCTAGGTTGACTAGGTTGACCCTATCGGTTGTGATTTTTGGAAGGGTTTAGGGTTAAATCTACCTATAAATAAAAGTTTATTTCCATCATTTTATAAGAACTGAAAGAAGAAGTAAGAGTGAACAAATATCTACTTATTGACCATTCTACTTGAGAAGTAAAGCTTAGGGTTCCATACTTTATTTGGAGATATGAATCTTATCTTATGGATAAGTCTTTTGGATGCATTGATAGGTTATGTATCCTAGAGATGATTTGTATTTTCCTCCTTACATACCACAACAACCTCTTGTGAAGCACCTTGGCCAAGGAGAGATTGAGGCTCAATGGGTTTGCCTTCAAAGGTAAGTATTCCTAAATTTATTTTTCCTTTGTAAGAGTAGATAGATATGAATTTTTGATTTTCTACCATGCATTAGGATTTTGTATACATTAAAATGAGTATATGTCTTCTATGAATGTTTAGTTTTATTGTTTCTAACCCCCACTTTGTACCACAAGCTTTGGTGAACACTAGATTAGATTTAATTTTCTTGTTATTAGATTAGGTGAAATATAAAAACCTAGAAACCCCTTAGGGTTACTACATGATTGTGTTATATGTAAGGCTTTGGAACCCTCCTTAACATGGTGTATTGTGATAAACAATCCCCTAATTAGGTCTAGCAGATTCCCATATTGGTCATGCTCCTGCTTAACAAATGTGTTCCCAATTAGAAGTATAGGTATGTTCTATCTTCTCTGATCTACGATTGATTTATAGACACGATGCATTTTTGATTACATACATTATGGTGAACCTGATGTGAATCTAACCCTTATAGGGTTTGTTTCACTTATTTCTTTATTTTATCATTTTTATTATCATATATTCACAATACTGGGTTGACTACATCGACATAGTTTTAACTTATATGCGTAAGTAAAACACACAGTCACATCCATATGACTCTATTATTTATATGTATGTTCTTTTTTATGTATAGGATATTGGATCAACTCAAAAAACATAATACAATTTTTTTATATTTTTAGACATCTAGTCTAGACTAATAGGTTGATCTAGTCAATATTGTACATTTTTAGACACTTAGTTTAGCATACTAGGTCAACCTAATCGACCTTATATATTTTAGGCACTCAAGAGTAGGATTTTTTAAAGCTTGATCAACCTAGTCAACCCTATTAATAGGATTTGTAGGCATTTATCAAGGTTCTTTAAAAACAATCTCACTTCTTTGCATCCTCAGATCTACCAAGGTTCACTTATATCCTTTATCTCTTTCCTTACAGTCTTTATTTTGACAATTTGTAGACTTTAAAAATACCCCTATATAGTCAACTAGATTGACCCTATCGACACAATTCTATATTCTATATGCTATCTAGATAACTAGGTTGACTCTGTCGACCATGTTCATTTTTAGACCTTTTCTTCCATAGTATAGAGGCAACATTATTGACCCTATTATGTATTTTGTGCAAACACTATTGAATGCATTGACATTGTATCATGTTTCAAAGTTTGAATTAACCCTTGTAAGCTAGTAATTAGCTCACACTTTCATTTCTTGTTGCTTGCATGCTTATAATTGATCACATAGTCTAATTAGGTGGTTTTTAATATACTATTTAGTTTTATTATTTTCTATATTATGCATACACATCCAAATCAAAAAATATTAATAAGAATTTTAACAATTGCCTACCCAAGGCCAACCTACTGGATTTCATCACCATGGGGGAAGTTGATTTGGTTTTCTAGCCAAGTATAAACATGTGGTTAATGGCATATTTTTCCTAAGAAACCAACACCCTTATCACTATAGTGTGTGAAGTGAGGGGGTAGGCTCTAATACCAAGACTTCACCATTACCAATAACAAATCTTTTAAGCCCAAACTTCCTAAAACTATTATTAGATTGATTTTTGGTTTGTTGCTTACAACCAACTCCCCATCACATTTAAAATTATATTCTAATAATCTAACAACATTTAGGTTGACCATCTAGTTAGCTTTTACTTTCTAATTTGATTGCTTGCTCTTTTATCAATTGTATTTTGTATTAAAAAACTTGCATTAGCTAACATTGGTGCAAGGTTTTGTACTGTGTGCGTCAATTGGGTTAATCTCATTGATCCACTTGATGTTTTGTTTCCCTTCAGTTCTTGATTTTCAAAGTAATTGAAAAATTATTCTTATTTTAGTACACAATCATTTTAATAGACACAGTTTATTATAGGCTATCTAATTTTCCTTGTTTGCTGTACTAGGTCAACCCAATCAACCCTATAACTTTTTTAGCCTCTATTTGTTGTGCTAGGTCAACCCAATCGACCCTATACTATTATTTTCACTTTCAATTTTATTATGTGGTTATCTAGTCTTATCTTATCATGATGACATCTTTTTAGCATTATTTTAGTCAAGAACATTGAATAATTAAGGATTTGGATAATAATTTCACTTATTTTAATACTTTAGATGAAACTATCCACTTTCTTCCTTCCTCTTCTCCTAAATCAAAACCAATCACTACATAATGTAATGTAGTTTATGTCCTTACTCATAATCTTCCTCCCAATACCATTTTTGGGAATCCTCCACCTAAAAATAATCCCCATCCTATCAAAACCAATACCCCTTCTACAAACACCAATCCACCTATTGATACAACTCAACTTATTGCACATGTAGTTCAACAAATGAACATCATGCAAACAACTAATCAATCTCAAATGATGAACATGCAATAACATTTATTAAACATGACTAGTCCATTGCCTCAAGTCATCATGTCTCAATCAAATCCAAATTTTATCCCTCCTCCTCTTAGAGATGTTAATGGGAATATCATCCCTCAACCTCCAATGAGTAACACAATGCTTCAACATATTTAAAATGAACCTTTAGATCCATTCATTACATCCATAGATATTGGAAAAATTTCTCCAACTATCACATATAATCGGACTAAGGACCCTACTATCTTTCTTAAGTCTTTTGGTATTCTCTATAAGGAATGGGTTGAAATGAACACCTTTGGTACCACCAAGATCTTAGCCAAAACATTTGTGGGTGATGCACTTGAATGTTACAACCAAATTCTTATACATTCCATCTCACAACTAGAGGATTTAATCAATGCTCTAGTGAATGAATTCCAACATGATGACCTTCCTAAAAATTACCTTAGCCATTTCATCAATGCCAAACAATTTCCTAATGAATCTACTCATATTTTCATCAAATGATGGAAGTCTCTCGATCATATAGTGGACCATAATATGAATGATGATACTCTTTTAAAACTATTTATCACTACTTTTTAACCTCCCCTTCGATACAAAGTTTGAATCTTTTCCCTTAAAACTTTAGAAGAATCCTTAAACCAAGCAAAAAGGCAAGAATTTCTTATGACTCAATTTGAACCATCTCAAACAACTACTAAAGCACCTTTCCAATCATTTTATTATAACATTGATTCATCTAAGCCTCCCCAACCTCAAATTGGAGCATCCAATTCAACCAATTTTAACCCAACCCACCCTCCCTTGAGTCTAAAATAACTTAAGAAGAAATTACCACCCTCTAAACCCATGAGCTTTGATCCTTCCAAACCTCCTCTAAAATGGTACAATCTTGATAAATTTTATTGGTGGCATGCTACTATAGGTCATTCTCATGAGTATTTTCATGATATTCACCATTTTATTCTTTATTCCTTGCTTGGTCCACATTTCAATCTTGATATTCTCAAAAAATAATGCTATCAAGATTATCTTCAAGCTTTTAAACTTGAATCTCAAGAGCCACTATCACATCAACAGTAACTTCTTATTGATCAAAAATAATTGTCCCATACTTACACCTCATCCACTAATCTTGTTCAAACCATAGTTTTTCCTCATTTATACACCAATAAGGAAAGGATAGCTAACATGAATAACTTTAAACATATTTTCATCCATTGAACCTCAACCTATTAGGTCACATAAACCAAATGAGTACCTGGTTCAAATTCTTACTCCAAAGCATATCATCTATGGTCATCTTTTACCTCCTTTAACTCTTAATCCTATCCTACATATCATATGTCATATTAAACATCCTTATAATCTAACAAACTAACACATTTACCTATCTCCGAATGTATCTACCAACCTAGTGCAAATCATTTTAATAGTTAAATTATATCTCACTCTGACTCACATGTTGGGGCATCTTGTGATGCCCATCCACATGTCACTTAAAACTTTGGGGCATATTGAGATGCCCATACCTACATCTAATTATCCATTGGGGCATCTTACAATGCCCACTCTTATTATATAATGCATAATAACAAATAAATCTAGCTTCAAGAAACCTTTTGATACTTATAGACTTGCATTTCACATGCTCATGTTTGATATAGATGTTAGCATAGATCTTGCTATTTTTTTCCTCATGTTTCTTTGTTTTTATGTAATTTATTTTTTTTAATTTCAATTTATAATTATCATTATCTTCCTTTAAATTATTTTGTTTTATTACACATTACATTTGGCATTTGCTTTCATTTTTGTCCTCATATATTTCTTTTATTTTTGTCTTTTTATGTTATTATTTTCCTTAGTAGCTTTATGATTATTTCCCCCATTATTTATAATTCACCCCTATGGGTTTGAATTTTGTGAGTTTGTAGTGTAAGAACATGGATAAGACCTATCCCTCCTCACAAAATACCACCTTTAATTCTTTTCTCATTTTATTGTTTCACATGCTTATTTTTGGCACCCTTGTGGGTTTCTCTTTTATGAGTTGCAGTGTAAGATCGTGGATATGATATGGTATTCCTCATAAAATTACCATATTTTTATTACTTTTATAAGAAAATTTTATTTTATCCTTATTCTCAACTTTAGCTTTTGCTTCTTTTGATAGATGGAATCTGCACAATAATCTATGTTAGCATGTTTTCCTCCATTTCATTCATTATTATGATAAGGAATCAAATTTTATAATCATTGTATCCATTTTTCACCCTTTATCACATTTTTTTATGATTTTAAGTAATTGAAATTATTCTTTGTGTCACTCCTCTTGATTTCCCTTCCTTTCACTCCACATTGGATAAAATAAGGTCGAAGTCAAGATAAAACTTTTATTTCACCCATATTTATGAGACTCTTAGACCCCATGCTCTTTGAGGTTATCCCTCTTAGCAACCAAGTCCCAAGTATTCAAATGAAAGTCATCTTTAGCACCCATGTTTGGTTTTCTAAATCCATATGGAGGAGGAACAAAAAAAGCCATCAAGAAAGTTAAAATCTAAATCATTTAAAATAAAAGGAAATGATATACAAAAGGCAACATACAAATCTCAAAAGTCAAAATCACACCAAAATACATGATTAAAAGCACATATCATATCTTTTATCAAATCTCAAACTTCATAGTTGGCCTCACATAGAGCTAAGGTCTATTGGGTGCGACAAGCTAGTAGATTGGCATAGGGAAATTCAAGAAACTCTATGGTACTACCTACTTTTTCATGCAAGTACTCAATCATTGTAGTAAACCGATGGCTCTATAAGGGGTCCTAAATAATGGAGACCATATTATGGGAAGGTATGTCCATTATAATTTTCATGCATATAGACTTCATGGGATGGTCTATATACTACATTTATTGACCTAAGACTTGTGTGGCTAAGAGAAGTTCTTCAGTCTTTAAGGTTGAAAGTCCTATTGTTTTGAAAAACCTAATTTGAGTTTCTTGACTTTTATAAAGAGTTCCTCTACCCTAGTTTTTATTTCACCTCCCCTCCACCCATTTTATTTCCCCCCTTGATAGGCAAATTATAATTCTAAATCTGTTTTCCCTCTTCTATTTTCCCTTCTTCTTCACCTCTTAAAAACATGCTAATCATTACTTTGTTTCAATTTTATCTATCCTTAGAACAAAACAACATGTTTGAGAAACTATGGATTACACCCTTACACCATTTATTTACCACACCATCTAATTATCATCCTAGTCATGATATTAGGTGGTGGTGTTTTCTTACATTGTATCATAGAACAAGCACTAAGTTTGAGTTTTCATCTTTTTGAGATTTTGAATTTCATTTATCTATCATATTCTTGTTTGATTTTTATGGACTTAACTTATATTCCATATGACATTTTCCATTATTACATGTTTTTCTTTATGTATGCCTTCTTCATGTTTGTCTCACATCTTCAATTACATTTCATTTTTAGTCTTTCATGTTTTTCTTTTTGCCTATCTTACATGAGATTACTTTTCACTTTCTTACATATCTTTGTTCAAGTTGTCTTGCATGGATATTCCCTTTTTCCATTTATGTTTTACACGCTTCCTAACATGATTTAGTATGTTCTACATTCCTTTTTGCCATTTATGTTTTACATGCTTTCTAATGTGATTTATTGTATTTTATGATCATTTTATCATTCATTTTCCATCCTTTTGTCATTTATTTGCCTTAAATATTCTAAACATTTTCTTACCAATCCTAATTTTTTAATATTCATAAAAATATCTATCTCTACCAACCACTATATTCCTATCTTCCAAAAATTTCAATTTTTGGCTATTTTTTGCACTAACTTCTATAGGTTCACTTAATGTTCTTCACATTGGATGCCTTCACCTCTCTTGTAGTATAATTATTAATCTACAACACTAAGGTAAGTAAAGGTATATGTTTTTCAAAATTTTCCTTTCATTTATCTTATTTTTTACTTACTACACTTTACTTAGCATCAGGAATATGTGTTATCATGTTTTATTCTCAAAGCACCATCTTGTGTTGCACTCATGTGACACATGAAGATATTCAAGTGGGGCATATGTATACACATAATATTTTCAAAATTTTATTAGTTACTAACACTTTATGTCTTGTAAGAACCCATTGAGTCTCAATCTCTCTGAGTGCACACCTTAAGGGGTGCACCAGGAAAGGGGTGGGTAGACCATTTGTGCTTTATAAGATTGTTGTCCCTTTTGCCATACATTATCTACACACTTGTCTCGTAAAACCATTAAACCTAAGCTTATTATTATTATTTATACCCAATATAGGCATTTGATACATTTTATTCTCTTTTTCCTCACCTAAATCCCATTTTATTAGTCGACTGTACTGGGTCGACTGGGTCAACCCTATACATTTTAAGGGTATTTTTAACTTAGGTTCTAGTTGAACTTTGGATGGCCTAGCTGATGACCTAGTGAATTATTATTTGAAATTATACTAGTTTGACTGGGTCAACCTCATCAGTCAAGACTTTTGTAAGGGTTTAGGGTTAACTCCACCTATAAATACAAGTTCATTTCCATCATTTGATAATAATAAGTGAAATAAGAAGTAAGAGTGAACAAATATCTACTTATTGACCATTCTAATTGAGAAGTAAAGCTTAGGATTCCATACTTTATTTATAGATATAAATATTATCTTATGGAGAAGTCCTTTAGATTCATTGATAGGTTGTGTAGCCTAGAGCTGATTTGTCTTTGTCATCCTTAGATACCAAAACAACCTCTTGCTTAGGACCTTGGCCAAGGGAGAGATTGAGGCTCAATGGGTTCATATCAAATATAAGTATTCCTAACTTTATTTTTCCCTTGTAAGAGTAAATAGATATGCATTTGTGCTTCTCTTCCATGGATTAGGATTCTATATACATTGACATGAGTATATGTATTCTATGCATGTTTAGTTTTATTATTTATAACCCCTACTTTGTGCCATAAGCTTTGGTGAGAACTAGATTAGATTTAATTTTATTGTTATTAGATTAGGTGAAATATCAAAACATGGGACCCCCTTAGGGTTATTATGTGATTGTGTTAGACTGAAGGCTTTGTAACTCTCCTTAACATGGTTTATTGTGATAAATGATCCCTTAGTTAGGTCTAATAAATCCCCATATTGGTCATGCTCCCACTTAACAAATGTGTTCCCAATCAAAAGTATAGGTATGCTCTATTTTCTTTGAGCCAAGATTGATTTATATACATGATGAATTTTTGATTGCATATAGTAAGCAAACATGGTACACATATGACATATGTTGCCAATAACTAGGATAATAAAGAAGGATATCATGGTAATGGTCATGGTCAAGGATGTTGAGGTGGACATTTTCTACCAACAACCTATTATAAGTGTGGTTCTTTAAAACACTACTAATATGATTGTCTAATGTATCCTACATGTGCTTTTTGTAAAAAAAAACATCATCTAGAGGAGTTCCTTGACATGTGTACTACTGTAGTCATATAAAATGTGAAAATTGGTAACTTGAGTGTGGCTTATGACACCCAAACCATAGGTCCCTCTTGCTTGCTCTCATGACCCTTATAAGCACCTTTTCACTAATTTTGTGTCATTAATAACCTTCCAAAGAATGATTACACCTCCTCTAGGCTGCTATTCCTATGATAATTCCATCCTCTAGGTCCCATACCCTTAAGACAATAGTGTCAAACTTAGACTATAGCACTGGACCCTAGGGTGTCTAAGTTTGACGATCCTGTGCAATCATATTTTGAGCCCAAGTGACCATTTTTTCTTGGTTCCTCTTCTTCATTATGTTGTCCTAGCATGAATACATTTGACCCATGACCCATAGATATCTATAAAAGCCCATTCAAAGTTTATTTAGAAGGGGTCAACAGATACAAAAATCAAGAAAGAATATAAGAAAGACTACGCAAGCATATTTCCCTATTCTCTCTATACAACCATACAATATGGTCACAAGATTTTTAAAACCCTTACACCAATCCCTAGCCATTTCAAGCACACCCAATTTAGTATTTTGAATCTTCATACACAGTATTGTATAAATCAAATCAAGTGGGATAACTACATATGAGTTGATCCCTCTTTGGATTATTGGTATGTAGGCAACATGCCCACACAAGGGGTGTGGATACACATTTAGTGCATCTTACACACACTAACCCCCCCTCTTTCTTAAATTTTGCTAAATCACTATGGAGTCTAAGGTTTGAATACTAAATTAGCTCTATAAGGAGTTCTATAGACATCTAATATCCAAAATTTTAGAGGTAGGCTCACACAGGGACAATAGACAAAACCCAAAAAGCTTAGTCTCTTGGATAACAGTGCCAAAAGAGGACTGTAACACAAAATCCCAATGTGTCCTATTTAAGAACTCTTATCCTTTCATAAAAACAAAATGTAGATCCTAATTTGTAACACTGTCTCAATCCTGCACAACAAATTTCAGACCCTATTTCAGTCTATTTATAACTAAGTCTTATTTTCTCCACATTTTTTACTATTTTTAGAAAGGTTCAAATTATAATTAAATTATACAAATTAGTGGCTTAATTATTAAAATATTATTTACTAATTTAATTAACTAAGAACCTTAACTAAATTAGGAATAATACTCCAATATTCCCAAAATAGTTAAATCATTTGGTGAACCTGACTTATTTCATTTACGCATAAAAACCCTAGGGTAAATTCCTTGCTGATTTTTACAATATTTTTCTGATTTTTTAGTAGCATATTTAAATAATAAATTTACTTTGATTTTTAAAATTCTATAGTAATTTAAAAAAAATTATTTTCTACAAAACTTTAGTTTCATATATTAGGTCCCTTTAAATCAAGAATTTTCCAATAATTTTTTGATTTTTTTTACCTACATATTTAAATTAGAAATTCATTTTAATTTTCAAAATTCCACAGTAAATTTTCAAAACCTTAACTACATATATTAGGTCCCATTGCTTTTGAGGTATTATCTTACATGTTTGTGAGCTTCGTATCCTTTTTATGCATATTCCAATTCACTATTTAGATTACATTTGTTTAATCTTTTCTTCCATTATTCAAGTTGTTTTCCTTATGCCACCTAAGCTCCTTGCATCTCTTCATTTGAGATGAAGTGTAGGACTTAGTGGCAAACCTCTTAAACTCACCCAGATTCTTTCAACATGACCATATACCATGGATAAACAACTAGCTTAGGTTCCTATTATACATCCTACACATCAAGATTACACCAATTTCCATGAGGATAATTTTGACAATGAGCGGTAGGAGAATAAAAATGATGATACAAAAATCGATGCTCATGACCCACCACATCAGGCTCTTGATCCAATTCCACTTATTATTGATAATGAAGTTGTCCTCAACAAATATTTGATCTTACAAAGTTCTTTGAGAAAGACTCAGGGAACAACCCTAAGATCATACTCATATCTTACAATCTATCATGGAAATAAAAAATGCTAAATAAGTTGAGTCTTTCATTCCTTTAGAGCATCTAGTTATACATGACACTATGGGGTAAACTATGTATCAACAAAACCCTATACCAACCCAACCATCCTATGAGGCACCACCAGTTATAACTAGTATATATTTGTCTCTTGGTGTGGCAACCCTTGTATAAGAGATAAAATCTCTTCAATCCAAGGTGCTATATCTTGAGCAAGGTGCTTCTAGACCTACGTAGCCCTTAGATTCTTTTTCTCTATTTCATACACCATTGGCACATCATATTGCTTCAACATCCTTTCCAAAAAGTTTTTTTCAACCCATGATTACTCTATATGATGGCAAGGGTGATCCAGAGACACATTTGAGAGATTTTCATGCAACATGCTTGGAATATGTGCTAAATGACTGGCTACTAACCAAGCTATTTCCATAGAGTCTAAAGGATTAAGCTTTACAATGGTTCTATAGTCTACCAAATCAGTTGGTAAATACATTAAATCCTTTAGTTGACATGTTCCTATCACATTTTATAATTAACATTGGTGATAAGGTTTACTATGCCCAAGTTGCACAATAGAAACAAAGGTCAAATGAGCATGTCATAGATTATGTTCTTAGATATAAGACTATCTTGGATAAGATGACTAGCCCCATGATGATTGGGAGTTACAAGATCTCATTAAATAGAGTCTTCTACTATCCTTGCATGAATTAAAAATGTTCAAAAGACTCTCCTCCTTCGCTGAGTTATGTCATACATTAAAGGAAAGGGAAGTCAAACTAATTTCAATGGGAAAGCTCAAGTACACAAGCATATCAGAAACAATGAACAAGAGTAACAATAAAGTCTCATACAAGGTAAAGGTAAATGATAGAAAGATTCAAAATCAACCTATAGTTAATGTGAATTTAGATCCCCCTAAATGAGAGGTTTTATCTGTGCCTCCTTAGTGAACTTTTTCCAATCTACCAGTATCTCTAGCTAGAGTTTTATAGTACCTTTTAGAATGTAATATCATATCTCTCCCTCTTATTTGAGAAGTTGATCCAATAAATCATATTCCATGGGAATATGATTAGAATGCATTTAGAAATTTTCATAGGGCACCCAGGCCACACAATAAATAGATACATCAGTTTGAAACATAAAATACATGACTTGATGTATGGCAACATTATTGATCTTGGCACTTTAGTTGATGCTCCTCAGGTAAATAAAACACAAGATAAATATTTGAAAATATTCTCGAATCCTTTCCCATAGAATTATAAACAAGAGATAGGGGATGCATCAGGTGTTCATCATGCATATCATGCATATCCTCCACTAGCTATATATCAGACACCTTCAGTTGAGTTACACCCTTTGAGCAATATGATTGGTGTATACAATTATAGAGTTCTAGCTAGATCTTCCATCTCCTTCTTAGAGTAGAAGATAGTTGAGGATGATTTAGATTACCATTCACTCTTTATTAGATCTTACATTAATCATCATCCCATTCATAGTGTTCTCATAGATAATGGATCCAATGTGAATATGTGCACTATGATATTACTATAGCATTTGGGATATTCAGAGTAGGATATTACCTTGATGTACACAATTATAAATGGATTTAGTGGGCACATACAAATTTCATTGGGTGAGATTTTACTTCTTTTATAGGTTTGTCCAACATATGTGGCCACACCATTTACTATCGTTCCTAGTGCAGGAGTTATTGATATGTTACTTGGTCAACCATAGACTCATAAACTTTGAGAAGTACCTTTTATAGTTCACAAATTCATGAAATTCATTCACACTAATGAGGTTGTTACAGTTGAAATTCTATATGAGTTTCCACTCCCCACTTTAGATCCATCTATTATCTTATAGTCACCAGTTTCAATTCCACCACCAATTTTAGTTTCTCCACTAGTTTTAGTTATTCTTCCAGTTTAGATTCATACATAGTTGAGGCCTCCATCACCACCATAGAGAGTTCATACACTTCCACAGAAGTCTCTTTTAGAGAAACCATAGTTTCATAATTTTAGATAGATTCCAACTATAATGTTCACACCCAAGGTAGTATCATTGAGGTCTCATACCTCTACACATAGAGCACATGTTTAGAGAGCATATCTTACTACCAGATGGGTCATTAAGAGCCCTATAGTTGCATCCACTTCTTATATTTATAGGGGGACCCCAAAGTTTGTTTTTATTGTAGATATTTTAGATCATTTACAATATATACAACTTTTAGAACCACAGTCTCAATCCTTCCATCATGCTTCATGATCACACATGATCCCTCTCCTTGATACAAGACACCATGATAGGGAGTCTCCCATGAGACTCATCAATTAGTATCATTCCTTCCCATCTCACTTGTACATATCTTCTTAGTATTTATTGTACATAGTCTCATTATGATTGATTGTACATAGCTCATATCAAAAATACCAAAAATAATAAAAAAATTTCAAAATACAAAAACATTCGAATATGTCAAAATACCAAAAATAATATAACATTTCAAAATCCAAAAACATTAAAATAATTAAAAAACAAAAAAAATTTCAATTGTATGAATTATCCATCCTTTACATCTCTACTACCATGCTAAACTTATATTATACTATTCTATGCTATTATTTGTTGATTTATCTACATTACCATGCTTCACTTGATCTTATTTAAGTGTGTGTAATGACTTATAGATCCATGATTGATTCAATCTACCCATTGAGGGGGCATCCTAATTCTACATTCGAGACATACATTGATATATAACCAATGGAGGCATCTTCTACAAGACCACACCATCCAGGTTATGTCATTCCTACACCACACACTCTAGTTATCATGTTGATATACATTATTTACTAGCTTATACAAATAACTCTATTGATATTCCAATAGTATATAACACTTGTGTATTTTTTAGCATATACCTAGTCTTGTACTAACATGTCTTGCATACTTTCACTTCTTGATTTGATTAGTTAGATGCGATTGTATTTCCAATATTTATATGCTTTCCTTTCTTGATTTGTGTAGCTAAATGTGATTGCATTTCTTAGTTCCTATTTTTCTCTTGTATGTGCCTTAGGACATTTGCCAATGTCCTTTATTTTTGTCTTGTGTATGCCTTAAGACAGTTGTTAATGTCCTTTGATAGCACTCTTCTATGTGATTGTGGCTTTCATGCCAACCTTGTTAGTTTCTAATTATATGTGTATGTGGCATTTGAACATGCCTTGTATGATTTATTTATAGTTTGCATGGTATGTGCCCATGTCCCTTATTTACTTGGCCCCTTGGCCACTCTTGTATGCTTCTTGTTTCTTGCCTTGTGTGCTTATTGCTTGTTTATTTCTCACTATTTACAATGCCATGATCCACATCATGTATTATCTTACTTTCTTGAATGTCATGATGGACATCATGCTCCATCCCTCTTTGAAAACTAACAACTACAAACTAACTAGACTTCCAGTTCTAGTTCACTACATTGCACATGCTATTACATTATTATATGTATCTAGGCATACCCCTATTGATCTAACAATATCCATTACAAACCATGCTATATCTTGAGATATCTTTTTGATTATCATTTATATATCATGTATTTCATAGCATAACACACTTTCAGGGCTTTTTATTCTGAGGGAAGTCATTATAGGGTCTTCATTCCTACCTTTAGAAGAGGGGACAAAAAATAAGGGTTTTTCCATAGAGATCAGAGCTCCTATCGATTGAAAAATTAGCTTGCAAAACACTTAAAATAGTATCCAGACTTCAAACAAACTAAAACAGACTAGGTAGATAGTGATAATCATAGAACAATCATCAGAATTAGTTCAAGACAATAGGGCCAAGATTAGACTATAGTGTTAGATAGTAGGGTGTCCATTTTAGGCACTTCTATCTAAACAGTAAAAAACTAGATTTTATAGAAATAGACAAAAAATTAAGTATAATTATAGTTTTATCAGTAACAATTCAATTCAAAATCAATAATTTTAGTACAATTTCTATCTAAGAATCTAGATATAGGGGGCATCATACATGGCATGATGGTTCTCACTTCCAATTTTAGATTAGGTAATTGGTATAACTTCCAAATTTGAATCCATGTTTTAGACACTAGTGATTGGGGGTAATGTGCATGGCATATTTGACTTCTTTTATTTTTGAGTTCAGTATATTACCTAGGCATTCTTAGCAGTTGTGTGCCTTATTTCATATATAGGTGGTTGGAATTATTTTGAGTGGCTTTCACATAAGCCTATTTCCCAATTTTAGAGTGGATTTCATACAAGTCTAATCTACACCATTTTTTCAAGTTAGCCAAGAGTGGCCTAGTTTTCAGCACACATTCAGCTATCCATACCACAATATCTAATTATAAAACATTCATAGGCTTCAGGGTCCATCTCATATGATACACATTTCATATTGATATCAGTTCATAGCTTCACTTTATAGGGAAATGATGGAGCCAAAGGACTAGTTAGCCTTTGTTTCTTGAGCCACCTACTCAAAGGGATTGGACACATAGTCCAAGCATAAATTAGCACATGCATGATCACATAGTTTCACTTAGTGGGTGATGATGGAGTCAAAAGGCCAACCTTTGTATTCTTGAGCCACTCTTAAGGAATTGAGCACTCAGCTCTGTTTGTGATATTACTCTTGGTACAACATATACCCAGCATTATTCAACATCATCCAACATCACTTAGCATCATAATAGGTTTTGTATTGGTTTATGTACTTGGTGAGGTGTGTTCATTCCTTTCTCTTCCTCTCTCTCTTACCTATATTTGTACATTCTTATTTTAGATATAACATATCTAGTAAGAATTGATCTACTCTTTATTTTCTCTAGTAGATTTAAAATTCACAACATGATCTCTCTATGCACACCCAACATCACACAAGTTCATGATTTTCACCCTTGTAGGTAAGTTTAGGTACACTTTCTATTTTTCCTTTATCCTAGTATTTTGCTTTGTTGCATCATTATAATAAAGGGGGGGCAAATGTAGTCATATAAAAAGTGAAAATTGGTAACTTGAGTGTGGCTTATGACACCCAACCCATAGTTCCCTCTTGTTTGCTCTCATGACCCTTCTAGGGACCTTTTTATTGATTTCCAGTCATCGATATCATTCTAAAAAGTGATTATACCTATTCTAGGCTACTTTTCCTATGACAATTCCTTCCCCTTAGGTCTCGTACCCTCATGATAATAGCACCCAACTTGGAATATAACACTAGACCCTAGGGTGTTTAAGTTTAACACTCTTATCCAATCACATTTTGAGCCTAAGTGACCATTTTATCTTGATTCCTCTTCTTCATTGTGTCATCCTAACATGAATACATTTGACATATGACCAATAGATCTCTATAAAATCCCTTTGAAAGTTCATTAAGAAGGGGTTGGCAAATATCACAAAGTAAGAAAGTATACAAGCAAGACTACTAAAGCATATTTCCCTATTCTATGAATTTAGCCATCCAATATAGCCACAAGATTATTCAAACCCTTACACCAATCCCTAGCCATCTCAAGCACACCTAGTTTAGCATTTTACATCTTCATATAGACTATTATACAAAGCACATCAAGTGGGAGAACTATATATGGCTTGATCCCTCTTCAAAGTATTGGTATGTAGCTAACATGCCCACATAAGGGGTGTGGATACATGTTTAGTAAATTTTACACACACTAACCCCCCTATTTCTCAAAGTTTGTCAAAGCACTATGGAGTCTATGGTTTGAAGACTAAATTAGCTCTACAAGGAGTTTCATAGACATCCAGCATCCAAAATTTCATAGGTAGGCTCACACAAGGACAACATATAAAATTCAAAAAGATCAAGTCTCTTAGACAATAAAAAATAAGAGGACTATAACATTGGAACCTAGGGTGTCCTATTTTAGTGCTCCTATCCTTTCATAAAATGAAAGCCATATCCTAATTTGTGACACTATCCTAGTCTTGCATAACAAATTTTAGAACCTGTCTCAACCATCTTAATTTGTTTCCATCTAAGTCTTATTTTATCCACATTTATTACTATTTTTAGAAAGGTTCAAATTAAAATTAAATTATAAAAATTAGTAGCTTAATTATTCTAATAATATTTATTTCTTTAATTAACTTAAACCTTTAACTAAATTATGAATAATACTCCAATATTCCCAAAATAGTTAAATCAACTACCATAAAAAAAGAGATAAATGAAAAGAGTGTCAGAATGATACGTATTTAAAATACTCAATGTAGATCATACCCTATTACTCTGACTAGTCCCAAAGTCAATGTTACTACATAAAATGGTGGTCAGTCCTAGTTTATGTCCAATCTATCCACTGAAGAGAGTCAATGAGAGGAGCCTTATGTTACTAATTATCTAGATGCTTAATCACATAAGGAAGTACTTCATGACAACATGAATTTGGTGAGAAAACTATAAGAGAGATCTAGTTCCTCAAATATTGTGATGTTGCTACACATGCTAACATGCAAAAATATATGGATCTTCATGACATGACACGTGATGAGTTTCATGAGTTATGCAAGTGACTCCTTGATGAGGATACTATACTCCTATTATGAAATTTATCAATGTATCATATTCTTAGGCCTATCAAGGATCATTAGTTAAACCATGCATGGTGGTAAGAGACTCAGATATCCTAATCCAAAGGGGGATAAAGAGTTATTGGTTAATGATATTATTTATGGATGGGTCATTCAGGATATCCTAGTTGATACTAGTGCTGAAGTAAATTTCCTCACCAAGGATGCATGAAGGAAGATTGTAATCCCTGATTTGTATCCTTCTTCTCATGTGCTATTTATGGTAAATAATACTCATGCTCTACCTATTGGAGTACTTAAAGATGCCACCATAGATATCCTATATGTCAATTTCAAAGCTGGCTTTGAATTCATTGAGTTGGCCAAAGCTGATGACTTTCCAAATCTATTAGGTTTCCTTTGATGTTACATGAATAATTATGAATTAAGCTTCAAAAAGTACTACATTATCTTTGAGAATGATGAACAATGCATTTTAATCCTTTTAAACCATTCTCAAATACCTCCATATGTTTATCCAGTTAACATTAATGAAGACATTAACCACATTTAAAATGTCACACTCAGTGTACTAAATGCCTTGATCCTACTCTAGATGGCATATTATATTGGGTAGATGTATAATATATATCTAACACTCTGAGTAATTCCTACAACTATTGGGCTCATGGTGAGTATGAGCTTACTAGAAGGATTTGTGGTGCTATAGGTAGTTGAGAAGATGCTCTATGGAAGAACCATAAACATCATAAGTTTGTTCATCTTCTTCATAGATAAATTATGGATGTACCACCTATAATGTTAGATGAAGCTCTAATATTTCATGGTTAAATGGAAGTCCATGAGTTTTTGAAATGGTTAAAGTTATTCTATGCAACTGAAAATGATCACTATGTTCAACTATCCATATCTTTGATGGCACAACTACTTGGTGGTGGAGAAATCATCATCAAAATTAATTACTTGGGACCAAGTTAGTTTTTCTCTACACCATCACTTTCACCATGATAACTACGTTTGTGGCACCATAAGTTATAATGGCATCAATGCTCCTAAACCTCATCTTGAAGCCTATGAGACTATGTGGAAGGTAGATGAAATGTTTTTACCTAAGCACCTATGGTTCATGCATTCTATGACACTCTATGCACTTGGGCTAGAGCATGATATTTACATAAATAATGGCATATGGTGATAGATTATTGGTATTTACTTAAGAGTAATATGATTGCAACACTATCTTATTCATCTCCTCAGATGGATTTATACCTCACCTTGAAAGCCATGCATTAGACTATTGTAGGTGACCAAAACCTAGTTGAAGATCACATCAGATACATACATGGTGTGTAAGAGGAGAGCTTGACCATTTTAAAATAACTTGATACAAAAGCATTATCTCCACTAATTGAACCTGAAATAGACCACACATTGAGAGAATAGACTTGGTAAGGCAAATAAAAGGTCATATACAAAATTGATGAAGGTGTCAATTCTGATCCACTTGACCCATCTATTGATCACCTAGATTTATATATAGAGTATGACATGCACAATGTTTGATACACCATCCAAAATGAATAAAACCCATACTTAGAGTTGCTTCAAACTATCCAACATAATATTGGCACATAAGAAGCACCCGAGATGGTTATTGTGGGAAACTATTGGTATGATATAGAGATCTCTAAAGTGTTTGAATTATTAAAAGGATATCAAGATGTCTTCCCAAAAAATTATAATAAAATGAAAAGAGTGAATTTTTCCTTAGGAAAGATTCACATAAAGTTGGTAGAGGGTGTTTGACCTATCAAGAAGAGGCCCTATCATATGAATCCCAACTTGCACACTTGAGTCATGGAAGAAATTGATAGCATGTTATGTGCAAGAGTTATTAATCCTATAGATGAGTCTAAATGGGTGAGCCCCATGGTAATTCATATCAATATATATGGTTGCATTTGGGTCTATGTGGATTATTGGTTACTTAATATAACTTCATAACTAACCCCTTTCTGATTACCTTTACTGAGGATATTCTAGAGGGAGTTATTAGGTGCGATATCTATACTTTTACTGATGGATTCATTGAATATCATCAAGTCTAGATTGCAGAAGAAGATAAATTGAAGACCACATTCACAATTGAGTGAGGTTCATTTGTTTACAACATGATGCCATTTATGTTAAAAAATGATTCTATTGTGTTTTCATAGATTACAGTTGAGGCTTTCTAGAATGTTATTCATAAATTCCTTCAAGTCTACATAGATGACTAAACTATTTATGATTTAGTACAAAAACACTATTCAAATCTCTAACTTATGCTTGAGTGCTATCAGAACCTTCATATTTATTTGAATCTAAAGAAATGTGTGTTTGATACCCCCTTTGGCATTTTAATTTGTCATGTTATTTCTCATGATGGACTCTCAATGGATCCATCCATGTTTTCTATTATTCTTTGCCTTCCAACACTAACCACCCAGTAGAAAGTATGCACCTTCCTAAGACACACAGAGTATTATATGAAGTTCATTCAAGGGTACGCTAATGTTTCTATGCCATTTGAATAATTGATGAAATAAAATAATTAGTTTATCTAGACCAATGCTCATTAGTAGGAATTCATTGCACTAAAGGATAAGCTCATTATTACCCCTATTCTTTAATTTATAGATTGGATGAAGATCTTTCACTCACATCTTGATGCTTCAATAATGACAATAGGTGTTATCCTTGCTCAACCTAGTGAGGGAAACCTTGACCATCCTATCGATTTTATTAGTAGGAAACTCACTCAAACTAAATAGAACTATATGAATATAGAATGTAAAGCTTTTCCCATGGTTTATGACCTCCAAAAATTCTATTAGTACTTACTGGTCACTCCATTCATTTTTTATAGATCATGAAGTGTTGAAGTACCTAATAAATAAGTTGGTATTGTATGGATACATTTGTTGGTGGATTGTTATTTTCCAAGAGTTATAATTCTAAGTGATGGTGAACCCAATAAGTCTAATTATGGCCTTGATCATTTATCACACGTTGAGTTTGGTGAATTGACATGGGCCATTGAATATGACTTGCTTAACATGCATCTTTTCTAACTCACATGTGTTCCCTAAAAGTTGGAGGATATAATGAAATTTATGAATACAGGTTCAACACCATCCCACCTCAACACTTAAGAAAAGAAGCAATTGTTTATTTTTTTAACTCCCTTTTATCTCATAGGGGTGACCTTTATAAGCTTAGGAAGGATGAAGTGTTATGCTGCTACATCATGTAATATGAGCACATTGAGGTTCTTCAAGAAGTTCATAAGGGTGTCACTAGAGGATACTATGCTGGTGATACTAGAATACAAAAGGTCTTTTTGGCTAGCTTATGGTGGCCTAACCTATTTAAAGATGCAAAAGCTTATGCATGCTAGTGTGATATCTACCAACATGTGGGTAATTTGAACATAGGGGATGTTATGCCCATTCATCTTATATTAATACATGAAGCCTTTGAAAAGTGGGCTATTGATTTTCTTGGCCCCATCAGTCCAATAAGGAGGCATACTAGCATGCATTATGTTAGTACTACAAATGATTATCTTACTCGCTAGGCTGAAGCCGTGCTTACCAAGGATTTTACCATTGCCACTATTGATAGGTTTCTCTAGGAGAATATCATTACATGGTATGAATGTCCATTAAGTCTAATAAGTGACCAAGGAACTCATTTCCTTAATGAGACAATCTACATCCTCTTGGATGAATTCATGATCACTCAAAAGACTAAACCTTACCATCCTCAGACTAATGGTACAATTCAGGCATTCAATAAGATATTGGGTATTACCTTGACTAAGATTTTTAATATTCAATGCATTGACTAGGGTGATCACGTTTCTACAGTGTTATGGGTGTATTAGGACACATACAAATGATATTTTAATCTTATGTTTGGTTCTAAAGTTGTTCTCTTGGTTGAATTTATTGTCCCTGATCTTCAAATTATGCATTTTTCATTGATTGGATGATGAAGAATCTTTGAAAACACACCTAGATGCTCTGATTTAGCTAGATGAAACTTGACTTCTCACACATTGGAATCAAGGAGTGGAGAAGCACAAACAAAAGACCTGACATGATTGCCATTTAAAGAATAAGACTTTTTCTCTAGGCATATAGGTTTTGGTATATGACTTCAAGTTCACATGCCACTCAAGAAAGATTTACATCTACTGGGATAGCCCATTTATTGTTTATAACATTCATCTCATTGGCACATGTAAATTGAAGTGATTAGATGGCCAATTCTTTCCTAGTTATTTCAATGGTAGTTTATTATGGCCTTACTATTCTAATTAGTGTCTTCCCTAATTTAAGTAATAAGTTGTATGCCACTAGGTTAGTATAGGATTTTGGTTATTTTCAATAAAGTATGGAATTGGACCCTTGATTAGTTTAAGGTCAACACTTTGTTATTTGTCTTTTTATTTATTTGTAATGTCATGGAGGACCATAAATAAATTTTAGTGTTGGGTAAGAAGGGTATAAAAATTAAAACCTATAGATCTCGAAGGAAATGGTCAATGTGAATGCACATGTTAAAAAGGGGCACATAAGTGAAAGTGTATAAGGATAAATAGCTATGCAGGATGTGACATCTAACCACTAAACTAAGTCAAGGTAAAGAAGTGAGGTTTCTACCTTTAGAATGGAAAAATTTGAAATTATTTACAGTTATCATGTACTTCAAGAAAAACATGAGATGGGATAAATGTATTTAATATAAGGAAAGTAGTGGTAATGGTAAGTGTGCCAAGTTAAAATTATGACAATACATTTGAAGCATTAATTACATGAAGTGATGGATGAAGTAGTGGGGAAGTAAATTAAAGCTATCCCCCTCAAGGATATAAAAGGGTAAATGCATATCACTTTACATTTTACTATTGTCAAACTCTTGATAGAGCCAAATGAGTGTTATCAATCTTCTAGAAGAATATTTTTTGGCTTCTAGATGAGTGTAGATAAACTTATTGTGACTATTTTGAGAATTGTGTAGTGAAACAGTTGTGATAAGTAGGTAGAGTGTTGAAAGGGTGTGTAAGGAAGTGCAAGTCTATGAAATTATAGGCTACAAAGGTCAACATATACCATTAGAGGATATTGAAGTAGGAGAGAAAAATAGGTCAACAAAGCAATCACATATTATTTTGATAGGGTTGGATAGCCATGCCTCAACCTTCAAGATCCCCAAAAGGTGCTACAAATAAAGAAAAAGGCATAACATAATGATCTCCTACCTGCAATACAAGAGGAAGAGGAAATTGAGAATGTGGGTGTTCAACTTGTTTTGTTTAGGGAAGAGGTTCCTAAAGAGTCTAGTGTTCATGTGAAAGAGTTATCAAAACAAGTTGAGGAAAAGGAAAACACAAAATTAGGGATGGTGTGCCAGGCCAAGAAGAAAGCTGCCATACCACCTCCACCCCCACTATTGATAGAATAAATGCAATATCTAGAAGTAGTGTTGCATGCTAAAAATTAGGTGTAAAATGTGCCCACTTATAATATCTTTGACTACAACCATCACCAACCTAGAAATAAAGTATAACTATAATACTACTATTAGGTCAAGTGTCAGAACATAAGGAATAAGCTTGTATATGATTTAAGTATTTTCAATAATTGTAATGATGTAGGACTATTTTGTTTATTTAATCTTCTATATTTAGGGAAGTTGGTAAAAGCAATCAAGTTTATGATTTCTTGTGTGCATGGAGATTATTTATATTTTTTTGGGCATCAAATGTGGATCACACCTGAGAAGATAAGCAAAGTCCTATAGTTTTAATTATCAAGCACTGACCTTAGCTTGGACTTGGATGACTAAGAGGAGATTGAAAAGATTATAATGGCATTTGAGTATTGAAAACAAGGCCATGTAATGGACATTATGAGTCTCTAAGATCTTTCCATTAGAGTGGTTGCACACATAATCATAACTAAGTTTGGAGGCATTGATAAATGGAAATAGGTGGACATGGCACATATTTATGTCACCCATCAAGTTACCCTAGCAATAAAGTACAAGTGGGTGTAGTACTTTGCTGATAAGATTATTATAGATGCAAAAAAATCCCACCGCTGGCAAAACCAAATTTTTTCATGGGGCATTATCCTATTATTATTGGTTTTTGATGAGATTGGTGTACTTGAGTACATAATTGGAGAATTGAAATGGACTTACCCTCTTGAGCACAAACCCCCTACAAAATGATTTAAAGATTTCACTTGCCTTGGCATGATAATTCCCTCTCACAACATAAAAATGAAGGGATAGTATGATGGTATGAATGCAACCTTTGGGAATGAGTGGAAAATTCCAAAGGACTTGCCTATATAGCTCAGGGACCAAGCTAAGTTCATGGTGAAGAAACACTACTCCTTGGCATGCATATAGATGGTTCCCTCAAAAGAATTATCAGGATGGATTAAAGTACCATATTATTTTACCGCTAAATACTTCATGAATGCCATCAATAATATCTATGAATTATGACCAGTTAACATTATTATTGAGAAAATTTACATGTATATTCACACTCTCCACCAATTATACATTTACCCCAATAAGAAGGCATACAAGGAAATGTTATAGTCAAATAATATTGACATTAAGGTCCAAAAATTTTTGGTTGAAAATTACATTCATTCTTTATTTTACATGTTGAAACTAAGAAAGAAAACATCAAGTAACATAAATCATGAGAAGGAAATAATCCCACCTACACTAGAGATAGGGAAGAAGAAGAAAAAGTGATAAAGGCACAATGCTAGTACTAACACTTAGCTAGAAAAAGAATTGCAATAAAAGACTACCCCTATACCACCTAAGGAAACTCTACCAATAGGTCAACCAAAGGCTTGGGGCTAGAAACACAATCTATTCTTTTAGAACATGAAGCATCAATGCCTAAGGATGGTGACTTAAAATAAAAGATATAAATTCTAGAAGAAACCCCAAAAAATGAGATTGTTGAAGTAGAATAAGAATAACAATTCAACCTTGACTTAGAACATACAATATCACCAACATGACATGAAGAAACCACCCTTGAGGTGGAACAAGTGAAAATTGAATATATCACTGGTGAAGAGATGAAAAATTTAGACATAGCCTTGGGAATGAGTGGATTTGATATCAGGGCTAACCACTACAACAAAGACATGGACATAGAGATACTAGAGCAAGATCCCTTTAAGGAAAAAGATTTGGTTGAAGAATCCATCCCAAATGGGCTAGTAAAAACTAATTTAACCATGAGCCTATGCACCTAATACTAAGGGGAGTGTCAACTAATTATAATCTACATGAATTATCATTTTACCATGATATTTATAATGAAGAACAAATTTTGAGTTGTCATTAGATAACATGATATTAGAACTAGGATAGATATAAATTATAGATACCTTTTGGATATACCCACAAATTTATACTATCACATAGGAAAGTGCATCACTTTTAATATTGGCACATGAGGTAACCAGGAAGAATGCCTTAGCTGAATATGAAGTCAGGTGACTCCAAAAGAAGCTTACAAAAGTGGTTGGTTTATATCATAATGTATGTGCCATGAGAAGAAAAATTGAAGTAGAGCTAGCTGAGGTTAAGTGTTAGGTATAGATAGAAATAATAGATAAGGTAAAAACATTGAACATCTACAAGATAATGTTGAGCCAAGAACTAGCTATTATGGATGGGGTGTTCATTACTGATGAGTCAGTTGAAAAATTAGAGATCCTAGTAGATATTTTGATAAAGAGATATAAGGACCAACTTGACCCCCAAAATCATTAGACTTGGACAATAGAGGAATTAAAATGAAGTTGTGGAGGTCTACAAAAACTTATTGAATAGGGTTGGAAACACAATTTCCATCTTGGATGGGTTTTTTGAAAAGCTGGTGTATCCTAGCAAAATTTTGAAAGTAAGGCTTTAGGAAAAGGAAATTCAACAAGAATAGTTGGAAAATAACACATTAGTAATAAAATACTACATAGAGTATGCCCAATAATTTGAGGATGTAGAGGTTGTGGAAAATAAACTAAACACTCACATCTAGGAAATAAAAACAAATTTCATGTCACTCTAAGGACAGGTTGTAAGAGATGTCACCTTAATTGAAAACATTCATAAAGATGCTTCCACATCCCTTGAGCATTTGATCATTCAAGTAGGTTATTGACTCAAACAACCTTAGGAGATGAAGAAGCTCAAGGAGGTAGTAAAATAAATCACATCCCAGCTGTAAAACACCTTAAACCATTGGGAGGGCATCAAAAATCAAATTGAGTAGATAAGACTTGAGTTTTTGGAGGGACCAAAGAATAATGCATAATCTTGGGTGGACTATTGGCTTAGTATGGGGTGATGTTGGGCCTCTAAATTTGGCTAAGTACTTTTTGAGAATAAGAAATACAAATACACACAACACATAAGACCATTGCATGAAAGATCATGGCATGGAAGGATCAAGTCCTATGGAATAAATACACATGATAAAAAATATCTTGAGAATGAAGGACTCTAAAATTAGCAATAGACTTGGGGAGAGTGCAGAAAGAAGAGATGGTTATGGAGTGGTTCATAGGGATGAAAAAGAAGACAAGTCAATTGAAAATACAACACTAGCATGTGGGAAGATAGGCACTTGATGATGAGGATCCAACATTAAGAGGGAATATAGGGGAAGATAGGCTTGGGTCCATAGGAAATTAATGTAAGTAGCTACCATGACTCAAATGTATTGATGATCATTGGTGAGTCATCTTGATTGTAATTACTTTTATAACTACTTGGTTGAGGAAAACCATGTATAAATACCCCCATGATGTACTTTATGTCATTGTTGTTTAGTTGGATGTTATTAAAGAGTTTATATGAGTTGGTTAACATTGTAACTCTGGATCACTGTATTCTTTGATATCACTTATGAATATGATGAAAGAATCCTGTGTTGACATAATATTATTATTCAATTATCTATGAGGTTGATGTTATCTATTATAATTTATGCAAGATTTTTATTTTGACTATTGAGTAATGAATAAGTTAGCTAGGTTAGACAAACACACCCTCACATAACAAAACTAGTGGGAATCGATCCCATGCTGCATGCTTCAAGTGAGTGTGAAAGAAATTATTATGGCATGAGATGTCAACACATTAGCACATTGGACTCTTTTTCAATTAGGCACATGCCTATGGAAAGTCATTCTCATTTAAAAGAAAATAATAGAAATAGCTATGATGTAAATGCTTATTATGAAAATTACCAAGGCCCTTGGAATTCTATGAACAATTTTTTTACAAGCATAAGATCTAGGACCTCATTTATGACCAATAAATTACATTTGATGATCCTCCAAAAGAATTTGTTTCACAACTTGGTGATCACCATAAATAAAAAAAATTCAATAATCCTTTACAAGACCATTCTAATAAGTAATGAGAATTTAAAATGGTATATAATGCACATCTTCCTCCATAGTATTATAAACACCCACTAAGTATGGTCATTGGTACTTACATGTGACACATACCTCCTATGGTTAATAAACCTGCCATTTCCTTTGATGACAATGAAATTAAGGATGATGACTTTGATCTTCATTCTCTATTCATTCAATCCTACCTTGATAAGCACACTATACATAATGTTATGATTGATAATGGTGAATGTTAAAATGTTTTCACCATGACATTGCTTATGAATTTGGGTTATACTCATCATGATATACACCCCTCCACTAGATCAATCATAGAATTTGATGGGACCTCCTATAAGGTTATTGGAAAGATTGATCTACCTTTACAAATTTAGTCCCACATGTGGTTACTACTTTCTTAGTTATACATTATACATGTGTATTTGACATGTTGTTAGGATGACCTTGGATACACACTCTTTGAGTAGTACCTTCTATAGTACATGAGCATGTTATGTATATTCATGCAAATTAGGTAATTATAATTTATAGTATTACATATGAACAACCTCTTAAATAAGAAAAATTCATACCTATGAAGTTAATTCTTAAGCATCTTAAGGCTAATCCATTATATAAGGCTTAACCACAATCAATCCCATTTACGAGGTGGCCAATACTTGAGAGACCTTTACATCAGAGACAAACAATGGGTTTCATGGAATCCTCATCTTATATACACCATATTTAGATATCTAGAGCACCTAAACATGTTCCTACTATTTTTATTCCAAATAAACCACACAATACATAGAGATGGGTTCCAAGAACCCCTATTCCTTCTATTGGCACCTCACAACCCTAGAGTCCCATTATACATATATAGAGCATCACATATACTATAGTGATAGATATTTCACCTATACATGCTCCTTGGTAGCACCACCTATTTATTTCTCCATGTTTTGAGTGGGGAGATACCTACAATCATCCTTTGGATGAGATCATATGATGATCTTGTCTCTTCTAGAAAATACCAAAAAAGTCCAAAAACATTTTCAGCACCTACATGTTCTATTGCTCCCTTGGAATGTATGTGTTGGTTCCATGTCAAGGACAAACATATCATTAATCCTATATACACATATAAAAGAACACACATTTACATGATGTGCTTATGGGTGTTGGGAATTCCTTCTACTCACATCACCAAGATGTTGGGGGCATCCATTTTCTTCGATCTTAATACACACATGTTATATGATTCGATGATCACTCTACACTATCATGTTTAAGATTAAATATGTACTTACACATGATTTTTATCCATGATTATAAATTACATAGGGTATTTGATATTTTATATACTTGAATTTTTTTCTAACTCATTCTATCCATGGGCCATTATGACATGTTTATGCTGGTTGCTTATGTTTTTCCTTAACACACTTCCTTGAGTGTTTTGCCTTACTATTGCCTTGATTTTTTTAACATTTGAATATGCTCCATTTTATACGACCCCTATGCCTATTTTTGATTTCTTAGACATTTGAATATGTCATTGTATTTTTGGACATTTTAATATGTCATTCTATAATTTTATGGACATTTGACTAAGCCATGTCCATTCAATTTCATGGCATTTGAACATGGCCCTTGTTTATGGTCTCCTTCGACCATTACCTTTTCACTTGATATTGAGTGATCTCATGTGTATGCTTGTTTACTTGTTAAGCTTGTATTATTACTATCTATATGTTTCCATGATATTTATCATGCATCTTATGCCTACATGTGATCACATTGGTTTAATACACTTCAATGTTACATCTACTTGTACATATTTCCTTCTATATGCTACATGCTTACATTCATAGATTTATAGTTGTCTTACCTTTTTGAGGTGAGGTAACTTATAGTACTATTTTTACCTCACCTTAAAGGGGGAGCATATTATTGGGGGCATGTCATGGTGACATGGATTCCACATTTTTCATAGTTTCCATATAATAATGGGGGCATGCTTTGGAAGCATGTTCTCCACACTCACATAATATATGGTACTTACACTAGTTTGTAGATTCAGTAGGGAAATGTCATGATGACATGGATTACACATGTTCATAATTTTAGATTCAATGGGGGGCATGCTTGGGAAATTTTTTATCCACATTCATTTAGTACGTTACTTATAATTCATAAATTCAGTGGGGCATACTTTGGAAGCATGTTATCCATACCTATTCAGTTTTTAGCATCTCTAGTTTATAGTGGGGGCATGTTTTGGAAACATGTCCTACACATTGGTACTTATATTAGTCTCAAAATTTTCAATATATAGTGGGCATATGTTTTGGAAGCATATCCTCCACATTTAATCACTTTTTTAAATTGGTCAAAACACACAATTATATGATTCTGATACACATTTGTGGTAGAATTATATACATGGTACCATTATTACATAGTTTAAACATGAGATAAATAAAAGATGCATATGCTATGCAACATGTGCCTAATATTTCAAAATATAAATTAATCTCAGATTCTAAAACTTTTGCATGTATTGATACTCAATAGACTTTTATAGACTTTAGTGAGACAATGTACTATAGTAGTTGGTTCACATTTTGGTATGGTTGGGGTGATTAAATAATTCAATATTAATAAGGTTTAAATTTTTAATTGATCATATAAACTCTCTAGGTTACAAGTATCATTGGGTTACATAATTAAGCTAATCTTAACTACTAGGTGGTAACTCACATTTGCTCAAAAGTTGGGGGCATGTGCCTTACAATCTCTCTCTCTCTTTCTATCTCCTTTGATAAATGAACTTTAAAGAATTATCTATATTTATCCTAATATTAATTTTATAAACTTAAAATGATTCATATTTTTACTAAAATAAATTTCTAATAGGCAAGGTGGTTACATCGACACACAGGTGTACTTCTAAACCTCGCTCTTTCAATTTCAATATATTTCATTTACTTTTGACCTAGATTATATGCATTGATTATACACTATAACATGCTCTTGGTTGTAATTAAATAACCATAAAAGTATTTTAACCTAGATCCAACAAAGCACTCAAATTGAGCTCAAGTAAATATAAGTTATGTATACACATGCAGGTACTTATTCCTTTCCATTAAACTAGAAATTTCATTACTAGATTAAAAGGGGAAAATGTTGATGATATTTTGTGATTATGTACCACCTCAATATTTTACACTTTGAAAACTCACAATCCTAAATATTCCTCTTATTTATACACATACCTTACTTCCATAAGCCTCACATCTTCTCTATCTTGTGCCCCTTAGACCATCTCTTAGTCTGACCTACCTTATATTGATGATAAAAACATCCCATCTTGCCTAGAATTGTTAAAATGTACTTATATTATACCTATGAAAGTTCTGATCCTATGCCTATCTCTTTCCCCCTGGAAACTAATATTTGGGTCAGATAGTAACATCGATGTTACTATCTTAACTTAACGTAAGTGTTTAGTGCCCTCAAGTCATCTAATTTGTAAATGAAACATATTAAAATGGTTGGCCTAAGTGATTTAGTGTGAGTTATCTCCTAATATGATTTATATAAATATAATATCAACCCTCATTCATTCCTCACCTAGGAATCAAACTAAAAAGAGTACTCAATTTACCAAAAGCTTTCCTCTTCTTCCTTATTCTGATATCAATCAAAAGAACAACCTAATTATAGGTCTAAATTACTAAAAGAGTAGTCATAAGGTCATATTATCCAAGTTACAAGCTAGGTCACTATGTAGTGCCCTTTAAAAATGAGGTCATTGTGGGTCAATTTAGCACCATGTTCCCACTAACCCATTTTTACCCAAGGTCACATTGAAGATGTAAAGCTAAGGTCTAGTGACAATCCATCACCTAGATCTGAATGAACTAGAGTGAATGAAAATCCCAACCTAAAAGCATCTATGTGGTTACATCTTATTTGGGTGAAAATTTGATACAAGACAATAGCATCAAACTCAAACACTAACATCAATGCAACTATCTTGGGCTGACGTAAGTGTCCAAAGACACATAGGCACTAGATCCATAATTTGACAATTGATCTAGATTCTACTTCTTGTTTATACCAGATCTAACACTATATTAGCATTAGAAATAGCTAAGTAATTTATATTATGTCATTTATATATCTAACATAGTTATACTTTCCATTAATAGCCTATCTCAACTTTATAAATTTAATATATGGTATACCTGAGTTTAGCATATTAATTGGCCTAATGTAGATCAGATAGCCACCCTTGTGCCTTATCATTTATATATACTTAAACCTAACCACTAAATAAAATCCTTATCCAAATTGGGGTTAAATATTCATGATCATATCATTCCTACTACTATTCAAAATTCTTTTGATTTATCTTGCTACCTACCTCCTCCCATCTTACCTTTTTCAACTATGTCAATTCTCTCATATCCTATGACATTGGTCAAGATGATATATTTTATTTAGAAAATTTTACCTTCATGTACTATATCAACTAATTCAATGTAGTTATGATTATATTTTGATATTCATAATGTATTGGCCTGGATAATACCATTCAGTGCCAACTAATATCTCTTAACTATATCAATATGGTAGATGTCATTAGCTTAGTGCTTAGGGTTTGTTTTGGGTATTTAATCACTATATATAAAAGTCATATTTTATTGCAAATAGATCATATACACTCTATTATTTATGATTTTTCTCCCACTTTTGACCTAAGTCATATTTGGAAGAGTTATAGGTAGAATGTTATCTTGAAGGAAGATTATATTGTGAAAGTATTGAAGATCTAATAGAAGCATTTGGTAGTAATCTTAGTTATTATACCAACCATTTGAGGTATTTAAAATTAGAAAAAACTCTTGAAAAACACCATTAGCCAAGGGGGAGATTGAGGCTTGATAGGTCCCCCATAAAGGTAAGTATTTTGAATCTTATGCTATTTACTTAGTAGATAGATGCTATTTGTTACTTAGTGAATGAATGTGTGTGTATCCTTGTCCAGGTTATCTCTACACTTATACTAGTGTGGATATAAGATTATTTATAGTTTCCATATTTCATTTTAGGTTGCCTAGGTCCTATTTTTTAACCATGACACCTTACCCCCTTTGATCATTTTAACCCTTCCCCTTTAGTTTAGTTTAATTTACTTGCACAACTATTAAAATTGCTTACTAGAAATTGAATACTTACGTAGAGGTATAATTAGAGATATTTACTTGTGCCATAGGTTTATATTTAGAACCCTTTATTATTGGAATTGGTGATATAAGACCCCTATTTATAGGTCTATGGATCTATTGGTCACTCTCAAAATATTAGTTATTAAAGGCCCTATTTGATTAACCTTCTCTGAGTCTATATCTATTGAGATAAAATAGTTGTATGATAATCCTAGTCTGTGCATACACCATCAAACCATTTTCAAACCCTTGCCACTTTATTCTCATTGTATTTGAGAAATGAGGTGGTGTAAGTGATCACATCATTCCATCACTCAATATATCTAGTATTATGGGGTGGACATGGCATAAGATTCCCAATTTAGGGATTTTGAATCGAATGGTACCCTATTGAGTGAGGAGAATGTGTTCATGAAAAATTAAGTATGAGGTATTTTTTACATGATAATTTAGACACATAAATTAAAATTTGAGCTAAAAATTATGTACTTGTGACCACTCTTTTACACACTTAGTTCTAGACCTATTTTAGGGCCCTTTGGATCACTTTCAACCACCTTATGTGTGAAAGACTCACTATTCTAAGTTGATAAATAAACCCTAAATTTACTCCTCCCTATTCCTATCAACCTTAAATATATTTTAGGCCTTGATTAATACTCAACATAATCAATTTACCCATTGGACTACAACACTCTAGGGGACTATAACACAACACTCTAGTGTCCATGGCCCCTCTCTTGTCTTCCCACTAAATAATGACTAATTTGTAAAATCAAAAAGTTATTGAAAGTTTAGTTGTTCCTAATTACCCCCATTTAAAGGAGTTTCAAAGATATGAATATCTAAACACATTACAAGAGAAGAGGTTACCACATTACAAGTTACCAGAATCATAATTGCACATTAAGTGAAAAACACCTATTTATCCCAATTTTGATTGCATACAACCTATTTAATCCTAAATTGAGATAGGTAAATATAATATAAGGTTAATAATATATAAATTAATAAGCATAAGGGTGATAAAAGAGATATATAATAGGCTAATTAAAGGGAAAAATTAGATAAATAATGTTCTAAATTTAAATGCTAAGATATGTTAAAAATAAAAAGTACATATGTTGACTGATATTATAATAAGTTAAAAACAAGAGTACTCATGTAGTTTTACTATGCATGTTAGATATTAAATGGAATAGGATGGAAGTATATTGGATATGGATTCTAGATCAATCATTAGATTTAAGAAATTTTCATTATATGGCCTTAGATGCTTGCATAAGACTTGGATAGTTGCATCGACATTGGTATCTGAGTTAGATGCAAGTGTTAATTACAAAATATCAATAGGATATGAATGCAACCACCTATAACCTTATGGGTTTTCTATCACCTTTGGTATTTTATATTCATATCTCTCACATAGGCTATCACTTTATGTCAAATGATCAAAACTTAGCTGCCTCACCCTTAGAGTAACTATGGGAAAATGGGTTAATAGGCACACAATATTGAGATTCTCCAAGGACCCTTGTATCATTAGGCATTTCATACATATCCAATACTCTAAAGAGGGCCTCGGACTTGTGTATTTTTCCCCTATGTGTTGGCTTGTAACTTGGTAAGTATGGCTCATGTAATACTCCCAGTACTTAAGACTTGTAGATGGGTTGTCCCTATGATTGATATTGAAATAGGAAAGAATAGGTAAGCTATGATCACTTAAATACTTGATTGAGTGCTTTTTCTAAGTTAAATTTTGAGTTTTTAGGTATTTGATAGGTGAGGAATGCATGAGGATTGATCATGCATTTATACCAATCCATTTTAGAAATATATTAAATTAAAACATTTAGGCCAACCATATAGATATGTTTCCTTTGTAAATTTGATGACTTTAGGGCACTATACACTTAGTTTAACACAAAACATTAGCATCGATATAGACATCTAGCTAGGATGCAAGTGTTCAGTAAACTAAAAAATATGTACGTGCACAAAACTTGTAAAAGATGATAATAAGTAGGTTTACAATATTTTGATCAACATAGAAGGCCTTGTCACCACCATAACATATGGTCATATTAAGAGATAATTAATAGGCACAAGAGATATAATATGTGAACCTTTCAATAGTGGGAAGGTCTAGGAACTGAAGGGTATAACTATGACAAGTACTTGCCAAGTATACAAGACCGAGGTGCTATATAATTCAGATTTAGTGTTTACATTTCCCCTCTTTTAATATAATAATGAAATTTATAGTTTAAAGGAAAATAAATACATGCTTGATTGTGTATAACATACTTATATTTTCATGAGTCCTACTTGAGTGATTTGATGGTGGCTGGCCTATAATCAAGAGCATGTTACAATATATAATTAGTGCAAATAATCTGGAATTGAAATAATTTAAAATGATTGAAAGTAAAGAAAGAAAGGTTAGGAGTACACCTATGTATCGATGTGACCATCTTGCATTTTTAAAATTTGATTTTAAGAGATGATTTATTATAAAGCTTTGAAACTAAGACTAGGAAAAATTTAAAACTCGAAAGTGTGTGTGTGTGTGTATAAATATTAGAGGACAACTTGCCCCCAACTTTGGAGAAAAGGTGATTTGCCACCCAATAGTTGATATTAGCTCAATGATGCAACCCAATCATACTTATACCTTGGTGAGTGTGAGTGATACAAGTCAACTCACACCATAAATATAGTGAGGGTGGTTAATTTATTTACTCCATATTATAAACTTGGTAAGAGTGAGTGATGAAATCACCTCAACCTTACCAAAAGAGAACCAACTACTATAGTAGATTGGTTTGAAAATAATATGTAAAAATCCATCCTGGTATATGCTAAAGTTCATAAATGTATTTAAACTTTTAAAGTTAATTTGGTTTTATAATTTAAGGTTATATTTTGCATGGCATATGCACCTCATATGTGTCTCAAGCTTAAACCTAGGTATAAAAATGGTACCAATATATAGAATGATACCATAAATGTGTATTTGAATCATATAAACATAAAATTTGACCAATTTTTAATTTATATAAGTGTGAAATACATGTTCTCATGACATGATCCCACTAAATCTAGAAAACCTAAGAACTAGTGCAAGTGTGGAGAACATGTTTCCATAACATGCCCCCACTATAATCTGCAAATGTTGAGTATTGAATAAGTGTGGAGGTCATGACTTTTTTGCATGCCCCTACTAAAATTTGAAACTATGAAGGTGTGAAATCCATACCTCTATGACATGCCTCCACTAATATTCCCCCTCTTTTAAGGTGAGGGGAAGTAGAAATTGGTAGTTACCTTACCTCAAAAGGATAAGAAAATTGTATAATCTGTGTATGGGTCATGTAGTATATAAGAGTAACATGTCTAGGTTGATATATTAATGAGGTACATAGTATGTGATCACATCAAATCTTGAAAACATCTAGATAGTAATAGTATAAGCTCAACAAACAATTAAGAACACACACAATATCACTCAAAAGAGAATCAAAATACAATCATCCAAGGAGACCTCAAACAAGGGGCATGTTCAAATGATGCAAAATTAAAGGGACACAACTTATCCAAATGTCCACAAGGAAAGAAATGACATATTTAAATGTCAAAACAATAATCAATAACATATTCAACATTCATAATGGGCAAACAAAGGCATTGGGGCCATAATTAAATGAACATGTTCAAATTCTCAAACAAGCAAGGTAAGACATTCAAGGAAGTACATAAATGGAAAGCATAAAACATAAGTTATAAAAAAAACATATAATACTATTCCTTGGATATATGTGTTAGTAAAAAATGTTAAGTACATAACATATCAAGTATATTGTAAAAGATATACACATGGAGAAAGGCATGTTTAACTATATAATCTCAAACATGATAATGGAAAATGATCATAAAATTATATAACTTGGATGTATCATGATCAAAGAAGTAGATTCCCCCAATGTCAATAAGATATTAGTAGAGGGAAGGTGTAACATCCAAAAGTGCATAGATCATGTGCCTAGGTATCCCTGTATCACACTCAAAAGATATATGAAACACATGTATATAGAAATAGATGATATGCTATCTACCAACATGGAACTAACAAAATATATGTCAAGGAGCTAATAGAATATGTACAAGCTAAAAATATTTTTGGATTTATTTATTTATTTTTTTGGTATTTTTGGGAATATTTGAAACTAATTTAGTCCAACAAATATTTAAATTTAGGAGCCAAGGTGTACCGTGATGGCCTTGTTTACCAAAACTATTTATAGTGATTTATAGCCAACTCTTATATATTTATTGGTAACTATCTACCAGAAACATTAGATATCTACATGTCATCATATCCATCATGTGGAATAAAAATTTATTTTTTATCATGATGGAAAGTAAGGTATTGACATGTGGCACTAATAGTTGATTGCATACCGGTCAACCAATGCTGGCTAAGATCAGAGTCAAATTTGGTTGTTGATACATTACCCATATAACAAGTTCTACTACCTTTGGTCCACATGCATTAGGTAGTATAATGTAACTAATAGAACTTGAAAAAGTTGGAGAGTATCATAATTCATATATATTATGTCCCATCTAATGTAGTGTGATAATACTACAAGTTGTGTTTTAAGTGTTTATATCCATCTCGAGATGTTGGTAATGAATCCCATCAATATTTACAATAATAGTTAAGGATTTATTCCTTGGTTTTTTTTAAGGATGTCTCTCTTTTTGATAATTGGAATTATTAGGTCTTTTTCATTTCTTAGGCATAATTTGTATGTGTCCTTCACTCTTGTATTTTTGACATTAGTTTTTTAATTCCTCATAATAATTTATATGATGGCCAATGATATGATGATAGTTACAATATGGTAATCCTTATTTATGAAACAATATAATTCCTAATCTATGCATGTTAGGAGGTAAAGATATCATCTTATGTTCAAGTAACATAGAAAGTATTGTATTGAGAATATATTGGTTTGTTGTGATATGTGAAGTCTATTATGGAGTCTTATGAGAGACCTCCACATTATTTACATGTTGTATCTACATCTGATCCTTATAATGTTGACTCAATATGTGTAGAAAAAATGGATTCATGGAATAACAAGCATTTACATGCTCATATACTATTTTTTCTTTGCCCTTATCTTGATTTGGTTTTGTATAATTTGTAGGGTGAATTTAGATTATATGTAGTAGGACTTATAGGTGTGAATAGGTTATGCAAAATATGATCAAGTGGATCAAAATTTAGTTTTTTCAATGTCTCATCTATCATTTCATGGATTAAATCATCATCAATGTCATACTAATCTAAAACATGGCCATTTTTCTGCTCGGTATTAACCAATAAAGGAAGCTCAAATGTTTGATTTTATTGTAATTTTGGTATTATCAGTTCCTTTGGTAATGTTTATCATTCTTGATGTGCATCCTTGTGTAGTTTAGTGTTTAGTGATTTATTTTCATGTGGATATAAATGAGCCATTTTAATTGACTTGCCTATATCAAAAGTGTGTATATTCTTAATTTAAATACATTATTTATGTGGAACCACTACAAGGATGCCCTCTATATTAGAATGTATCATTTTGTAAAATTTGAAAGGTTCATTATCAATAGACATTATCAATAAGGTCCCATCATGTATGAATTTTACAAATCAATGTAATGTAGATGGGATGATCTCCATTATATGTATCCAAGGTCTACCTAAAATTAAATTATAATTTAAAGATTGAGACATTACTTGAAAAGTATTTGGAACCATTTTTGGCCCCAATGTCACATATAATGTGATTTAGACAACTAAAGGGCTATGTGAATTATCATATCCCTTGATATGCATAACTATTTTTTGAATAAGGTCGGTCATAATACCCATGGTGATTAGGAAATTTGTGCTAAAAATATTTAGGCTTGATCCATTATCAATGAGCACACTTTTGATTCCCTTTGTAGACATAAAAAATCCACACACTACAATTCTAAATGCCAAAATACCCCTTATCAGCCTTAAGACCCCCTTGGGACCATTTTAACTTTAACCCCTAACTCAACCTAACCTATATTTAGTTTAATTAAACTAGCTTAGCCTAACCTTTTACCCATTTTAACCCTTTACCCTCGACCACGATGGTTAGGTTGACTGTTGATGGTCACCCTAACTATCAATGGTCAGGGTCCACCTCCTCAACAAATGACATGCAAACTACCTCCTTTGCTTTTAAAAATATAAGTTATCTAAATATACGTGCAAGCCATTTTATGGATGAGTTATAATTAGATAACCCAATTTAACATTCACTTCTACCTCTTTCTTGTGCTTATAAGGAGAGAGGAGTTGGGAGGTGAAATTAATCTACAATCATTATCAAGAACTTATGCATCTAGGAGTTTCTTTTGTAAGTCAATCATTATCAATAATCTAGCAAACTAGCTACCACATCAGAGAGTCAATTTACCACCACCTCTCCACAAATTTTTTAGGTAATATTAATTTTTTATAATTGAGATAGATTACACCAATAGGTAAACTACCCCAACCATCCACCTAATTGACTTTTGGTAAGACAAGTACTTATTTCTTAGTATTCATTTACTTTATTTCCATTTTGTAATCAATATAGGTCTTAGCTATCTCTCAGAATCCATATTTTAGATCCCATAAATTATCATTTTTTACCAACCTAGATCCATATATAGTAACCATCGATGGTTGTCTCAACCTTTAATGATTTATCTAACCATCAATGATCACCTTGATAGCTGATGGTCACCTTAACCACTGACGGTCAACCCAACCACTAAAGGTCACTATGGAAGTGAAAAATATAAAGCTAATTTCACCTACCTACCTCCAAATAAAACTAATTCTCTATGTTCTTGCTTATTCATAGACCCCTTTCTAATTTTCTAAAGCATGCCCTAGTTCTCTAGCATTAGTATTAACTAGCTTATCACTAATTTAATCATTTATAGTCTATTTTTTAAGCAAGCATTCTTGTGTCCAATTTCATTACCTTTGACTTATTAATGCAAGTATATTTTATTTTGTTTATAAAATTAATCATTTAAAACATGTGGATTGACAACCCCTGAAGAAGCTCTCACTTCCAAGATATAGTTATCACTAGGCAATCCACCTAACTATCTATCTAACAAACAAGTTTGCTTTAGTGATTTCTTATTTGTAGGTCATCCTCCTAAGCCAAAGAGGAGCTCTTCACAGTCTTCTAATTTCAATGCATGTACAATCAATTAGGGTTTTTAACTACACCCATACTTAGTTTCTTCTTTTCCCTTTTCCAATAATAAGCAAAAATTCATTGAAATATTTTGGCACACCTAGTGGGACCCCTGTGTCTTGGGTTTTTTTTGATTTCATTCTCTCTCAATTATATGTTCACCAATGAAATTAAAAGTTTCTTTTGGGCTTAAAATTAAGTGAATATATTGATTGATTGAAATTTTAGTTCACATAGCTTAACTTAAAAGGCAAATTAATCCATCGTAGTTTCACTCTTTGTTGCACACACTCAACCAAACCACTTTCACTAATTAAACATAAAAAAAAATTGAGACAAGGCCCAACTATAATTTCATCACCTAGAAATAACCTTAACCTTTCTCAAAAATACTAATTGGAGGTCATTACCAAAGGGAGAACCAAATCATCTCTCTGGTTGAGTATAGTCTCTAGATATCAATATATATTGGCTAAGTACCTGACACCCTTATCAATGTAATGTGTGAAATGATGGGGTAAGCCCCAATACTAAGCCATATATTTATTCCAATATAGATTATTTTTGAGTGCCTAAACACAACTTGAAACCAACCTTAGACTTCCTTTATAGTACCCATTCTACAAACCAATTTTAGTCACATATCTTCTTCAGACATAAGTCAAAAGCTAGATTACTTAAAACTTTAGGGCTTAACGTATCTTCTAAAGTGTGATTTGATTTCTTTGGTCATTTCTTATCTTTACTTTGTTTGAGTAGTGAGGTTTTTTTTTCTTTCTATCTCTCTTATCTCATATGGTTCTCACTCACCAACAACGAAGAGACCTTGCAGAGCAAAACCCATTACCAAGCCAGCCTACCTCTTCTACGTCTTCATCTATGGACTACATTTCTAAACCAATAGACTCTCCTCACCCCTCAAGAATTCCTAATTTCCCTCAATAGGTTCCTCAAGGATATGTCGATTTTTCTTCTTTCTTAGATAACAATCTTGTAGCCTTGCAATATTATCTTAAAACCATGTCTTACCATACCTTAGCTTCAACCCCACCTATAGATTCATCTTATGGCATGCCTCTCCACCTCATGGGGAGTGCCTATATTTCCATGGTTACTACCCAACCATTGAATACCCAAGCTTCCTCATCAACCAACAACCCTTTTGAGACTACCATAGATAACCAACCAACCCAAACTACTGCTGCCCTTATACCTTCCACCCCTACCAATCACTCCACTATAGGAGTGCCTACCTCTAACACTACTAACCTTCCTTTAGCTACCTAAAATCTATCAGACACTACTCTAATTCAAATATTTGTGGTGTCCATACCCTCTATCTTTCCATTTATTAGTGTAAGGGTCACCACCCTTCCATTTATCACCAACCCAACTACCACTCCTATCTAATAAGTACCCCTTGGACCAAGCTTTGGATACATCCCTAATCTACAAGGGCATGTTCCCACTACCTAACCACCTACATATGCATATCCTTATATATCTTCTACCTAACCATTGACATCTACCTACCAATATGTGTCATCTTCCCAACCTCCTACCCACTATCAGTATGTCTCCCAACCACCACAACAATATGCATCTCACCACCTTTTAGGTGCACAACTCAAAGAAGACTTAATGAAGATTCTTATGGACAAGATGACCACCTTGAAGTCATCCATTTTGGGTACTCACAACATCTTATCATATGACCAAATTTGTAATGATCCCATCCATCCATCCATCCATCCATACCTATTAGGCCATATCCTCCCCAATGGGAACTTCCCAAGTTATCTAAATTTAAAAGTAAGGAGGATCCCAAATAACACCTTAGGGAATTTAGGCATGTTTGTTACCTCATCACCTATGATGATGAAATTTTTCTCTGCACCTTCCCCATGTCTTTATCTAATCTGACATTGGATTGGTATAGTGACATACCTATGCACTCCTTTTTTTCTTTCACCCAACGTGCACAAACCTTCTTGGACCACTTTTTGATCAACATATCCAAGAAAGTTTCTATTATCGACCTCTACTCTATCTAATAGTTTGAGGATGAATCCATTGCCAATTTTTGGCTCATTAGAGGATCCTAATTAACCAACTCTCCTTCTCCCTACCTCAACCCAAACTCATAGATCTCTTTGCTTGGGCATGTGCTAAGCATATCTCCTCTACACTACATGTTCAAAGCTTCTAAACCTTTGATGAAGCTTTTACCATGGTGCATAATTTAGAGAATCAAGCCATTGATGATAGTAAGTTAAATCTCAAAACCAATAATTCAACCTACAAAACCAATGAGACCTCTTCCTCTAAGTCAAGAAACCAACCCCATACCAATACCAAGAGCAAAGGGACTGTAAATATGATTATCCTAAAATCCACTCCTCTGCTTTCCATCAACCAATCTAATTCCTCTAGTTCCTCAAAGAAAAACCTAAGGAATTAAAACTAGAAAAACTAAAAGTAGTTCATTCCACTTAGAGAGTCCTATACGTCCATCTTGGAGAAGTTATTGAAAACCAACATCATTCAACTTCCTCCTATCAAACCCCCTTAGCAATTTGATGCCTCACATCCTTCACTTACTTGGTTCAACAAGAATGATCTATGTGCCTTTCATTAGGTTATAAGACATGATGTTAGTAGGTAAAATACCTTCAAGAGCCTTGTCTAATCCCTCATTGACAAGGGGGAGCTTCCATTGGACAACCCTAATGCACCATCAAACCAATCCCTTGTTATATTTAGGTAGCCCTTCCAAAACCATGCTCTTAACAAGAATGAGAGAAACAAAGTTGAGTGATCTCATGATACCCATACAACTAACATGGTCCTTGATGCACTCATTCCTAAACCACCTAGTACCTAATCTTTTGATCCTCCACTTCTTCCATATATTAATATAGTGGACTTACCTTCTCTTCCTTTGGGCACTCAAACCAAGGAAGTATCATCTTATCTTCCTTCACTTATTGAATTAATGGATTCCTTAACCACCCTTTTAGTCGATATATCAAAACAACGAACCATCACCACCTCATCTTCACCTTCAACTACTGAACAACCTACTCCCCCTTTATAAATCATGCTCGAAGAGGAAACCCCCATGTCTACTCCTCCCATAGAGGAATCACCTATCTCAATATTAATTCCTCCAATTAAGGAAGAGGATGAGGTTACTATCCCTGTGTCCCCACTTAGGGGCCTATCTTTTAGGTCTACCATTCAAGGAACTAAACCAACCTATAAATCATTATCTAGGTTAGTACAAAAATTAGAATTTATCTTCAACCCTGACATAGATTAAGCCACCTTCTGGTAGAAATTAGGGTTACCTTATATCACAAACAAGAACCCTCTAACCATGCCTTTAGTAGACCAACCCACCACTTCTACCATCTAAGATTTCACCCTACCAACCAAACCAATAATAACTTTGACCAATCCAACAAACCCTCAACCATCTAAGGTACCTAAACCCCAAGTGACCAAATCACCTTCTCAAGCTAAATTGACAAAACCAATAAATAACCTTGGCACCTTCCCCACACCAAACCTTAGTCACCCCTTGGTGAAGGTGGAACTTACCTCACTAAAAACTACAACCAAACGCTAGACCAAAAAAACTAAAGAGGTAAATCCATATAAAGGATAAATAGATTGAATTTTGCCTCCCTCAACGTTGCCCTCAATTTTAGTGCCTCATCCATTTACCTTGAGTAGGAAGCCAATTGCCTCTACCAAAACCCCACCACCTCTTTTGACTATACTTTTGTAGTTTCTCTATAATGCACCTCTTTTTTCCATACCAATAATACCTAAGATACCTACCTTATGACCTTCCACCTCTAGCTCATCAACCCTCTTACTTAAACCAAGGTCATCAACCCAATACACCACCCTACCCAAAATACCTACCAACAAACCTATCTCTAAACCACCTCCTATTTCAACCATCAAAACAAAGACCACCACACCCTTACAACCTTTAGATGAGTCCTACTAAAATATTCTCCATAGGTTATTGTAGAATTATTGTTTAACCTTACCTTCCATTAGACCCTTTAACCTCTTGATTCTAAACCCATCTGGTATAATGACCACCACGTGTGTTCTTATCATAAGACACTTGACCATGACATAGAGAACTTCAAGGCTCTCCAAATCATTATACACTAGCTCTATGATGAGGATGATCTATTAACATACAAACCTCCTATGGTCCCCATATAAATCCAACTATCAACCATACCTACCCAATGCTTACCTACTCCTCCACTCTCACTTAGGAGTGAATATGAGTTTGACCAGTCCACTACTTCTACCTCTCCTTTTATCCATACTACCAACATGGTCACAAGATCACAATAGAATGATAATGGGAAGGGTAAGGTGTCCATTCCATGGATGTATCCATATTTAACATCCTAACCAACCCATACCCATCCATCTCCTTCTTCTACCAAACCCAAGGTGTCTATTTGAGGTTCCTCCTAATCTAACCCCTTAAAATCCATAAGGAGACTTATCCTCGAGAAACTTCACCAGACCTTAATGAAAATGAGATTGTATGAGTTGATCTCTACCTCTCCCCATCACCACCAAACACTAATAGAGGCTTTAAAATCCATTAAGGTCTAACCCAAGGACCCCAAAACTCTAGCAGCCTTTGGTGGTGCCCTTCAAATTTCTAGCCTTGTTACCATCAAAGATTCAAAAATACCTTCCATCCACCCCAAAGATCCAGATCCCCCTCTACTTATTACTACTTACATAAACCAAAACCATATCAAATGGGTCATGATTGATGGGGGAAATAACATTAAAATCATATCCTCTCATGCGTATAACCAACTCAACTTATTGGACAATGTCATGTTCAAATCTTTAGCCATCCTTCATTCCTTCAATGATACCATGACCACTACCTTGGGAACTATCATCCTTTATATCCATTTAGTACCATGCATGCTCCCCAAAATTTTCTATGTTGTAGAAGGTGAATTCCAATACAACATCTTGTTGGGATGACCTTGGATCCACTTCATGGGTTACATTCCCTCTACCCTCCACTATTGCATTAAGTTTGAGCATGAAGGCTAGGTCATCAAAATCTAAGCTAACCCAATTATTTTCTCAACATGCAACATGACCTATCACCCCAATGATGTCTTCATACCCCAATCCAACACACCCTCAATAACTAAAACCCAACCTTCAACCACTAAAGTGGATATCATATCCCATTCTACCGATGAGGTATCAATTAGTTCCTTTATCCTTTTAGACCAAATCCCCACCATAAACCCTTTGGAATCTATGTTCCATCACCTTTCACTAGGGGAATATCACATTTTATCATTTGACACTTTTCCTACTCTTCATAAGTATGGGAAACTTACCAACCATCTAGGATATGACCCTAATGTTGGGACTATTATTCTTTTTGGACCTCCCCATTATCAGACCCATTTTTTCTATGAGGGACTCCACAAATCCCTTAGTGCTTTGACCACCTCTCTTCTACCTTGCCCATTCACCATCGATTTCTCTTACCTAGATAAACCAAACTTCACTAAGACATACCTCCATTAGTGTGTTTGGAAAGGCTTTGGTCTTGGGTAGTATGAGCATGGCCCACATGAATTAGTCACCATCAAAACTAGGAAGCCACATGAGAAACACAAACTTGGTTTCATCTTGATTAATAATAAGAAATCCAAACAACTTACTGATATCATTGTTGAAGAAGATGATCCTTCCTTACTAACCTCACCTTCACTTGTGTGTGAGGATGATGACATCATCCCACCTAAATTTTTTATCAACATGATCAGCCTTGAAACCTTAACTTATCAAAAGGAGGGGTAACCATAACCATCCCTTTAACCCATCTAGAGATGATAGGAAAAGACTTTCCTACCATTAACACTATTTAGTGCTAGGATGATGATTTTATCCTCACCTATCTTAGTGCCCCAAATTATTTGATTCAAAAATACCTTGTTCTTGAGATCTCAACCATGTTGAATGAATCCACCATGGATATCAACTTGGGTACTTTAGATAACCCATGCATTGTCAAAATTGGGAAATCACTAAATGTCAAGGAACTTTAGGACTTCCCCTCTTTCCTCTAAGACCACAACATAGCCTTTGCTTAGTCTTATAGTGATATGCCTAGAATTGACCCTGCTATTGCTACCCATAATGTAGTCACTCACTATGATACCAAACCTATGAAGAAAAAGCTCTGATGCATGCATCCCTACATAACCCTTCTCATCAAAGAAGAGCTTCAGTGTCTTCTATTTATCAACTTTATTTAACCCATTGACTACCCACAATGGGTCTTAAATGTTGTACCTATCACCAAAGCCATAGGGGGATTGTGCATTTATGTAGACTTTCATGACCTCAACCTCACCTATCCCAAGGATGAATTTCCTCTATCAAACATCAACCAGCTTGTTGATCTTATATCTATCCACAAGATGTTATCTCTCATGAATGGGTTCTTAGGTTATAATCAGATCTTGATTACTTTAAAATATTAACACAAAACTACCTTTACCACCCCTTGAGGAACCTTATGCTATAGAGTCATGCCTTTTGGGTTAAAAAATGTTTGTGAAACCTACCAACATACCATGACTTATATTTTCCATGACCTCATCCATAGGATTGTTGAGGACTATGTGTATGATCTTCTCAAAAAATACAAACTCTAAAAATATTACTTGGCTATTCTTAAGATTATATTTGAACACCTTATCGATTACCATGTCTACCTTAACCCCAAGATGTGCATTTTTTGGGTCTTGTCGAGAAAGCTTCTCAGTTTTATTGTCTTCCTTTGTAGAATCAATATTGATCCCACCAAGATCAAAGAAATCCTAGACATGCTTCCTCCAACCAACCTTAAGAAACTCGATAGCCTACAAGGGAAACTTCAATCCATTCAACATTTCATTTCCTAGCTTTTGGATCGGTGCCAACCCTTCCACCACCTTCTAAAGAAGGATGTCTCTTTAAAGTGGAATAGTGATTGTCAAAAGGCCTTTGCTTATTTTAAGGAGTACCTTTTGTCTCCACCTATCTTCACCCCTCCCAAGGACAACTAACCTTTCTACCTTTATATTTCCACCACCAACCATTCCCTAGGGGAAATGATTGCTCATCGATATGAACAACATAAATTTCAAGCCATATAATACATTATCCTTATGCTTGTAGAGTATGAGACTTGATATACCCATATTGAAAATTTTTGGTTAGCTTTAGTCTTTATGGCCACCAAACTTCACCAATACCTTTTCAACCACAAAACATAGGTCATAACCAACCCTGACCCACTCAAGTACATGCACTCCAAGCCACACTAAAACAAACATATGGACACGTGGCTCATTTTCTTAGTAGAGTTTGATCTTAAGTTCATTTAGTAAAAGTTAATTAATGGGAAAGTCATTACCGACTAACTAGTTGAAGCACCTTTAGCAAGAAACCAACCTCTTCCTCTTGAGTTCCCTGACTAGTCTATCACAACCCTCTCTCAAGTGGATTTTACCACTCAAGTCACCATGTTATTTAATGAATCAAAGTGTCAATGTGGTGGGGGAGATGGTATCATCCTTATCCCCTCTAATGATGAACCTCTACCTTTATCTTTCAAGCTTGATTTTGAATGTCCTAGTAACATGGCTAAGTACAAAATCCTAGTGATAGGCCTTCAAACTACCTTAGCCATTAAAGTAAAAAAAATCAACATATTTGGTGACTCCCAAATTTTGTTCAATCAAATCAATGGCTGTTACCAATGTAAGAATGTTGTCTTTTAGTAGTATAAATAACTAGTTGACAAACTCTTAGCATCATTTGAATACTACCACATCCAATCAACCCTATGATCTACCAACAAGTTAATTGACACCATGGCTTCCCTTGCCTCAAAAATCCCATCTACACCCTCAAAATCTAAGCTATCTATAATTATCCATAGGCTTACCCAACCTTCCTATGTCAAACTTGATTCTCCTACCATTTTCAATGTGGAGGAGACCCAACCTGAACTTTGGTATCGACAAACCTTTAACTATTTTAACCTTGGCATAGTTCCTTTTAGCCTCTCTAAGAATGATTGAAGAGTGTTTATTAAAAATACCTCACATTATACCATATTAGGAGGTATCCTTTACAAGCACAACTTTGATGGTCTCCTTTTCCATTGCCTACATAGTCATGAAGCCTCTCACACTATCAAGGAAATACACAATGGTATCTATGGGGGACACTTTACTAGCCTCATTATGGATATGTGAATCCTTAACATTAGTTATTAATGGCCTAACCTTAACCAAGACTATTGTGATTATGTGAAAAAGTGTGTCAAATGTCAACAACATGCCAATTTGCATCATGCACCTAGCCATAGACTTTGAGTTTCCACTAATTTTTGGCCCTTCTCATAATGGGGTCTAGATCTTATTCATGAAATCAACCCTTATTCCTTGTAGAAACACCATTTTATTATCACCATGATCGAGTATTTTACCAAGTGGGTAGAGGCTATTGTTCTAGTCTTGACCAAAGCAAATAAGATTGTTGACTTTATCAACCATCATATCATTTGTCACTTTGGTGTTCCTCATAAGGTTATCACTGACAATGGTAAATCCTTTAAGAACAAGCATGTCCAATATTAATGTGATGCATTCAACATAAAGATAAGTTTCTCCTCACCCTATCACCCTCATGTGAATGGATAAGCCAAATCCTCTAATAAAACTCTTAATAGCATGCTAACTAAAATGGCCAACACATCTAATTAGGATTGGCATTTTTATATCCCCTTCACCTTATGGGCATATTTTATTAGAATTAGAACCCCTATGGGTGCTATGTTTTCTCTTGTGTTTATAGCAAAGGACATCTTTCCTGTTGAAGTCCAAATCAAATCTCTATGTATATCTTTATATGATCTTGTTTTTGAGAGTGATTATCATCAACATCATCTATCCCAACTAGAGCTACTCAATGAGCATCTCTTAGGATCCCTTACCCACCTCCATGTATATCATGAGCACATCAAATGTGCCTATAGCAAGCACCTTAAATCATGATAATTCCATATCAGAAACCTCATCCTAAAATAAAATTAGGATGTCACTAATATGGAGAAAAGCAAGTAGGTAAAGTTTACTTTCAATTGGATTATAACCTATATCATAACCCACAAGTATGGATCCAGAGCTTATAGATTATCTTCTCTTGAAGGCCACCCAAAACTTGAGCCTCTCAATTCTTCACATTTGCATCCATTCTTTTTTTAAGAAGGATTAAATTCACTTTTTTTTGACTTAAGATCAACCCTTCCTATCCACCCACATTCCATCTCCCTATTTTAGGGGCATTGATTAAAGATGAATCATGTGATTATCCATCATAGTCATAGCCTGATCTTGAAAATTGGGTACCATGGCTCTACCTATGACATGGTTTTTATTGTACTTTCCACCCCTTTTTTGAGATGGGTTCCCATGGTCATTATCACCTAAACCTATTTAAAACTAATCAACCTTCTTATGCTTTTAGTTTTGCCTTCATAAAGGTGAACCCTTAAGCCTATATAAGCAATTCTATATATAATAGAGTCAAGGAAATCATAAGAAAAATCCACACCAATAGCAATCTTGGGTCATTCCTAAGCATTCATAGACTGCTCCCTTAAAGGACAACTGCATAAGTATATTTAAAATTACACAAATGTAAGGTAGATTACTCCCTTGAAGGAAAAATATCATAAAGCCTTGGACAAAGCATATAAACTATCATAAATCCTTAGAAAAAATCATGGTTGAGTAAGCACTTTTCAAAATCATAGCAATTTCTTAGAAGCTTCCTGCATCAATTAGCTTCCCATAAATAGTAATCAGCAAAGGACCCATCATCAAAATCATAGAAAAAAAACTAATCTTGAAAGCCATAATCGGATCTCAAAAAACAAAACAAGGTGGAAACTGCAATCGAATTTCACAAGTAGACTTGTCACATCGATCAGTGTACATAATTTTTGCATAGGCTTGTTTATCCTAGTTCTTTAGACACCTAAATAAGAGGCATTCTAGTCTCGTAACAAGGTTCCATTTTCACCCATCTCCCCTTTACACTATATGCATGGGATTTTTGAGTTTACTTGACATTATGTGGTCAAGACACCTTTTAACAAACTAATGAATGATAATGCAAAGCATTCAAAGGGCTTATGTTAATTAAGCCTATCCATCTTTGATTTTGTTCTAGTCTTTATCAAAGAAGAAGCATCATGCCCTCTTGTTATCCTATTGTGACTACTTGATATTTCTATTATAATGTTGGTTTCTTGGTTATATCCTTTATTCTCCCATCTAGTTTTGTCAATTAAACCACCTCATGTGTTTTCTCATAAACATTAACCCTAAGCATAAACATTAACCATAATCATAACCATACCAAACATGATAATAACATCCATAAGTAATTAAAATGATCAACCATTTTTCACCACATGTCTACATATGATGAAATCCAATTACTCATTTAAAATTAGCATGTTGTAAGCAATAAAAAATCATAACCATAAACCAAAAAACATCTCATGCATAGGTAAGCATATATCAGTGTCTATAAAACCATAGTATAAGCATAATCCATATGTGTTGAAAACATTACATAAAAAGCCATGAACACCAAATACAAGTCAAACCATGAACATGAGCATAAGCAAAGATCATATATATAGCTTGTAATTCAAGCAACATCATCATGTGGATAAATAAATAATACATGTGGTAATGTGTATCCTCTCTCTCAATGCATGTAATCTCTCTAAATTGACATGCAAGCTGATATCAAAATCACATACGTATATATCTATATAATATAATATATCAGATAATGCCCTAGGGGTACCATCATCTCTTGGTGCACCTGTTGATCTACCACCTATCCCTATCTATGTAGATATAGACCCTACCCACTAAATTGGGGTCACTAACACTATCCCACATGCAAAACCGGCCCTATACTCACCCCATCAAGGCTCTTGTGGACACCATGCCAAGATTATAGCCTTGTATTACCTTAGCTCCTCTACTATGGCCAAATATCATGCCATAAGAATGGTACCTAGTGGCCCTCCTACTAGTGCTATCATGACTCCTACCCTCTATCTCAAGGTGTCCCTCTCTTGAGTCACCAAACCTAAAGAGGTCCTTACTTGATCTCTCTCACCTATCATAGTAGAAATATGACCCTATAATGTCATGATTTGGCCCTATAATGTGGCCACCTATCCTTAAAATCCTATAATTTGTGCTTGTGTAATAATAAATACTACCCCTACCTACCCATCAGGGCCACCTCCCTATGCCTATACACTAGTTGGATCCACATCCATATCCCAATGTTCCCCATCATTCCACCTAAATATAGCCATCACATAAAGTACTTGGTACCATGTAACATAGCCCTAAATAAAACTAGCATCATCAACCCCTAATCTTATAGGTATCTCCTCATGATCTAGGACTACCTCCTCTAGCTATGGCTTGGGTAACAAAAACTCAACTTCCTCCTTCTTGTATCTCAAGAATGGACTTGGGATCCCTTATACTAGGCCAAACTACCTTAAAACTCTATAAAATGGGATGACCTCAGTTTCACCCTCTCTCCTCTTATATATCCATCTTTAGCTCTGTAATGACAATGTGTGATGGCTATAAAGGGCCCACCTAGGAAAGCCAACTTATGGACTTTAGACCACATCCCCTATAACCAAGCACTCTAGTGCATCCTTAAACTAGTCAATATCTCTCACACCTCCTCTAGCTCTTGTGAGGGTGTAATCTCCCCTCAACCACATGAACCCCACTTTGAAATACATCTAAGTGTAGACCTCCCATGATATCCCTAATGATATAAGAACCTTAATGTGCTTGTATGCCCAATAATGGAGCATGAACCCAATGCTAATCCCATACCTCTTGTGAGCTCAAAATTCCTAGAGATCCCTATATATCTGGACTATCAAAATAGGTACCCACCCAAACACTATCCTACCAAGCAACATCTTTACCAACACACCTAGAAGTAGATAAAGAAACTGACCACTAATCGAATGTAAAATAAGAAATGACCATCATCATCATGGTCATCATGCATCTCTCATCTATAACCCTTTGGTACAATGACCCATACCTAAAACTACTAGAATGCCACTTGTCATAGGCTCGATCCTCACCATATAGTATCTCTATTTTCTCATCCCTTTCCTCACTCTTAATATGGTTTATTTACTCCCCTCAAATGGGCAACCATGTGATCCTAAGTAAATCCTCTAGTAGGATGGTCATCTCTCTTGTCAGTAAGATAAAGGTATTTATGGCTTAATCTCATATCTCAATGAGGGCCATGATCATCACCAAATCTTGTGGTAGGCACTGGTAGTGTCTCATGGCTCTAAGGTTGACCTCCCACATGTGTGTGCAATCATCCTTAATCATCCCTCCATGGATATCTGCAAAGATATTTAAAACTTGATCCCTCATCTAGATCTGATCTTGTGCCTACAAACATCAAGGTTAACATGCATTAATAGTACTCATTTCCAAATCAACCTCTCTATCATCCTACACCCACCTAAATTAACCTATTCTATCCTAACCTACAACCACCACCTCTATAAATTTGTCTCTTACGACCCTTACCTACCAAACATTTTAATACCTATCGTAACCTATCAAACTAATACCCAACTTTCTCTTCCAATAAACACCTAAATATTTTTCTTGATGCTTACCCTAAATCAACAAACCAACACCTGACTCCTTTTATAACAAACACCTACCCCAACTCACTATATTTTAAACCATCCTACCCTAACCTCCACCTAACACTCCAACCCTTTACAAACACTTTAGAACATTTTTTCTTATATATTTCTATTAACAAACACCTTCCTCAAACCCCTCAACCATCGATGGTTAAGTGGCCATTTAGATTTAGTAGTCAACCATCGATAATTAAGTTTGATCAACGATGGTTGGGCAAAACCACTGATAGTCATTATGTGTGACCACCAATGATAATCAACCTAACCCTACATACCTCAAAAATACCAAAACAAGCACAATTTAACCACTAGGCTACCTGATCTATCCTCTACACTAGCCCCAACTAATATACCCTTTCCATTTTAAATTTCCTTGGCTAAATTCTTACAAGCATAATAAAAACTTAAATCTAGGTCAAAACCCCCAAAATCATAACTACAAGCTACCCAAATTTAATTAACAAGTGACTAAATCAACTAAATCTATGAATTTAAAACACTACCTACTTCATTCCTTAACCTCTATCATAGATGAAGCCCACATCTCACTTCTCGACCACATCCTCATCTACCCTACATCTTGATCCTAGGAGATTACCTCAACATTCATCTCCAACCAATCCACAACCACCAAGTCAACACAATGCTCAATCAACCCTCACAAAATAAAATGCCAAATTACCTAGAGTATGAAAAACATGGAGGTCAAATAGAAAAATTAAAAGTGACTTTTCATTTTCACTTTTTATATTCTATCCTTTTAGGGTTTCCCCTTGATTATTGATAGTCAGGGTGATTATCAATGGTCAACCTTTAGACCCTTGACTGTTGATGGTCAGGAAATCCACACTTTAAATTTTTTTTAGGCACTTACACCTAAGTGCCAAATTTTTAGAGATTACCCTCTCCTATAAACCTAAACCCACTCATAAAGCCTACCTTCTCCACCCACCCCAACCACCTCATCCACCTCACCATTGGTCTATTTTAGCCCAACTAGTGCATGTTTTGCAACACATTTTTCTTGGTCCTTTGATTATAGAGATAACATTGCTATGTTGACCATTATTTGCACTTGTGTTACCTTATATTCACCAGACCCACTTGTGTTTTTTTTGGAGTACTTCCTACCTTGGATACCCATAACACTTGACCCATTTACGTTTTCATTAGGAGCACTTCCTGCCTTGGATACGCATCGAAACACTGACATTTCCTAGGAGACTTGCATTTATGAGTATTCCTAGTCACCATACCTAAATGTAGTTTTTTGGTCCACTTATCACTTATCCTTCTATCATCAACCTTTATTTTTACCAACTATGAAAACCTAGTCTATGCATGATCTTATATATCACACTTTACTTACTTATTTGTGCTTTCATGCCCAAATTATCACCTACCTTCATGACATCCACCTTCAATATCACCTTCATCCACCTTATCAAACCTACCCTTGATTCTATTTTACCTCATCACCTCCCAATTTGAGGGGGGAGCACTTCCTCCCATACTCAGGATAATCAATAGACCTTCGACTAGAAATTGATTTTTGTTTTATAGCTAGTTGATTCCAAGTTACACAATAAAAAGGGGAAAAATATAGACACTAACAATATGCACACCACAATTTTGAATGTCAAAATACCCCTTAATAGCCTTAGGACCCCCTTGGGACCATTCAACCCTTTGATCCCTAACCCAACCTAACCTATAGTTAATTTAATTAAACTGGCTTAGCCTAACCTTTTACCCATTTTTACTTTTACCCTCGACTACTGATGATCACCCTGATCATTGATGGTTAGGGTCCACCTCCTCAACAAACAACATGTAAACTACCTGCTTTTCTTTTCTAAATATAAGTTGTCTAAATTTGTGTGTGATACATTGCATGGATGATTTATAATTAGATAACCCAATTAAACCTTCACTTTCACCTCTTACTTATGCCTATAAGGAGAGAGGAGTTGGGAGGTGAAATAAATCTAAATCATTATCAAGAACTTGTGCATTCAGGAGTTTCTTTTACAAGTTAATCATTATCAGTAATCTAATGAAATAACTACCACATTAGAGAGTCAATTTTTTTTTGCTTCTTCACCAAGTTCTTAGGTACCATTACTCTATTAGAATTTATCTAGATTCTACCAATAGGTCAACTACCCCAACCATCCAACCAATTAACTTATGGTAATATAAGTACTTGTTTCTTAATATTTATTTACTTTATTTCTATTTCATAATCAACCTAGGTCTTACCCATCTCTTAAAATCCATCTTTTGAATCTCATCAATCAGCTTTTTTACCAACTTAGATCTATATACAATAATCATCGATGGTTGTCTCAACTACCAACAGTCTATCCAACCATTGACAGTCACCTTGACCACTAACAATCACCTTAACTACCAATGGTCAACCTAACCATTGATGGTCACCATGGTAATGAAAACTAATAAGCTAATTTCACCTACCTACCTCCAACCAAACTTTATTCTTTATGTTTCTACTTGCTCACACACCCCTTTCTAATTTTTTGAAGCATACCCCAACTCTCTAGTATTAGTATTAATTAACTTATCACTAATTTAATCATTTTTAGTCTATGTTATAAGCAAGCATTCTTGTGTCCAATTTCGGGACGTTTGACTTATTAATACAATTATCTTATATTATATTTATAAACGTAATCATTTAAAATGTGTAGATTGATAAACCCTAAAGAAGCTCTCACCTTTGAGATCTAGCTATCTCTAGGAAATCCACCCAACTGTCTATCTAATAAATAAGTTAAATTTAGTGCTTTTTTATCTATAGGTCATCCTCCCAAGCTAAATATGAACTCTTCACAATATTTTGATTTCAATGCACATACAATCAATTAGGTTTTTCAACTACACCCATACTTAGTTTCTTTTTTTACCTTTTCTAATAATAAGTAGAAATTCATTGAAACACCCTTGTTATGCATAGTAACTTGGATGAACAAAGGCAAACCTTGGTCAATAATATTGTTGGATGGTAAATATGTTGGATAAAAGTTAATGAGTTTTGCATTATTTTTGAGGTATTACATAATATACACAAAGTAAGTTGGTTCAATATCACTTGGAACTTGGGTATCATGTAATGCTTCATATAGGATAGCCTCAAAGATAGTGGATTGCTTTAAAAGTTTGAATATTAGGATCTTAACATGTGTTTTACTTAATTTTCCAACAAGGTCATATCCCTTAGATTTGATCATCAATTTTGGCTTATGAGGCACCTATTGTATATTAATAGCTTGTATATTAGTTTAGACACCTTTAATTTTTTGAGTAGTGATAACATGCACCATGAAATCAAATATAAGTCATGGGTGAATAATGGGTATGGGATGATGGATTCCATGTGAATAAGATCTAAGTGGAACAAATGGTTTAGAGTAGGGATGTTTTCCTCTATATACAAGATATATAGTATTATAAAATTAATTATGAAGGGATATTAGGTGCTGATTTTTTTTAAAACCTTCTCATTATATTGATAAATTTGCCTATTTTGTTGAATGATAGATTTGATTGAATAATTATAAAAAAAATTGAAACTATAATCGAAAATTGGATCCCAAAGTGGGCTATATACACATCCATATTGCACATATTTTCAATAAATTGAAATCTGATTTTTATCTTGTGAATCTTGTTAAATAAAAAATAATAGAGAATTAGAAAACCCTAGATCGATATCTAGGGTTTTAGGACCAAAGGTTGGGTTCACCAAATGTTTAACCCTAAATTGATATATTTCAATATAATATAAGGTTAATAACATATAAATAAATAATCACAATGGTGATAAATATATCTATAATAGGGCAATTAATTGGTAAACTCAGATAAATAAAGTTATGAATTTAAATGCTGAGATATGCTAAAAATAGAAAGTACATCTATTGATTGATATTACAATAAATTGAAAATAAGAGTACATAGTTGGTTGTAATATACATTGATATATTTGATATGGAATAGGATGGAAGTAGTCTAGATCTAAATTCTAAATCAATCATCAAATTTTATAAATTTGCATTTTGTGGCCTTAGATGCTTACATCAAATCTAGATAGTTGCATCGATGTTGGTGTTTGTGTTGGATGCAAGTGTCCAATGTAAATATTAAATAGATATAAATGAAACCAAATATAACCTTTTAGGTTTTTTTGTCACCTTTTCTTTGGTGTGTTTAGATATCATCCATAGATTATTGTTCTTTGTGAAATGGTTAAACCCTAGATTCCTCACCCTTAAAGTAACTATGAGAAAATGGGTTAAAAGGAACATGGTGTTGAGATAACACAAGGAAATATTTTTTAATGGGTGCTAAATACATATCCAATACTTTGAAGAGGGAATTATACTTATGAGTTCTCCCTACTTTTTGGTTTATGTGTGCACAAGAATTCAATGTGTCATAAACAAGTACATAAAGTGACCTAGCTTGTAGCTTAAAAAATATGGATAATAGAATGCTCCTTAAATAATATGGACCTATAGATGGGTTTCCCTATGATTGATATTGAAATAGGAAATAATAGGGAATATTCACTCACTTTAATGTTTGATTGAGTACTTTTGATAAGTTGCCTTATGAGTTTCTAGGTCTTTGCTAGGTGAGGAATCAATGAGGATTGATCATGCATATATACCAATCCTTTTTGGAAATATATCACATTAAATCACTTAAACCAACCATAAGGATACATTTCATTTGTAAATTTTATGACTTTAGGTCACTAGACACTTGGTTTGGCATAAGACACCATGATTGATGTAGTTAAATGGTTGGGATGCAAGTGTCCAAAAATTTATAAAATAGATACATGTCCAAAACTTATAAAGGATGATAATAAGCATTTTTAAAACATTTTGAGCAATGCATAAGGCTTGGTCATCATAATAAATTATGGTTGGATTAACAGATAAACATTAGGCACAAGAGATAACAGATGTAGGATTTTTAGAAATAGAAAGGTTGAGGAACTAAAGGGTATAATCACGAGAATTAATTTCCAAGTATACAAGATTGATGTTCTATATAATTCAAATTTAGTGTCTACAAAATCCTATAAACCTAGAGCTCAAGTTAGAACACAACTTTCATGTCACAATTTGAGGTTAAGGCACATAATCACATTAATAATGCACCAACATATAGCATATTACACCAATTATTCACACACCACTATAACATGGGAGAAATACATGAAATTTGATCCATCCTTAAAGTATTGGTATGTAGGAAATACTCAACACATGGGGTGTTGAGGTCTCACCCAACTTCAACCACTAACCCCTTTTTCCCCATTAATTTTCATTGGTATTCACATGTTAAAGAGTCAGGTTTTAAAAATAAAATTAATCACATAGTGGTCTCTGAAAGTGATTGTAAACTCCTACACTAGATGTAGGTTCTATATATGAAGATATAAAGAATCTAAAAATCCTAATTTTCTCACTATAAGTGGACAAAATCATTATCATAGTGGACATGAGTGCCACCCTCTAGTGTCTATCCTAGGGCATTGTTATCTAGGCCCCTGTCAAATGCATAATCCCTGATATTAGTTAATATACCTTCACACTCATCAAATATCAACCCTCGATTCCTCATGCAATAATTTTTCTAGCTAAGTCTTTATTTATTATTACACTTTTCTATTTCTAGTAAGTTTCTAGAATTTCATAGTTTTAAATTTGTGAGTGCATGATATTATTAAATTATTCCATCTGATTTTTCACAATAGTTTGTCATTTAGGGTATCATTATTCCAAATTTGATAAAACAACCACCTTCACATTCTAGTTGGAAAGTGATGGGATTGTGGTTATAAATAAAAATATTTGGGTGGATGGTAACATCTTTCCCTTTGAAAATGTGAAAAGTGAACATGTGTTTCTTAAAAAAAATAACATAGTCAAGCCTTATGAGAATAGGATCATATGTGATCCAAAATTTATACCATGTAAATGAAGGATTTGGGCTTAATTACTACCACCAAAAGATAGGGTCTAACAACCCATAATGAGTTTTAAATTAAAACCAAGCTTCACACTCCCCAACACACTACCAAATCAGTAGATCCCTTTCCTTATCCCCATGAGATTAAATCATATTAAAGTCTCCACATATGATCTAGTTAAAAAATTCAAGTTATCATCCAAAAATCACCATAATGAGACTATTTCTAGGCCATCATTAGGCACATAAAAATTAATGAACCCAAGAGATAAAACATCAATGTCAAAGGTGACCCATATTACATGATGTGATGGGTCTTCCCACAAGGTGATGACTAAAGGGGATTTTTTATAGGGAACCAATATACTATCATGAACACATGCATCCTCATGTGAGGTGGAATATTGAATGAAATATTACCATATACACTTTATATAAGCCTATAACATAAATATTATAACCTTAAAGAAGGCACATTAAAATTAAAATTACTCTATTTTTTTTACAGGTTTCCTTTGAGCATGAAATTTTTATCTTTATATTATTACCATTGACTAACCTATTTCTAGAGTTTTAGGACTCTTACTCATTGGTATATTAATGCCAACTAGCAACATTTTTAATTCAAACCTTTTTTGTACTTTATTTATATATTTTATGGTTAAGAGATATGAAGATGTTTTTTAATAAAAATTATGCCACCCATTTATTCAATAAAAAAAATAATTATACAACCCATTTCAACCATAAGATGTGGTTTTTAGAGTGTTTATCACATCTCTTTGACATATCTTAGGGTTAAGATATTTTGGATTTTAATACAATTGTTAACTCTTTAGTTTCTATGAGATAGGCTAGAATTTATTTGTAATTAATTATTCTCATTATAATCCCCACCCTTTAAATAGTTTTTTTAATATAATGATCTCCATACAGGAACATGAATTATTAGATGTTATTAAAGCTAGGGGAGGAGAACTTGGCACCCAATAAATACATGAAGTTAGACTTGAAAGTATTTTATGAGGTAATGTTTCACCTCCTTAGGATAATCCTCTTGATTTTGTTTTTTAATGTCTTGAAATTTTAAATGTTTTTCATTGACTTGATAATCAAACCTTCATTGGGTATTTCATTGCTAGAATCCCTTTTATGTATACTCCCAATAGTTGGTTATGTTTGCTTGGAAATGTTATGGCATTAAGCTTGAAGGGGTGTTGAATATGATCAATGATGTTTTTATCTTTAGGTTTTTAAGCCTTGATCATTATGCATCCATTCATAAAATGGGCCTTGGTTTGTGTAAACACTAAATATAAATTATATATCACCTCATTCTTATACATTTGGCAAATATATATCTTGGTTATACCCTTTAGTTTTAATACCTTCCCACTATTGAAAGGCTCATGATCACTATCTCTTTATGCCAAATTGATTATATCTTAGTCCAACCACTATTATTCTAATGACTAATCAATGTATACTTTACAAAATGCTCTAAACTTAATCATTATCCTTTTCTACCAATTTTAGACCTGCACATATGTTCTAGCTTCCCAAACACTTGCATCTCATCCAGATGCCTATGTCAACATAGGTGTCCCTTTTCTTAGTGTATAGTGCCCAAAAGTCATCCAATTTGTAAATGAAATGTATCTTTTATGGTCAACCTAAGTGATTTAATATATATACAAGATCAACCCACATTCATTCCACACCTATAAAATACTTATAAATCACAAGGCAAATTACCATAAAATACTCAATTAAGAATTCAAGTGATAAAACCTACCATATTTGTCCCTATTTCCATATAAATCATAGTATTATTATCCCCATAGGTTTGAAGTATTGAATGAGCATCCCATAAGCCATATTTTCCAAGTTTGAAACTAGGTCACTCTATGTACTTGATTATCACATATTTCATCCTTATGTACACACAAGATAACATGTAGGAGATAACTACATAAATATGAGGCCCTCCTAAGAGTATTGGATATATAGGAAACACCCATTGATTGAGGGGTCCTTGGGGAGGCTTGACACCATGTGCCCACTGACCCATTTTTCCCATAGTCACTCCAAGGGTGAGGAAGATGGGGTTTGATTATTTTACGAAGAGTGATAGCCTATGTACATGATCTATATACACCAGAATAAAAATGAAAAAAAAAACATAGAAGGCTCTAGTTGGTCACATTCATATCTAGTCACTATTTCATATTAGATACCTACATATAGTTCAAACACCAACATTAACATAACTGTCTACATTCAATGAAAGCATATAAGGCCACAGAGTGTAAAATTATAAAATATGATGACTATTATAGGATATTATTCTATCCCACTTTTATATTGTTTCAACCTAGATATTCATGCATTAGTAAACCAACTAATTAATCTTGTTTTTGATATATTGAAACATCAATCAATAACTGTAATTTCTATTTTTGTCATATCTTAGTATTATAAATTAATAATATTATTTATCTAAGTTTAAAAATTAATTGGAATGCTATAAATATGTTTATCACCCTTATGATTATTAATTTATATATTCTTAACCCTAGATACCCCCATATCTAAATTTAGGGTTAAATATTTGGTGAGCCTAACCTCTATGTCTTTCCACATAACTCCTAGTGTGCTCTAGGGTTTTTACGATCTATTAATTTTTATAATTTATTTCAAAAATAAAAATTTATTTTCCTAAAATCATGTTTAATATGTATAAAAAATAATTTATTCCTCCTAACCCTAAGGAGGGTGATAAATACCATCCCTCTAACTAGGTCCATGTTATCACTACTTAAAGGGGTAAGGTAGATGGTATATGTCTACATGTTTAATCATATTTTCCTAGAGTTTGTGATTTTGAAGCCCTTAAAGATGAAATCACCACCATGTGAAAGTTAATGGAAGAGTTAAAAAATCAAAATCAAAATGTTAGTTTAGAAGTGACATCATTGGAAAATCAAATTGTATACCTACAAAATCCAAAATGTGCTAGTGTTAATCATTTGTTTGCATTTTTATCTAGTAATGTCATACCAAATAAGGTTTCACTTCCAAATGAAAATCTAAAAAAACATACATATAATATAAGTGGTTTAAATCTTATACCAAAGGCTACTAAGAGTCCAAGTTAAATCCTAAGAGAAATACTTCAAAACAAAGTGATTCAATTACCTTATCGATATCCTATAAAGAGATATAAATACTATTGTGCACATCATAAAATGCATGGGCATCATAGATATATATTTTTAAAATTAAATAACAAAATTCAAAGTCTCAAAGACAATGGTGATCTTATAATTGATACATCACTTAAGCAATCCACTCACATTATGAGTACTCCTAAAAGACAAGTGCCAAAACAAAAAATACGATTACCAAAGCTAATTCAAATAAAGAGAAGGTTAAAAATAACAAAGAAATAGAACAAATACCAATAAAAATTCCAAATGATTATGATAGTAATTATACTATTCCCATTATCAAAATGATATATGAATAGTTGATCAAGATTCACTTTGATCCAATTGATAACTTACCACGTAATCTATTCATACCTATAATAACTAGTACATATAGATTAAATCCATCTCTAGAATGTATAAAACTCCCTATATATAAAGGCAAGGTAAACCATATAGCTTAGGATGTTCATAATGTATTAACATATGAGGTAGATACATATACACATACTGACATATCAAAAAATGCACAACTAAAATATGGGTTAGTTCATTATTCATAAACATATAATCAAATAGACATATCACATGTTCAATAACAACCTAAGAATTTACATCTTTCCTATACTAATAACATAAAAGATTGGTATGATCCTAATTATACTAATTATATAACATACGAATATGGAACACATTATAAATAACCTTCACAAAGGCATCTCATTGATGATTACCTTGGCTTTTAGGAGCACATTTACTAGTACATGACACCTTTAATCAAATATTCTAAAAAATACCAAAAAATACAAAAAGATTTAGTATTTACACATATTATTAGCTCTTTGGCATCTATGTTATTAGTTACATGTTGGTAGATAGCATATTATTTATTTCTATATACACACATTTTTTATGCATCTTTCAAGTGTGATACAATCATACCCAAGTAACAATATATGCACATACAAATGTTGGGCATTCTCTCTAATCATGTCATCAGTATGTTGGGGGCATCCACTTATTTGATTAAATATAATTAGGTTATATTATTCTATGATCACTTTAAATTATCATGTTTGAGCTTATGTACTTACATATGCCTTTATCCATGCTTATATATTTTGCATCGTACTTGATATGTTATGTGTAGACACATTTTTGGCCACTTTTATACCTAAAATTGGATTCATTATGTATCTTAGGAGTCTGAAGAGCACACAAATATTGATTAGTTCATTTTTAGTGAGAATAATAACAATCCATAGATAAAAATACAATGAAACTAAACACTCTTGCCTAAGAACTAGGGGGAGCATAACATAATGAACAAGATCACAAAATAGAGAGAAAAACACACAATAATTATACCTCCTTTATTGAAGTTGATGTCCACTTATCGGTAAAAGGTTATTCATGCTCAGTCTATGATATTATAAACTCTTGTTAATACTTCTCCATGTTGGTATCACTTATCTAATGGTCAATTTTGGATTTGATTTAATTTGTATTAGATTGGTGTGAAGCTTGGAATCAAATGGGCATTATAACACTACTTTCAATGGATAATTAAAAGACATTCCTATAGAATAAACTTACACATAAAAGTTTATTTGGGGATGGTGTGGGAACTTGTATTATATCTATTATAAATAATTATAACCCTAAGGAGGTTAGGTTAAAATCTAACTTTGGTTGAGTCTAAAATAATCTAGGTTGAGTCAGGGTAACCCTTAGTTGGGTCAAAGCACTCATGAAGTCTTAGCACCTCATTTCATATATTTATGAGCCATGCCAAGTCAATTTAGATATTTGTGAGGTTGTGACTCACCTTTTTTAAATATTTAGGAATTAATATATCAATTTATTAGTTCCTTTGATCTTGACTTCATATTTGGCTAAAAATTCTTTTTTTGATAAATGAAATTTACTAATTCAACTTGAAATTTTTACTTAGGAAAGTTAATTGAGATTTATATTTTAATTAATATTAATTAGTGTTTTTTGGATTTTGGGATTTTTTTAAATTTTTTTGAATCAATATCTCGATAAACCAAGAATGTCTAATTAGTAGGTCATAATTTGACTAGGGTTGAAACTGAATTAGGTTATTGGTGCATATAGGGTAATACCCCAAATAAGTAAGCCTCACCATATTTATAAGAAATTAAATTCCTTACATGGATGAATTTGGGCAATTTAGGTGATTTATAGGCTTAAACTACATCATTTGCTATAAATTGATGTGAATCCCAAATTAGGCATGAAAGTGGTCAAAATGAGTTTCTATAGTTTGACCCTATTTGAAAGGCCATTATGATATACAAAACATGTATATAAATGTATTTTAAAAGAATGAAAAATCCATTAAGAATAAAAATACATGTAATGATGGAATGATGCTCCAAATAAAGTTTGGGAATCCTATGATGCCCCCTTAAGGGAGTGGTCGACACATACGAATGATGGATGATCCCTCAAAAATAAGCAATAAAAAGAATGAAATTAACCCATGGGTGATGTTAATTCAATTGATATAATGCTTACATGAATTGATTAAATTACTAATTTAAATAAAGGTAGTTATAATTAGTAACAGATCTTGAGACTAATTTTCCCAAATATAGTTATAATCAATGGCATAGGTATGTGCCCAAGCAGGGTGGATGGGTTGAAATAATGATTTGCCCAAAGATAGGTATAATTATTTTAAAATCCTAGATTGAAAAATGACTTTGCCCTAATAGAAAAGTTTTGATTGTGAGATACATAACATATATGACATTTTTTGTATATTACTATTTATTTTTGTTTGTTCATTTGTTCATGTTTATTTTATTTTTTTCTACCTATTTGTTTATTTTTTATTTTTCCTTTTTGAGCCTTTCTCAGTTGCCGTAGGGATATTATATTTTATTTGCACTTATGTCTTGATTATTCATATCTTGTACTTAAGTTGTGAATGTTTGTATTTAGTCTTACACTTGATTTATTTGTTTTGAGATTTGATTATTCAAATCTTATTCCTAGGTTTCTTATATTAACATTTAAACTATGTTTTCCATGTTTAGGTTATACATTTTCATTATGGTTGTTCATAACTATGATGTATAATATCATAAGATACAAAAAAAATTAGGCATATAAAGACTATCAGGTCAATGTAATGGCAGTGTTTCTCTGAGATTATAAACTAGCATATACCAAACATCACCCAAATGTAGAGTAATTAAACAACAAACTAATTGTAATCTATGCTAGTTAAGATGTGCATCTCTGTACTAGTAGGTATCCCAAATAAAAATCTATCGTATGTGCCAATTCACTATCAATATGTGATTATGGGTTTATTACATGAGCTTCCTTGGCTCCATTATGGCATATCAACAATTATCCCTTACTTCTTGATCAAACCGAGACACTGACCATTCTAGTTGTACCAATGCTAATAATGATGAGCATATCTACATTGTCAGGTACAATCAAATTATTCACATTGATTAATTCTTATTATTCTATTTTATCCATCATTCCATTTTCTCCCACTTTTGGGTGAAATACATTGACATGAGGTCTATTTTGACTATTTAAGAAACACTTGGATACATGACATGTCTCAATTTAGCTCATCCAAATTTTTATTCCAATCATCTCTTTCATCATTTTGGACATTATCATATACCTGGTTGTTTGTGGATTCTTTAGTCTTTAAAAAGCATTAGAACATCACACTACATTTGCACCCACTTATATTTAATCCATGTAACATGTTATATCCTTGAGTTATGCTTGCCAATATACCCTACTAGGGTACAATATGTTTATCATGATCAAATATGCCCTATTGGGGCAAAGTTATTTTTCAATCTAGGTCATTAAAATAATTATAACCACCTTTGGGCAAATCATTATTTTGACCCATACACCATGCTGGGGCACATACCTATACCACTGATTATAACCACCTTTGGGAAAATTAGCGTATCAAGATTTGCTATTGATTATAATTACTTTTGAGAAAATCAATAATTTAATCAATGCATGCAAGCATTATCTCAATTGGATCAATCTCACCCATGGATTAATTTCATTATTTTCTTGCTTCTTTTTGAGGGACTATCCATCAATCATATGTGTCAACCACTCCCTTGAGGGGGCATCATAGGCTTCCCAAAATTAATTTGGAGCATCATTCCATCATTAAATAGATTTTTATTCTTAATTACTTTTTCATTCTTTGAAAATACATTACTGTTCCTATGTCTCGTAATGATTTTTCAAATAGGGGAAAACTATGGACACTCATTTTTGGCCATTTTCATGCCTAAACCATGATTCATTATGTATTTTAAGAGTCTGAGGAGCACATAAATTTTGATTAGTTATTTATTAGTTAAGATAATAAAAATCCATGCATAACAATATAATGAAACTAAACATTTTTGCCTAAGAACTAGGGGAGCATAACATAATGAACAAGATCACAATATAGAGATAAATACACAAGAATTTTACTTCCTTTATCAAAATTGATGTCCACTTATTGGCATAAGGATACAAACATCACCAATGGGATACTCGATAAATCAATCCCTTATTCATATCATAAGGGTATGAGTGCTCCTAAGGGTACACATTAAACATATTTTTAGTTTAAATATACATGAAGTATTATGTGTAGGATTCACTAAATTTTCTAAATTTAACGAATTGAATTACATCGCCTACCTTTCAAGATGCCTATCTTATCTCTTTTCCTCTTATTCCCTTTTCTTATGTGCCTTTTCTTTGCTCAATTTTCCACCCCATTCTACTTGTTGTGCCCTTCTCCTTTTATCCTTTTTTTTAATCCTAAATATGGAACTTCTTTTTTGTTTTAATATTTTTTACTTTAAGGATTCTTTTTTTTTGATTTTATAAATTAAATCTTACTTTTCCTTTTATTAGATTAAGAAATTTCCATTTCATCTTTTCTTTTTTTCTTTATTTATTCAATACTTTTATTTATTTCCCTTTCACTATTTTTATTCTTATTTGCTAGAGCATATTTGATTAATAGTGATATATATATATATATATATATAAATAATTAAATAAATATGTCAAAATGGTTTAAAGATTAATTTATAGACCAATAATCCAAATTTAGCTTAATTAAGCAAATCTTGAATCATGAAAAAATAATTATCTATTACAAATAACATAATGCTAACCATTTATTATGCAAAATACCATGTGATAATTATGTATGGTGTGTGCAGGGTGCTGATTAATTTCTCTATCATACTTATACATCTCAATCTATATCACCCTTTCTGATGATGCTCTCTCTTCTACACGCTTTGAGAGATGAGTTCTCCTACATCCAGCTCAAAACATGTAAGTAATTAGATCATATCACATAATAAACATATAGAATAAAATATAACTAAAATAACACATCAATATGATCAAAATGTAGATGTGTACACTATAATTAACTCATAGTAAATAAATCATGTACCATCACATATCTAAAAAATATTATACTATCCCATAATAGCATATATCTCAAGCTTAGTTAAAAATAACCAAATCTGAATTTATCAGCTATAAATATCTATGTCTAATCTATCAAGTTTTCTTGGAGAATGACATTATAGACTATTTTCAATGATTTTACATGTTGGTATTGCTTCTAAAATGGTCATTCATGGCTTTGATTTTCTTTGGATTGGCTTGGTGTGAAGCTTAAAATCAAATGAGAATTATAACACTAATTTAAATGGCTTTGGGTATGGTGTGGGAACTTATATTTATAGGTCTTAGAATCAACTCTAACCCTAGGTAGGTTAGGTTAAATTCTAACTTTAGTTGAGTTTAAAATAACCTGGGTTGAGTTAGGTTAACCCTGGGTTGGGTCAAAGCACTCATGAAGTATTGACACCTCATTTTTAGATACTTATGAGCCATGAAAACTCACTTTAGATATTTGTGAGGTTGTGACTAACTTTTTTGGAATATTTAAAAATTAATAAATCACTTTATTAGCTCATTTGACCTTAACTTCATAATTGGCTAAAAATTTCTTTTTTGATAAATGAAATTCATTAATTTAACTTGGAATTTTTACTTAGGCAAGTTAATTGAGATTTGAATTTTAATTAATATTGCTTAATGTTTTGTGGATTTTAAAAATTATTTTATATTTTGAATTAATAGTTCAACAGGATAAAAATGTCAAATTACTAAGTCTTAATTTGACTAGATTTGAAACTGAACTAGGTTATTGGTGCATATAGGGTAATACCCCCAAAAAGCAAACCTCATCACATTTACAAATAGTTAAATACCTTATACAAATGAATTTGGGAAATTCAAGGGATTTATAGGCTTATATTATGTCATTTTATAGAAATTGATATGAATCTCAATTTAGGCATGAAAGTGGCCAAAAATGAGTATCTACACTATGTACTTAACACTTTTTGCTAACACATATATCCATAGACTACAATGATATATTTATGATAGTTTCTTATGATTCCATTCTTTTATTTTTATTAAGACTTCATTAAGTGTGTTCATTTATTTGTTATTATCTTGATTTTTATTTCTTGTTCAATCATTTTAATATGATTCATTGCTTGTGGCCTCCATGCCTTTATTTGCCAATTATGACATTTGAACATGTCAGAGTTTATTATATGTGGACATTTGAATATGTCATTCTATGCTTTGTGGATATATGACTAAGTCATGTCCCTTGAATTATGTGGGATTTGAAAATGACCCTTATATGAGGTCTCATTGAACCATTACCTTTTGTTTTACCTTTGAGTGATCTTGGCTATGTACTTGATTTCTTGTTAAACTTGTAATATTAGTTTATAGATATTGCCATGATCTATATCATTCATCTTAGGACTTGATGTGATCACATTATATGTACCTCATTTTTATATCTACCTATACATGTTATTCCTATATGTTACACGATACATACACAAATTATATAATTATCTTATCCTTTTGAGGTAAGGTAACTACTAGTTTTCTACTTTCCTCAACTCAAAAGGGAAGGCATATAAGTGGGGGCATGTCATAGAAGTATGACCTCCAAATTTTTTATAGTTTTAGATTATAGTGGGGTAATGTTATGGAAAATATATTCTCCAGACTTACACTAATTATCATATTCTACTAACTCAGTTGGGGCATGTCATGGGAACATGTCATCCACACTTGTGAAAATTGGAAATTCGGCCAAATTTCATAGTTATATGATTCATATACACATTTTTGGTAACATTTTATACATTGGTACCATTATTATACCTAGGTTTTAGCTGTAGACATATATTAGGAGCATATGCCACGTCAAGGGAACCTTAATTATAAAATCAAATTATCTTATAAAATTCAAATACTACTATGGACTATTATCATACATAGGGTGGACTTTTACAAACTTTTATTGAACCAATATATTAAAGTAGTTGGTTCACCTTTTGACAAGATTGAAGTGATTAAATCACTAAATCTTACTAAGTTTATAATTTAGACTTGATTAAATCATATAATTTCATAAGATTTATAGGATGGAGTGATTGAATCATTCATCCTCACTAGATATATAGTGTGGTTTGATTGGATCACTCACACTCACCAAGTTATAAGTATGATTGGATTACATGATTGAGATAATCTCAATGGCCATATGGAAACTCACTTTTTTACCAAGGTTGAGAGTATGTTTTCCTCCAATATATATACACACACATATACATACATACATACACACACACATACACACACACACACACACACACACACACACACACACACACACACACACACACACACACACATACATATGTATGTGTGTGTGTGTGTGTGTGTGTGTGTGTGTGTGTGTGTGTGTGTGTGTGTGTGTGTTTATATATATATATATATATATATATATATATATATATATATAAACTTAGTAAGATTGAGGGATTTAATCACTTCAAATTTTTCTTAGAGCTTAGATGAGGATAATTTGGTAACCTATAAGTGCATATATATATGCACTTATAGGTTACCAAATTATCCTCATCTAAGCTCTAAGAAAAATTTGAAGTGATTAAATCCCTCAATCTTACTAAGTTTATAATTTAGACTTGATTAAATCATATAATTTCACAAGATTTATAGGATGGAGTGATTAAATCAGTCATCCTCACTAGATGTATAGTGTGGTTTGATTGGATCACTCACACTCACCAAGTTATAAGTATGATTGGCTTACATGATTAAGATAATCTCAATGGCCATATGGCAAATCAATTTTTTACCAAGGTTGGGGGTATGTTGTCCTCCAATATATATATATATATATATATACATACATACATACATATATATATATACATACATATATATACATATACATATATATACATATACATATACATATACATATACATATACATATACATATACATATACATATACATATACATATACATATACATATACATATACATATACATATATATATATATATATATATATATATATATATATATATATATATATATATATATATATATATATATATATATATATATATATATATATATATATATATATATATATACATATACATACACACACACACACACACACATGCACTTATAGGTTACCAAATTATCCTCATCTAAGCTCTAAGGCTTCATAAGAAAGCATCTTTTCAAATCAATTTGCCAAAAAATCAAGATGGTTTCATCAATACATAGGTGTACTCCTAACCTTGATCTCTTTACTTTCAAGCATTTCAAATTATTAAAATTTCAGATTTCATATATTGATTATATAGTATAACATGCTCTTGTTTAAAGGCTAGTCACCAAAAAACTACTCAAATAGGACTCACACAAAGATAAGGTGGGGTATACACATCTAGATATGTATTTATTTTCCTTTAAAATATCAATTTCATTACTAGATTAAAGTGGGGGGGGGGTAAATGTAGAAATAAAATCTAAATTATATATCAGCTTAGTCTTTTAGATTTGGAAAATACCTATCATGGTCATACCCTTTAGTTCTAAGATCTTCCCACTATCGAAAGGCTTGTGTTTATTATCTCTTTGTGCCAAATTGATTATCTCTTAGTCTAACCATTATTATTATAATAACTAGGAATTATATAACATGATAAATTTTGTAAACTTGATCATTATCCTTCTCTTATAGTTTTGGATCTGTACCTATTTTTAGCTTACTAAACACTTGCATCCCAACTAGATGCCTACATTGACACATGTGTCCCTTTTCTAACTGTCTAGTGCCTAAAAGTCATCCAATTTGCTAATGAAACATATCCTTATGGTCAAACTAAGTGATTTTAGTGTAAGATGTTTTCAAAAGGGATTAGTATATATACAAGATCGACCTTCTTTCATTCTTTACCTAGAAAATACTAGGAACTCACAAGGCAAATTACCAAAAAAAACTCAATCAAGCATTCAAGTGGGAAAACCTTCTTTATAGGGATTTTTTTAGTGATGAATCTTCATTAATTCATGAATATTATATTTTTGAAGCTAAGATTTGGTAATTTTATAGGGTAGATGATAACTTGGGATCACCTAAATTTTAGGGTATAATTTAAATTTAAGGGTCAGCTCACATAATTTTAAAAATAAATTTCCTCTTATATGTATGTCACCGACACCAAAAAATATAATCTAGGGGCATTTACCACTATATATAATATATTAAACTTTTGTAACCAATAGGTAGATGACTATAAAAAGCTATTAAATGACACTAACCTAGTGTTAGGTGATGGTAACAAGCAAGATGCCCGCAACAACCTATCAGATGATTACAATAAACTATTGAATGACTATAACCAGTTACCATTTATTTGTAGTGTTGATTTGATGGTTTATGCTGAGTGGTAAAGAATAAAAAAAATCCAAATCCTAGATATTACTATATATTTTTATTCCTCTCAAAAATTTATGTGATTTCAAAAAAATCATCATAATTTGAGTATGTATGCAAAAGTTATGACCTTAGAAAGTTGTGGAGTTGGCATTTCACTTGAAAAAAGATGACTACATGATGAAATTGTGTGAATGCATCATGAAATCATCTATTTAGAAGTGTAATTTTGACTCCCCAACTTTTTGATGCCTTAAATTTTGCAAATGGACTCATATTACGATGATTTGTTTTTTGAAATTGCATAAATTTTTGAGAAGAATCCAATTATGTAATAATATTTAGCTTTAGGGAATTTTTTTTGTAAAAAAACTTGATTCTCTATGTTCTATCACTTGATTCACTTGCATAGTTAACCACTTAGCTATATGGATGATTAGATGATTTAGTTAGCTAATTGCATGATGTAGTCAGGTGATTACATGATGTAGTCAAGTGATTGCATGATGAAATTACTCTAATGCATGGTGAAGTCAGATGACTACATGGTGAAGTCAGATGATTGTATGGTGCCACCTCATAATTCATCATGTGCTACTTCATAATTCACCTAGACTATTATATGCTTTCTAACCTAATTTTCCACCATTATAAAACCATTTTGCCTAGTGATCTCCAAGTTTTTTTAATATAGGCCATTAAAAATTTCTATACTTCTCTATTCATCCCTATTTATATTTTAGTCATAGAAGTAATATCCCCACAGGTTTGAAGTACTAAAAGAGCATCTCATGAGCCATATTTTTCAAGTTACAAGATAGGTCATTATACATACTTGCTTATCAAACATTGCATCCTTATGAAAAATAAGCCAAAATTTAGGGGATGAATACATCAATTTGAGGCCATCTTTTTATTATTGGCTATGTAGGTAACACCCATTGATCAATGGGTCCTTGGGAAAACTCAACACAGTGTGCTCATTAACCTTTTTTTTCCACATTCAATCTAATGGTGAGGAAGTCAGGGTTTATTCATTTGATGAAGAGTGAAAGCCTATGAACATGATATGTATACACCAAAATAAATGTGATATAAAACCTAAAAGGTTCCAATTGGTCACATTTATATCCAATCACTATTCCATACTAGACACCTATGTATAGTTTTGACACTATTATCGAAACAACTATCCAGATTTGATGTAAGTATATGAGGCCACAAAATGAAAAATTATAAAATATAATGAATGTTATAGGATCTTGATCCAACCCACTTTCAACCTAGATCTTTATGTGCATAATAACTAGTTAAGTACTATTTTTTCAATCCATTACAATATCAATAAATAGTTATACTTTTTATTTTTAGCATATCTCATTATTATAAATTTAGAATATTTTTTTATCTAAGTTTGAAAATTAATTGGCCTAATATAGATATTTTTATCACCCTTTTTATTATTCATTTATATATTATTAACCCTAGATACCCATATCAAAATAATTTAGGGTTAAATAGTTTGTTAATTTCTCCCTACTTGTCTTTTCCCTATGAACTAGTGATTTTGGATCTCTGACAAAGACAAGGTCAAATTACCTATGTGGGTTGAGTTTATCTATCTACCTCTCTCACTTTAGGTTTTTATTAAGTAGCTTTTCAAACCCTCAAGTTTTTTTGTTTGCTCTACAAGCTTATATAATTTATTAGTTTACCTCTCTTGTTTTGGGTTTTTATCGATCTACCCATTAGTTTTACCACTATAAACCACTTGAAAAGCTAATGATATGGAATTTTAAATGTATTTATACATAAAGAGTTAATCATTAAGTGCTTTAAAATTAATATTCTCTACATATTTACCCTTAATTGGTCTATTCACCATTTCGCTAACTCACAATCTATAAGAGAGCCTTCACTATCTTATAAACACTATAAATATCATACATACTTTATTATTTCAATTAAATTCATCCCTATTCAACACATAAGCTCCTATTAGACCTATCCCAACTATATTTGGTCTTATGGGACATGTCCACACAAGTCAAATAGGGCTACATTGTGACATTGTCCCCTAGTGTAGTCTTATCTCCCATACTCCAAAAATCACTTTTTTAGATCAAGACATTTCACAATAGTCCCCCCACATGTTTGGTAAAGTTAGTTAGTTAAATAGTTCTAAAAATTATCTTATAAAATCACATCAAGGCCACTCATTATACTCCCACTATATCTCCCTTGCAATTAAACTACAAACTAAGCAAAAGAGCATTACTTATTTCTATTTTAACTTTGAAATAGTCTAATAGTCAAAATATAAGTCTAAATATTATTTATTATAGGTCAAGGGTGTTTATTTTTAATCAATATTCTAGATATATTCATTCTAGTCGTATAATCATGGATCCCACAATCACTCTAGGATGGAAAAATATATCAAATTAAGGCTCATTTTGGCTACATAGGTAGCACTCAGTTACACAGTGTTTCTAAGGCCAACTTGGTCATCTTCACTAACCATTTTATCCCCCTTTTTGTTATCTAATTATTATCTAGTTCATGTGTAGTATATAAGGTTTTAAATTTTTTAGGCCTTCCATGCGACAATAGAAAACATAAATTTTAATAGTCAATCCTTTTAGGAAATCAAATAGACCCAAATATAAAAATCAAGAATATAGTCAACTAGGAAATGGTCATAATGGATAGATAAGGCCACAATGTGCCCTTATCTACCTCATATGGACTTGTCCTAACAAATTATAAATTATGATTTTTAATATGACTCTATCTACAAGTTAATTTCACATAATATTTAGTTATAGTGAGCTTACACAGTAAAAATTAGATATATTTTAGGGATGTTTACACATAATTAGGCCATTTAACTATTTTTTGAAAATTTCAGATTCTTTATTTTATTATAGCATAATTTATTTTTCTATATTTTAATATCAAATCAATACATATCAAAATTTCTATTTCAATAGTTTAATATTGCTAGTTTAAGTCTTCTTAAATTAAAAGGGTTAAACATTTTGATGAGCCTACTATTTTTTGAACATTGCTTATTATTTTTCCTTAATTTTTGGGATATAAATTCTTTCAGATTTTTATAAATTCTTGAAATTAAAATAAAATAGCCTCCAAACTTATATAATATTTGACACAAAATGATTGTATTTATTTGACCTTAGATTAAATATGACACTAAATAAATTATCTTATCTCCTTAAATCATTCCAACATAAAAGCCCTTTATTTTGACCTTACATTGAAAATTTCTCGATTTATGAAAATAAAAATATTTCACTTTTTATTTTTCACTTTATTTTTCATTTTCTTTTGCTTGTTTTATAAATTGTGTTCCTGTATCTTTTAAATTAATTAGTGATTTTAATGAAAGGATACATGATGTTATATTTATAGACATTTTGGTGTGAGGGGTTTACCCTAATACTCATAGACATATTACAACACTAAACATGGAGTTTAGTTTCATCATGCCTTATGGTATATCAGAAATGCCTAGGATCCCTTGGTTATACCACAAGAAGCCTCTTCTAATAATTTGATTTGTGGTACACCTAAGAAGAACATAGTACCCAAAAAAATTAATCTTACTATACCCTCAAAATTAGGGTTAGTGGGATACATGCATAATTCTACCTCTATAATTAATGATTTGAAACATTGGGTTGACACTAATCAATGAATAAACAAGTATATTTTAGAGATTAGAAATTATTCAAACCCTTTCATATATCACCCTAATACCTTGATTTTTACTTGTATTGTAATCATAATCATTAGCATTGTTTGTTTCACATTGTACTATATTCATATTTCATAGTATTATTTCATTCATATTGCTTTGTATTTATAATGGGTTTAATAAATTAAAGCCTCTATAATATGTTACATATGATCATACATTTTATTTTAAAATATTTTCTTACTTCCCTAGATGCTATTAATTTCATTTCTACATGCTTAAAAATTGATAATATTCCAAAACTTACTTTAGATAAATCTCCATTACATTGTAATTCACATTATTATAACATTGAAAAATCATGTAAGTAATCTTTTAAAATTATTCCAAATGTTCATTACATATCCACATGGTTAAAATGCACTTATGTAAAAACTCATGATTGTCCTCTTTCAAATAGTTTTAATATTATATCTCATGGTATACTACATGCAATTAATTCATCAATAAATGTCAACCGATATGGTTTTGGATTTACATATTTATAGAAGTATAAGTGTGCTTTTGGAAAAGGGTTGGGTAATAATGTTTAAGAAATTACCTATCCTATTACTCCTTTTGATAACAAGGAGCAAACATATCTTGGGTATAATGTTATGTCCACCCTTCATCGACTAAGTCAAAATAATCCATCTTCCAAGATAATTTTTACTTCTAATCATTATCACACTATCCAATATGAAAGATCTTGAGAACAAGAGAAGGAAAATATTGCATATTTCATCTCGTGAGAAACTTTAAAGTATTTTACCTTAATTACTTCATACCCTATTTAGGGGTGCATCATGACTATTATTTTAGAGCCCTACACTAAAAAAGAGTCTGATGATTCAAATGATGATGAAAAATTTATATAATATATTCATGAACATCTCAAAATAGTTGAATAATTATTATATGTGGCTAAATATTAACACAAAAATGGCACCCATGATAGCACTTCCAATGTTTCTACTTCTACTATTTCATATATTCTAATTACTACTTCTATAGAACCATCTCTTGGTTTAGGAACTTCACTTAATCTCAAAAATATATCCATGACTATGCTTAATCATATTACTTAAACTTCCATTACCTCTTCAAATTCTACTTTATAGCACACCATCATTTCATTACAAGTAATTTGGCGCACACTGAACAATCCATTTTTCATGCTATCCCTTCCATGGACTCATGCTCCTTGCTACATACCTTTTGGCACCAAAAAATGCATCTTATCCACTACCAATTGGATTTTTGGCTCTCAAGATTCTTATTTATTAATGTAAAGTTGATCTTGAACAACATTTTCATGCCTTTCATGTAGCTTATCTAGATTATGTAGATAATGATAAATTGTTGACAAATTTTTTTCTAAGAAGTTTCAAAGACTATGTTCTTATATGGTTCTATAATATTCCTCTTAAATAATTAAAGGAGTTCAATCCTTTATAATTTTATTTTACACATTTTTATATCAACATTCTTGAAAATTTATCATATGCTCAAATTTCAAAGATCAAACAAGGGTCTCATGAAACAATCAGTGAATATGTGCTAAGGTAAAAGACTATGCTAACCAAAATGAAAAATAAAATTACATTCAAAATGCATATGGGTAATGATTTATAGGGTTATATTACAACATATGTCTCTTATTTAGATTCAAAATCATCTATAGTTGGCACTTATTATTCACAAGAAGTCACTCCATATCATGCCATGGGTTATGCATATATTATCATAATTGATATCACTAGTTAGCTACTTGAATTCTCCATGTACATAAATCATTTGATTTGATTTTGTTTCCAATTATTATATCCCTTATTCAAGAATTATTCTATTATTTGGAATTAATTTTGACTTTGGGTACTTACCCTCTTGATTTTCAAACCGATTCAAACAATCTAAAACACTTATCTCTATAGCACTTCACTTGCTTATTATTGCATATATTACACCCTATAACACTCACATGATCTCATATTATTACTTATACATGATCAAATTTATCCTCTTACCCATTAAGAAATGTGTAAAATCTTACTTATCTTACTCATTCATGATACATTTTTATACCTCAAAGTTACATACATATTGGGGGTACATTGCTTGCCTTTATTCATATTATGCTTTTGAACCTTGTTGATGATTATTTGAATCCCTATTAATTCCTCCATTTTAAAAAACATTAATTCTTATAAACTATTTTAAAATATATTTTAGCATTCAAATATCACCAAAAATTCTCAAAAAGTGCATATATTTAAAAAAATTAGAAGAAATGCTTATATTCCAAAAATTTAAAAAATTCACAATATTTTCAAAAAATTCAAAATCATGACCTACAACATTTTCTGATGTTCCTATATTACTTCATCACATATGTTATTTTTTATATGTTAAATAGATAGTATATCCAATTTTTCAATACTTATTTCTTATCATAAGTTACTTTAGTCTGATACATGGCATACTTTCACATGATTCTTTGATGTCAGGTTTCCTTTATTACTTTATAACCTTGCTAAGTTGGGGGAATCTATTCATTCACAATGAACACTCTAGTAGGTTTTATATATCGATAACCTCTCTACTATGTTATCTACACATCGTAAAAATATCTTGAAAAATCACTCATATTTTTCAAATGTAGTAAATGAAATATACTACCTATATTGAAGGAAATCTAGAAATGCAAATTAAGCTATGAAATCTTGATCTAAAATAACTCAACCTAAGATAGATATATAAACAAAAGAAATAATAAAAACTCATACCTTAGTACCAAAAAACTTCTTCCATTGTGATGTGAATTTGATTATCTCTCTTTAAATTATGGTTGCTCACTCTTCAAATGCAAGGTAAAAATAGGCAGTGTTTTGATGTAAAAATGATTTTTTATGGCTTTGATTTACTTTAGATTCACTTGTGAATTTGATATCACTTCATTAACATAGTTTAAGATTATGAAAGTGATGGTATTCAAGCCTATTTATAGATTTTTGGAGGAAATATTGAATGGTGGAGAATTATTTGAATATTTCAAATAATATAAATAATATAAAATGGCTAATAAATCCTCATCTATGAGGATGATGGCCATTTCAAATGATTGAGAGAAACATGGAGGTCATTATCTGAGTCACTAAGAATGGGTCAAATTGTTTGATAACTTAATGGATGACTCAATAGTAGTTGAGGAAGTTGTGGTATTAGTTGGGGAGATTCAACATGTAAGGGAGATAAAGGTGGAAGATGTTTGGTGAGGTGAAAAATTTAGATTTAATAATTAAATTTGGTTCAAAAGTGTGCATAATTGATTAAATTTGATTTATTTAATTATTTAAATAATGAGATGACATGAATTATAATTATAATTTAGAAAGAAGAATTAGTAGGTTTTAGGAGCATTTTGATACTAAATGTAATTTAGGTGTCTACATTTTCCCCTCTTTGAAATGGTGTTGTGAAATAATACCTTTTTGAAGAATACCAAAAGAAGTTGAGTGTTGATGATTAAGAAGAAAAGTTGCCCCAAATGAATGAAAATGAATGTGATTATGCCCCCTTGAAGGTTTGTGTGAGAAAACAAACAAAAACTCAAAATAAATGAAAGAGGAAAATGATTAAGCATTTTAAACCATTAAAAAATTAGAATACTATAATCAATGTCAAACTTATAAGATTAAGGTATGTGTAAATAAGTTACCGCTAGTTGTGAAGACTAGAGTATTGATAAAAAAAAAATATTTTACCATTCAAAGATTACACGCTTAGTTGATGTTCATGATGCAGGGGTTATGTGAGTGGATTTGGGAATGATATATCCCAGTGATGACAAGCTGTGAATCCAAAAATGAAAAAACATAGATTTTTCAATTGTAGTGAAAAATTTATGAAAGTGATAGTTGCAAATAATTTATATATATTAAGAATGCTTTGATTAGATTGTCTTGAAATTTGAAGAAAAACACATGAAAATTGAATTAAATGAAGGAAATGGGGGGAAGATATTTGAATTAGGGTGGGAGAGAACAAATATAATAATTAGGATGAAGAAATTCATTTGTGCACATTGATTTTTAGAGTGATTTGTTAGTAGAACTTGATTGAGGAGATTTTATTCGAGGATTTGGAGGAAAGTAGACTATATTACACACCACCAACATTGTGGAGAGTGCATGAGGAGACACTAGAGACCTAAGAGGAGGGGGCTTATGATAAGTTCAATTTCATGCCTTCATTTTTTTATTTAATTACATTTATTAGGGTGTAAAATTAGATGAAATAAATTCAACATTATGCCATTTAAAAATTTGACAATGAAAGTTGAGAATTCATTGGTACAAATATTGAAATCATTGAACCAAATAGTGAAATTATAATTCAGGGCTAAAAAATCATTGGGGTAGAAAATGAATTAGGGATTGGAAAATTCACAATTTATAGTTTCAAAATAGTGAAAATGAGTTGCAAATTCATCAAACAGGGTAGTGAAATCATCTTAGATGGAAATAGATTATGGAAATTATGAAATTGCATGACATAAAAGTGAAATTAAAAATATTGACAATGAAAAAATTAAATTAAATAGTGAAAATGAAAGAAATATGAAATGGAAGATGTGAATTTTGAATTTTTGAAAATGCTAAAATAAGTAGTGAAAATGTTAGGGTTAGAAGAAAGGTTTAAGTTAGCAAATGAGTAGATAAGTAGAAAGTCAAATAGGTAAACAATTAATATGAAGGAAGATTTTTGGGGTTTTTAATCTTTTCAAGTAGATGTAAATGGTTTTTTATGATGTTATGTAGATTAACATTATGCTAATGTGATATGATTATAGGAGGTTTACCATTATTAGTGATACAAGAGTGGAGTCTGAGGGTGTTAGAATAGATATCATGATTTATTGAGTATGAGTTTAGAGTAATAGAGGTGACAAGACTATCATATATTGCATATATGTTAGATATCTAAGTAGATAGGGCTCTATTGACTATGCTAGATGAGAGATGGCACAACAAGACCAATACATGTCACCTAATGATAGGTGAGATGACTATTACATTGGATGACATGTATCATTTTTTGGGGATCCCAATACATGGGAGATGAGTATACTAGGGTTAGGGGCCATATGAGACTACTATGTACATGATTTTTAGAGATGGATTGATTTTAGTGGCTAGGGGATGAGTAGATAGAGACTAAATCATGTAGATAGGGATAAATTATTTGACTATGGTTCTCATGTTAGTTATTAGTGGCATTATGCTTCCCGATAAGAGTGGGAGGTTATGTCCGATTAGCTTGTTGGATGTTTCTAGAGATATGATGGAGATGGGTGAGAGGTATGTAGGGGAAAATGTGTACTCACACACCTATAAAATGATCTACATCATGAAATATATACATATGGGAAGGAGATATGTCCTTCCACATTACTACAAATATGATATTGGGAAGACATTATGGTTGAGAGGCCAATAGTAAATATAAACACATGTTAAAAGGATGAACACATATTTTATGGATAGAGCATGATCATAAGAACACATAAGACACATTTGGGAGACTTAAAGTTTTATAGGAGAGTGATATATGGGATAAGTGATGCCCAGATCACCTGGAGACCCTACAGAGAGTTAATCTTCTAATGTCCATAGGATGGGTTATACATAGACCATATGATGAGTCTGTGATACATTATGGGTACTCATGACTATATTATAAAGAGATATCACCCTGATAGGGTGATAAGATATTTTGGCATTAGCCAACATATACCAACAAGTCCTCATGTATTTGCATTGGTGGTTAGAGAGAGTGCAGTGGAAGATTACCATTGATCTTGCTATAGTAGATCACAACTAGACATAGTTATAGATAGTTATATAGATAGATAGGAGAGAAATCATTGACATTACAGTGGTGGATGAATATATAGATTGGTGGGCCAAATAATGGATGATAAGACCTATATTTACTTACACGCCATTACACACATGGAGATAAATACTTATTACTAGTTTGAGAAGACATTAATGGGGCATAGGTCTAGGAGCCTAAATTAGGAGTGCAATTACAAGTAGATGATTGGTAGATGATATGAGGTAGAGGATAAACTATATGGGAGATCCATCTTCATGATGTGGATATTATAGAGGTAGAGGATGTAGAGATACTCTAAGAGGCTAGTGTTGATATGAGAGGAGATATATAGATAAGAGCTGAAACATATCAACTAGGTAGAGGAGAGACTCTGTTGGTGGTGATTAATAGTGATTGAGAGAGATATGTGGAGGATACAAATATGAGATTAGCTCATGGGACCCATGTGGATAGAGGAGATAGGGAAAGTCCATCATAGTTAGGTAGATCATAGAATGATAAAACCTTGAATAATAAATTACATGAGGAGATCTAAGCCCAGGATAGTGAGATTGTAGGTTTATATAGAGAGGTGGCTAGATTATAGGAGGAGGTTGACATTAGATGGGGTTAACTATCACTTAGAATGGTTTATATTAGACATCTATAGAGTGAGGTATATAGGTTACAGGTGGAGGTTGAGAGACTAGAGAGGGATGGGATTGTTTAAATAGTTAGAGTGGCTACACAGGAGGAAAATATGTAGATGTTAGATTATATAGCTTTGATACAACATTATAGATATGAGAGAGACATAGTGAGGATAGAGTTGGAAAAGACTAGGGTTTTATTATCAAGACATGGACAACTAGCCACATTGGATAGAGTTATGATGGCTATGGATTAGGCTACATGTTATAGGAGTTTATATGAGGAGGTTGTACCATGCACACATAGAGAATCATCATATAAAGAGTACTCAACTAGTCAATCGATGTTTGAGAGTTTGGTAAAACTAATAAAGTTAAAATAATTAGTGGGGTAGGTATCACATCACATCATGGGTCTTCCATAGATAAGCATTATGAGCTAAGTCATAGGTTTGATGCTCCATCTGAGGGGTAGGTGAGATTTGACATAGTCTAGAGCATTGATGTACATATATTTTTGAGATGTATCATTTGTATAGACACATTTAGTTTTGATACACACACACACACACACACACACACACACACACACACACACACACACACACACACACACACACACACACACGATTTAACCTTTTAGGGTTTTACACAAGTAATTCCTATGTTTGGTTAAAAGGTTGAGATGACTAAATTAGTTAAATAAATATAATTAAAGATTGATTTGTTATGATATTTTACTTATTTTGACCTTTGAAAAATAGTAATAAATAAAGACTTATCTAAAAGCTGATTGTCACAGATGATCTGGGTTCTAAAATTTGAGATTTGGGTAGAGTATGTGTTGTCAACAAGATTTTGATATTCATCTATTCACTAGATGGTAGCACCTAGTTTAGATATTAGCACCATCTATGTGTAGTGTTTTTAATGTGGCAATGATGTCCCCTTTATGAGACTATTCTTATTTTTAGGGAGCACCTGTGCCTATGTTTATATGTTTTATTCTTGCGTGATTGAAAATTGTAGCTCTGTATTGTACCTAAAAATCTTGATTTGATGTGTAAACCCTAATATCTTTACAAGTATGACAAAAACAATAATTTTGTGTATTTTAGTAAGATGGACTAGACATCCTCAACACCCCTCTATGTAGAGAGTTTCCTACATACCAATACTTTGAGGAGGGATCAAGTCTGATGTAGTTCTCCCACCTATTACTTGATGTATGTGCAAGTGAATGCTAGAATGAGAGTGGCCTTGGATGTCTTGAATGTGATTGAGGTTTGAAATGATTGAAAACTAGACTTAAGGATGCTAGTTTATAGTATGTAGAAATTAGGGTAGAATATTGATCAAATACCTTGATTTTTCACACCTTTGTCTTTGATTTGAATAACTTTTGTATCTATTTTCCATTTAGTTAATAGAGGTGGATTAGACTTATATTTATAGGGTTATATTACTTATGGAAATTAAAAAATGAGATTAGGCTACCTTAGGAGGGTCACGCATTTGAAAAAATATCCATTGGGAAGATATGAGGTTAAGGATAGTAGTGCCTAATTAGGAATACTAGTGTCATGTGGCTATAGTGTCCCAAATGTGGTGTTAATGCCCTTTTGGTAGACTACTAAGGAATTTAGATTGGGGTCTGAGATGATATTTCTAAGACTGTGATATGATACGATGTAAGTGATTGTGGTCTATTTAATGACTAGAAATGTGAGTCTAATACTCAAAGATAGGTTTATGGATAGATTAGGGATAAGTTAACTCAAGTGACACTCAAAATCTAATTGCAACTTTAGGTGATTACATTTGCACTTGATTTATGCTAGTAATTCAATAAAATGAAATAGTATAAAGGAAAAAGAAGTGTACCTAGACTTACCTTGTAAGTGAAGCCCACCTAGTTGAGATCAAGTATGAGAATATGGATCTACATATATGGAACATGATCCAAAGTAATGTCCTACAATGAAACATGCAAAAATTAGTCCTTACTTAAGAGATAATCAAAAACAAAAAACTATGATGAAATGAAATAATTGAGTAAAGCTGAGTAAAGATAGAAGAAAGGAATGAATACACCTCATTGGGTATATGAACCAACATATGAACCTGGTAACAACCTATGTGTGTGAATGTGAATAATGATCATATCAATGAATATATTGAATTGATCTGATGGCATGGTCAATCCTCATATGGGTGGCTTAAGAACTCAATCTAGTTTTGACTCCATCATTGCCCACTCCTACTTCATGGATCTTGATCTCTATGAATAACTTGGATAAGATTTTGAGTGTGTTGAACCCTCTCATGTAAGTGGTTCAAGAACTCAAGTAGGCCATGACTCCATAATTTACCCTATATGTAGTAGATGTATCTATAACTATACTACACAAAGTGTTGAAAGTATCTAATTATGTAATCTAACTATGTATTTAGCTCTACAACCACTCATATATATTTGATAACTCTAAGCCACTCGAGAATGCCAACCATTATAGATAGAGTAAGGCATGAATCTAATGACAACTTGGAATGTGATAGTAAGTGTATTTAATGTAGATAATGACATATTTTTACATTCCATCTAATTAACCTATCTGAAGCTGAGTATATGGAAACTATGTGTTGCACACATGCCCAAAACCTAGTAATTGAGTATACTAATTCTAAATCAAGTATGTAATAGTTAAACTTATGTAAATGATCTAAATGTATGATTAATAATGTTATGTATGATGCTCCCAAATCTAAGCAACTAGTATGAATTTGAATTGAACTGAATGAATTTGAGCTAAATCTAAACATAACTTCTAAACCTATGATTATATCTATACTATACCTAGTGTACTATTCTGAATCAGCTGGGCTATCCTAAAGCTTGGGATACTAAACATTAACACCTTGTAGTGGATAGTATCACACTATGGTGCTAGTGTCCCAATCTAGGTGCCAATGACTACCTAGTTTAATTTGTATGTGATCTAAACTGACTAATGAGTCTCTATTCTATTTAGTGTTTACCCTAAGTCTGATATCTAAAATTGAGCATGTGTGCTAAAATGTATCTATGAAAAGCAATGTAGGATCTTGATCTCTATTATAAGCCTTGTAAATACCCCTATTTTGAGGGTAGTTATGAAATATGTGGAATAAATGCCCTCTAAAAAGGTAGCTCTACAAAATATGTTAGCCAAATCATGTGCATGATATTCTAATATAATGTAAAACATAACACTATAATGTAAATTTATCTGAGCATAAGTAGGAAATATAAGATGTATGTTGTAATCTAGAATTACACAAGGGTGTCAAAATATATGTAATCAAAGTATATAGTAGTAAAATCTAAGTAAATACCAAGGGGGATGGGTCATGATGTACATCAAGGCTCCAAAGTAGAAAGGGTAGATGCATGACGTCCCCCATGGCATTGAATACTGGTGTGTGTGTATGTGTAAAAAGAAAATACAAGTATCATTGTGTGGAAGCATACAAGGAAGCAAACATACAAACACATAAAGAATCCAAAATTTAGGCCAAGGGGCCAAAAATAAGTGACTTGGGTACATGTCACTAAATTTGAGAATGAAGACATGAAAGGACATGTTCAAATTTCCAAATATGCAAACAAAAAATAATTTGGTGTAGAGCCACAAAGGACATGTTTAAATGTTTGCATATATAAGCATGAAAGAATATACACAAGGGACATGGGCACATGCACAAGGCATATAAATAGATAAGTGGCATATAATCTAAGAAATAATGGTATATTCAAATGCCCTCAAAGATGGAAGAAGCATATGAAATGAAATCAAGTCTAATTTAGGAACTAGAAATGAAAACATGTATAACTATGTAACACAAATTTATGTAGATGCTAGGGTGTATATATACTAAGTCTAACTAGTAATAGTAAAAAAAATATGAGAAATAAGGAGAAATGATCAATATTAAGTTAAATCAATGCGTAATTGGAATGTATAGTATGTAAGATATAACCTGGTTGTAACAACTTATATGAGATGCCCCTGAATGCGCAGATGTATCAATATATAAAACTAGATTGGTGTAAATGACCTTAATGGGTAGATGATAGCTGATCTGGATTAGTGTAGTGGAATAGAGTCCTATATAGAATATTCAAGCACTCAACAAGAACAAGTTAAGAATATGTGTATGATAAAACCAAATATACTAGAATAGCTAGAAATATGCAATATCTGGAAAGTAGTAGAAATGTAAACATAACAATGCATATAATCTATAAAATTTATGTTCTTGAAATATTTGAATGTTTTTATATTTTGACATGCTATAGTGTTTTTTGTGTTTTCTGAGTATAATTTATGTACACTCAAATGAAAAATAAACTATGTACAAAGATTGAGAGAGAGAAGGAAGTATGTACAAGAGTAAGAACCATACTGACCAATGAGTCTCATGGGAGACTCACTATCAATGTTACCTATGTTGAATATATGAATGGTAATCTCTCATGTAGTTTAATTGCTATGTTATAGCTAAATTTTTTGTAGTAAGAATTTATGTATTGTTTCTCATCAGAATCACAATATTGTTCCACATCAAAATCATAATAACCTGGTGTGCTAGAAGGAATTGCCTCATACTATGGAGTTGACTTTTTTGATTTGTGATTTGGCTTATTAATTTTTGATTTTGACCTTTGAAACTATGATTATTATAGACATATGGTGTTGTGGAGGGTTTTTTTGATAGAAAGCTTGTTTTGAGAATGCTTGTAGGTTGACCATGATTTTGAATTTGCAACTTAAGATCTTGATATTTTTGTAATATGTCTTATGTAATTGGATGTTTTACCTTGATAAATTGTATCTATGAATAATGTTACTTAGGATTTTTAATAAATCCCAAACCTTATTGACCTATATTATCAACTGCTAGAATAGAAGTGATGCCTTGGGCCTATTTGCCCAAACTTTGACCATTATAATCAAACTATTATAGATATTTTTGACCAAAATTATAATGTATTGAATGTTGAGCCTCTTTTTGGAGAGGTATATTTGCTTGATTTATTTGTGCTTGTTGTACTATTTTTAGATCTGATTGTGATTTTTGAACCTTTTGTTATTTTGAGTTATGATTTAGTAACCATTTTGTATTATTTTTGAGTTTGAACCCTTTTGAATTGGTAGATGTTTCATTATATATTGTGTGGATGATGTGTCATTGTGTGAGTCACCTATATCCATTACATGTTATATTTTCCTTTTCAATGCTAAACGTGAATTAGTGTGGTGCCCATGCATTCTATGACAAAAAAAATATAGATCTTCTCATTAGGTGTAGAGGAGTTAGGTTGATAAACTTAGTTTTAATCATTTCCCTTAGTGTCTCAATTGAAATCTTATTTAACCTTTGAATTCTTTTTGAATCACTAGTTGTATATGTAATTTATTTTGATTTATGATTTGGATATGTAACATTATTTACCAAAAATTGATTAGGTGAAGATGCATATACATGATTTAAACTATTGTGCCCTGGAGGCCTTTGTATTGTAAATTGATATTCTAATGTTGTAATATTGTCATGTAATAGTTAATTATAATTTTGTAAATTGGTAATTATCTTGCTCATATTGATAATTTGATCCCTTAGAGTTTCACAAGTATAAACCCTAGCTATTTTTAATTGAACATGTAGGCACACACCTTGTAGGGAAGATGTGTGAATAAGTTGAGTAGGGGGATTAGTGACAATGTTATATGCTGCTTCATATTGTGGAGGAATGATAGCATGGACTTATTTAGAGGGAAATTAGCAATCACCCTCATGGAAATGAGGAGGAAAATGAGATTTTTTCCTGTGCATAAGATATGACATTGAAACTTGGAACATAGTTTTTAGTTTATGTGCTAAAACCTCTGTGTGTATGGATTTGGTTGTTAATATAATTACACATAGGAGAAAGATAATAGGATATGAAATATGTGAGATATTTCATTTGATAATAAGCAAAATATATACATGTATTGATGTCTTTTAAAAGTTCATTTTGAAATAAAAGGAATAAGTATGTAAATGAAAGTATGAAACTTTACAACAAAAAGTAATTGATTTCTTCTATCATTATGATCATGATTAGAAGATATATGAATCTAAAATTTGAGTATGAATAGAAAAATGATACAAACCCTAAGTGTGTCTAGGGTTAAGGTTTTTTTAATTTAGGGTTTGTTTGCAATAATTTAAATTATATGTAAATAAATTGAAACCCTAGTGTGAAATTGATTTAATTTAGCTAGGTTATCTAAAAAAAATCATAAAATCAAAAGTATTAAGCCTTAAATTTATTATGAAAAATTTGGATTAATGCAAGCTAGGGTTTGAAGCAATGTTTGAAGTAAGACAGGTTCACCAAATGATTTAACCTTTTAGGGTTTTACACAAGTATTTCCTATGTTTGGTTAAAGTGTTGAGATGACTAAATCAATTAAGTAAATATGAAATAATTAAGTACTAATTTGTTATGACATTTTACTTGTTTTAAACTTCTAAAAATAGTAATAAATAGGGATAAAAAGAGACTTAGATAAAAATAGATTGTCATAGATGGCCTAGTTCTAAAAGTTGAGATCTAGACAATAGTCATGTCATCAACAAGATTCTTATATTTATTTATTCACTAGATAATCATGCCTAGTTGGAATAGTAGTGCCATTTATGTGTAGTGTCATCAATGTGGTGCTAATGTACCTTTTGTGGGAATGTTCCTATTTTTTGGGAACACCTGAACCTATGTCATTATGTCTTGTTCTTGTATGACCAAAACTTGTAGCTCTTTATTTTACCTAGAAAGCTTGATTTGATGTGAAAACCCTAATGTCATTGCAAATATGGCATAAACAATAATTTCATGTGTGTTATTAGGATGTAATGAACATCCTCAACACCCTAATGTGTAGAGAGTTTCCTACATACAAATACTCTGAGGAGGGATCAAGTCTAATGTAGTTCTCCCACCTAGTGATTGATGTATGTGCAAGTGAATGCTAGAATGAGATTGGCCTTGGATGCCTTGAATGTGCTTGAGATTTAAAATGCTTGAAAATTGGACTTAGTATATTTTAGATGTTAGTATTTATAAATTATGGTAGAATAGGGATCAAATACCTTAATTTTACACAACTTTATCTTTGGTTTGAATAAATTTTACATCTATTTTCCATCTAGTTAATAGAGGTAGATTAGAATTGTATGTATAGGATTATATTGCTTGTGTGGATAATAAAATGAGCTTAGGATGACCTTAGGAGGGTCAAATGTTTGAAAAACTATTTTTTGGAAAGAGATGGGGCTAAGGACAATAACACCTAGTTGGGTACACTAGCACCATGTGGCTGTAGTGTCCCAAATGTAATTTTGGTAGACTACTAAGAAATTTAGATTAGGGTCTAAGATGAAGGTTTTGGGACTATTATATGACTGGCTATAGGTGACTGTGTTCTATTAAAAGACTAGAAATGTAAGTCTAATGCTCAAGGATATGTCTATGGCTAGCCTAGAGATATGTTAACTCAAGCGATAATCTTAGCATCCAATTAACTCTTTTAGGTGATATATATATATATATATATATATATATATATATATAAAATTGGATGCTAATATACACAATACATATACATACATACATATATGATTCATTTGAGATATGAGACTTGTACTATTTGTGATGGACATTATAGACTATTTATGGACTATTCTATTTATTTTTTACTTTATACATGGGTTATGGATATATGGATAGATGTAGTACTATTATATTTGATTCATAATAACACATGCTAATTCTATTTAGCATTTGATTATGGTATATGAAATGTATGATTTATTATGGATGCATGGATAATGTATTAGATAACTACCTTGTGTTTAATTATTCTTTGCATTGGATTCCATCATAAATAATTATTGATCACCTCAAATTTTAATATAGCATAGAATAAATTACCACCAATGATATAAAATAATCGTGATGAATGTTTATTTTTTAAGCATATGGGCTGAAAAAGAATAATTTTATGAAAAACAAAGTGCGCCATCATATATATAAATCATAAACAAATTATAATAAATTAAACAAAATAATCTTGACACATACATAAAAAAATAACAAAATATTTAAACTAAGATATGAAGACACAATTATATTATAATTATTTAAAAACAACACTATTAAAATGAAAACAAAAGATACATATAAAAAAATTAAAAAATAAGGATAAATGATTTGAATCAACATAATGAATTTAAGAGAAATAATATTTAAACAAAGGACCAAAATAAGACAAATAAATATGATGTAAACAAGAGAATAACCAATCAATGGTTTAGAAAATAAAAATAACCAAATTAATGGATAAGATGAGAAAGGATAATAACCAAATTAATGGTTAAGAAAAAAAATACAACCAAGTTAATGGTTAAGGATGATAAAATATAATAACCAAATTAATGGATAAGGTAAAATATGAACAAGATGACAATAAAACATAGATAAAAACAACAAACAAGTAAATCAACACTTGAAATACACAATAAAAAGACTTGACATCCTAAGTGAGGGTTGATACAATTGGTAGCCAAGATCGAGGATAAAAGATAAAAAACTAATGAGGAAGTATGAAGAGGAACACACGAATTGAAAAAAAATCCATGTTCAAGGAAATGGATGATGGGGAAGGTGTGGTTGAGCTGACCCTAGAGACCCCATGTTGCTAAGTGCTGCCTACATAATCCACCCTAGACAAAGTCCATGTGGGGATATTAGGCTATATATAGTTTTCCAAATATGGTAAGTGATGAAAAAGTGGGTAGTTGATGAAATGTTTAGTGTTGGATGAATATATGCATGATTTTCCCTCCCAAGAAATGTGACTAAGTGAATTTGGAAGCTAGTTAAGATGGTAGACATGTTTTACGATAAGTGTTTATGGGTAGCTATGGATGTTTTGGTGAAAGATAAGTGATACATTATTGTGACAAAGATGATAATATAAAATATGTTCATTTATCATGATTAAGGAATTCATTACACAAATATAAGGATCTAACCCTAAACTAAAATGTTATAGGATGAGTGATAAAATAAGTGATAATAACACAATGCTGAAATATACAATGGATGAATGAAATATGATGCCCTCGAGTAACTAGGGTGAATATAGACAATGGATTATGCATGGTTCCATAAACATAGTTTTACCATGGTACTTTCCCAAAGCACTAGTAAATCAATTTTCAATTTTGGATGATCCATGTTTTTTTCTTTTCTCATTTTTTTGCTTTTTTGTGGATTTTGATTTTTTTTCTATATAAATATTTTTAATTTTTTTGACACTTAGGATATTAAAAACAACATATAAAAAAAGTTAGGCATAAAATATCTTAAGTTTCATGATGTTCATAGGTTCATCAAGCTCCTCTCCATCTTCTGTGGCCAATCTGTAAGCTCTTGATCCATATTTAATAGTGATGATATATGGGTCCAACCAATTAGGTTTAAACTTTTATTTCTTCTCCCTTTCAACATTTATATTGCATTGGTTTTCCTTAAGAATAATATCTCTGATTTAAAACTCCATGGATTTTATTTGATTATTATAGCTATGATGAAGGTGATTTTGGTATACTTGAAAATGGCCTAAGGCATTAAGTCCCTTCTCATATGAAAGGTCAAGTTCATTAAGGTGTGAAGTATGATAAGATTATTCATCAATGATTTGTTAGATGGATATATACAAATATGGAATATCAAATTATATTATTAGGATAGGCTCACTTTCATATACAAGGGAATAAGTGGTTACCCCCATGGGTGTATGAATACTAGTGGGGTATGCCCAAAGGGAGGGATAGATCTATGTGTACCAATCATGACCAACCTCATTGACAAATCATTTAAGTATGCATAGAATGATTTTATTGGTTGCCTCAACTTGGACGTTACCTTGAGGGTAGTAGGGATTAGACCACCTGTGATTTATATGATAGGTTTGACAAAGAGCCTTAACTTCCTTATTTTTGAATGATTTTCCATTGTCATATATAATATCGAAAGGAATACTGAAGAGATAAATAATGTGGTTTAGGATAAACTTTGAGATTTGCTTTCTAGTTACATAAGTAAGGGGAATTACCTCAACCCACTTGGTAAAGTACTCAATTGCTATAATAATATGCTTATGAACATCCAAAGAATTGGGATTGATTTTTCCAATGAGGTCTAACTCCCATGTGGAGAATGGCCAAGGTGTGGTAATAAAATGTAGAGCTTGTGAAGGGCTATGTATAATGTCCCCATGTTTTTGACAAGGTATACACTTCTTAACATAAGTGCATGAGTCGGATTCCATAGTAGGCCAATAATAACTTACCCATAAAATATTTTTGGCTAGGAAAATGCCACTTGAATGTGCACCATAAATTCCCTCATGGACTTCCCTAATGGCCAAAGTAGATTATTCATAATTAAAATAGCATAAAAGTGTTCCATCATAGCCTCTTCAATATAAGGTATTACCAAGGATTGTGTAGAGAGAGGTGCATTAGAATTTCACTGGTTTTAAGATAAGTTAGGTGGTTGGGAATTATTAGGAATATAGGCATATATGTTAGAATACCAAGGATAAGTGGGACCAACCACTTCACAAACCATTTCAGAATTAGGTGTGTCATAATTTGGTATCATCAAGTATTCAACAAAGAAATTGTTGTGTTTTATGTTGAGATCAAGCAATGAACCAATGTTAATCGAGGTTCCTGATACAATAGAACATGATAAGGACAAGGATAGGTAGGTTTTACTCAAGTGCACAGGATAGTGTAGATAATTCATATCTAACAAGGAAAATAGAAGCATAACAAAGATGAATTATCATGTGATAGATATGAATTAAGATTAAATAGTAATTTATTAAGGTTTATAGATCATTTAGAGTAACTTAGAATTAAGTTGAACATCAAACATAATAGTGCATGCAAGGAATAAAATAACAAATACATTAGGTAATCATAACCAAATAGTCTATATTGATTTCAAAAAAATCTTCATTATTTTACTTCATACAAGCATACATATATATAGTCATTTACAGTCTCTAACTATTCAAATTATTATTGTACTTTGGTGCTAAAAGAGGAGACTATTCATCTACTATCATTTAATAATTCATGGAGGATATGATAAAATACATATAACCAACAACTAAATATATAATGCATGAATATCCAAAGAATATCCTATGAAAATTTACTATCCATTTTCTTATCCCAACACTTTATTAGACTTAAAATGTTATCTCATCCTGAGATAATGTCACAAGATCATCTGAATGCGCTCTCATGGTAGAAACTAAAGACATGGATAGACTAGTAAGATTTTTGGTAATCACTCAAGGCACTATTTATAGTTTTCACCTCTTGTGCACTACTTAGCCACCCTTTTAGGTTTTTAACTATGTATCATACCACCCTACCTCCCTTTGAAGTTCTCAATATGCTAGCATAACTAGGTGGATACCCTTTATGGGTTTTCAACCATATTGGCCTCACTTGTCTCACTAGTCATCCCTAATATAATATTATTTACAAAATTTTCAAAAAAAATTGTGCCTTTCACAGTACTTAAATTGAAAGAGGTGGAATTTCTATGGAAGATGATTAACCATCAAGATCCTTGGCCCCAGACTATGTAGCCTTGCACTACATGATGACTTGTTGAATCTTGAACAATGGCTTATAGACTGGTACATTGAGGATCTAGGAAACCTCATTATAGAATGGAGACATATCACTCTTGTAAGTATTCCAATCAATCAATACCTCTTGGACTATGTAAAATAGGATGTACATAAGTGCATGATATACAATGAGTTATTTTAAGTCTAAGTCATCAGTGATGTTCATGTCTACCTTCATTTATTACTAACCCTTGTCTAGATTTCTTCACTCAGTTGCTCTAACTTGTCTACATGGCATTTGGCCTAGAGACCTATAAATGAACTATGCTAAACCTCAGTATGATATTCAATAAGTTTATTGTACATGTTATCCTTAGCATTGAAAAATTCCTAGATAGCTTGATCTTTCTCATCCACTGATGTTGTTTGACTATCCATGGTTGTCTTGGTGGATACATCAATAGTGAAATCTACATTAGAACTAGTGAGAGAGTCATAAAGGTGCTACTTCCAGTCTAGTAGACTTTGTGAAATGTGATGTGCTTGGATGGTTGTAATATATAACATGCTCTAGTAATCTTCTATCAAGGTGATCAATGTAACTGCCTCAATCTTCATGATCCATCCTAATGTATTGACTACATGGAGTATTTGGTCTATACACCATTCCTTTAGGAGCTTAGTGATTAATGTCTTGATCTTGTGCTAGTTAGACATCACTTGGTCCCTAATTTCTTGAGTGAGCACCTCTGATTAAGTGTGCTTAATCATTTTCACCTCTTTGTGAAGGTGAGGCTTCTGCTCCACATTCTCTGCCTTTGATTGATCCCATTCTTGCTCTAGGAGGTGGCCTTCTATGCGATTGACTCCTAAAAATATTTATCACCCTCCAATTATTTATTCAAGGGAAGCCTGAAGACATCTAATGAAGCCTCCTACTTGATTACGAGTGTGACTAATGTACTTACAAATGCTGAAGGATCTAGGCATGGCATAATGGAAGGTGGGAGTGAGAAGGAGGTGTACCTAGCACCCACTTTAGGAACATCATAGAGCTATACACCTCCTAGTGGAAACTCAAGTTACTATAAACCAATTTGTGTGGTAGTAGGTGCTTATTACTAGGTAGGCTACTCTAGTTGGATATGAGGTTATGGTAGTGTTTGTTGTTGTTATATTATGGCCTCTACTACCAACTTGAGTTATTGTAGAACATCTTCAGCCATCTTGTGTTTTTCTTACTCCTTCACTTCCTATTTTTTTAGATCTTATTATATAGCTTGTAGCTTTGCCTATTCCTCCTCAGACTTTAAATTCTTGGCCCACTCTTATGCATCCACTTTCTTCTTATTTTTTCTTATCTTCTTTCTTCTTCATTTCTTCATCTTCTTTCTTTTTCTTTTCTTCTCGGGCCATAGCCTTGGCTTGGTCTTGTGCATCTTGAGCCTACACTTGTGATTTTGTGTGAGCTTGTTCCTACACCTATTATTTATATAGGGATTCATCATCTTTCTCCTTATTTTTCATGGTAGCTTCCATGGCCTACTATTCTTGGGTTTCTGCATCTTATTTTCTCTTTTCTTCTTCTTCCTTTTCCTTCTCTCATTCATCTTATGCTTCTTAGCTATATCAACCACTTTTTATGCCTACTTGGACACACTCATAACCTTATGAATGTCAAATTATACATCTTTGGCCTTTTTTATAGCCTTATCTTCTTCAAATTACTATGTGGATTGCTGTTATTGCACTTTTTCTTTCTATCTCTTCTTTACCTCCTTTCTCACTCACCAATTTACTATGCAAGCTACTTCTTCCCTCATGGTCTATTTCTCTTCTTCTATAGGCTACTATGGTGTAAGATCTTCAACCTCTTAAGCTTGGGGTGATAACATAGAACCATTGGGTCATATCTTTGAGTTAGAAACCCATGCCTTCCTCCTCTTGAGCATGACTAGTCTATGTTTTGGTGATGGTGCAGTAGATGCAATGGCAGGTGGTGCTTCTTATACCACAACTAGGCTGCCAAATGTTTATCCTTTCAATGTAGGGGAAACCCTAGCCATCCAAATTTTTTGAGGCTTATGTAGAAGTGTTTTTAGTGGACTTTTTGGTAGATGTGTAAAGATGTCTTTGGATATGAATGTTGATGCAAGTTATAGCTAGAAGAAATGAACTCTACACTGGAGCTACTCAACTTCTTATCTAACTATGTTAACAATAATGGAAGGGGGACAAGATGGGAGGTCCACCCATAATTATGGAGGAACCTTCTTATGCACTTGAATCATGTACACCACCTTCACAAAGAAAAATTCTTTATCCTCTTCCTTATCATATAATTCCCTAGCCATGCCTACCATCATGACTTGGTAGACTTCCTACTCATCTGTGCCCATCTATAGGAGGTCACAAGAGCTCATGATCTATGGCACCTTTGGGTCATCCATCTATGTCATATTACTACATGTCTTTCACTTTAAGGGAGGGGATGATGAATGGTGTTCTACTTTGTGCTTAACCTTCTACTACTACAAGTTGGTTATTTATTCTAGTTATTATGCTATAAGGATGGCTATACTAGGTGGTATTGCTTGAAGGGGAGTTTCACACCTAGCTATGAATGCTTTCTATCTACCCAATTAGCCTATACCATGTCCATTTTCATGAAGAAGGGGAGTGGTTGAAAGGGTGACCATGGTAGCTCATATATGGTGATGAAGGCACCCCATGATAGTAAAGTAATGGATGTGTGATGACCTAGATAGTACATGACATCGAGTGACACTTGGGGGTGCATTGTAATGAGGCCAATCACTCCTCCCACTAGGATTTGAGTTTTCCCTCATGTGCAAAGGATCCATACTCCTATGTCTAGATGAGATTATGAAATTACCACACTGACCAATAGTCTATATTTCTGTGTACCTTTCCCTTTGGTGACTTCCATTACATGAACAAAGTAAGAAGATTAAGAACTGGTATTGAAATTTTTACCTTAGAGAGGCATGCCATTTATCAATGTTGGTGATTAACTTCTAGATGAAGTTCTCTAGTTGGTTGAATTATTCATTTCTATTGATCATTTGATGAGTGATGTCCATGACTCCTTTCAGTATTTACTTGGTAGACTTGGTCATCAACCAAAATAATTTGGTAATGCACTTCACATAGATGTGCACTAGATCATCTAAGATTTCATCAATGGGAATCCCTCTGTTATCCCACACATATAAATCTCAAACTTCTTGTAGGATGGGTGGTAATTTTGTTTTGTATGGAGCCAAGGGATCTCTATATGTAGGCATGCCCAAAGTTTGGGCTATATCTTGTGTATTGATAATAACAATCATGTTTGGCCCTAAATAGATGTTACCATCATTATAGTACCCTAAAAATACTTAGATGATCTCACCCAAGTTTCTAAAGGTAGGTAATCATAACAGGCACTCACCATCTATATTCTAAAATTGGTGGGGGGTTGTTAGAGCAAGTGATTACACAACATCAATAGGATCTGGTCAAAACAACTTTTGATTTGCTTATCAAAAGTATTCAAATGGTTCTTGATTACTATAGTTTGTTTTCTTAAGCACCATGTTAACACCCATGGACCCTTTTTAAGAATAAATAAGAGCCTTGATTAGATGCAAGGTATCTATAGCTACATGAAGTGATGTAATTAAAATACTATCTAATTTATGTGGAATAAAATGAGTTCAACTCTTGACAATTTTAGCTCAAGAAAAATATGCACAAGGATGGAATTCCAACTTGGTATTCAAACTTAGGCTTTATAAATTTGGCACCTCTTGGGTTTTGTATCTAGGCTATGATTAATTATCCACTCATATTAAATGTAATGGTATATGTGGTAAATATATATCTAATCTAGTGATTAAGGTAGTTAGTCATTGGTGCATGTGTGGAGTTACACCATTATGCTCTTTGGTTTTTATATAGGGGGTATGAGTAGTTGATGTTGATGAGCCACCAATTTATTGAAGATCACATCAATAGAACCTTGGATTAGGCATTTACATCTGGTAGATGACCATTACCCAATGGATATATTGCTAATGGGATATTTTTTGTACCTTTCTCAGACTTAATATCATTCATTCTATCCTCTTTGACTTTTCCAACATCACACATGGATCCTCCTATGCATAGCTAGCACACGTGATGCTTGGTATTTTGATTGTCAAATGTTGTTGAAGAGATAAGCTAAAAACAAATATAAATAGAAAAGAAACACACACAAAACAAGAAAAAAATGGGAAAATCTTAATCTATATGGTGTTACTTAGCACCCACTCATAGTGTAGAATGAGATCAATCAACTATTGGTGGTAGGGCTTAGGCCTATAGCCATTTACCTGACTTGGTAACATGGTTCTTGTTGATGCCTCTAAGTGTACCAAAATTGTCCTTAGTGTTCAAAGAACACTTCCCATTTTAGAATTCTAGGAATTCAGAGCATGAGTAGCAGGTTTTGGTAACTTATGTTACCTATGGTGAAATAACGATAGAGAAATGTTTAACTATCCCAAAAAATATATATTAATTGATGGCTGGGATCCACCATGGACCAAATATTTTCAAAGTGTAAGTATATATACTAATACTAGTGAATTATGATCAAAGGGACATTTACAATGAAATCTAAAGTAAAGTAATCTAGTTAAAAAAGAAGCAAAAGAGAAAGGTAAGGAAGAAAGAGAATAAGTGATTACTGATCTTAGCCTCAAACATTATGATAAAGTTTCAATTACAACTGAGTATGCATTTAACTAGTATATAGTGTAAACTAACATAAGCTCAGATCTTACTACACATTAGTAAACTTCCAAGGATAATATAAAGAAGTATAAGTAAGAACTAAATTTACTTTAAATATTTGCTATCACACTCAAATAACATTGGCACATTCAAATGTAGAGTAAATAAAATGAATCAAATTCAAGATCATTCAACTAATCTAGTATAAGCACAAATTATCAACCTTGTAATCAAATATGCAACTCAGAATTCATAGAAACTATTCAAATTTAAGACTTAAGGCTAGTAATGGAGAGAAAAGCCATACAATAATTAACACAAACAAACTTGGACAATCTTTTTAGAGTTTCTTGATTGTATTAACTACTCAAAGTATACACATTTCGATCAAAATTCTCTCCCTTTACAAAATGGTAGTACTATGTTTTATAAGAGAACAAGGTAGTATATCGGTCAGTCACAAGATATAAATGTACAAGAAGTAAGGAAAACTATCCTTTTTATACAAGGTTCTATAATACACTTGCATTTCTAAACTAAAATAACCTATAGGCAAATATGTTAAAAAATAGCATATGCCTAAAATAATATTCTATTTCCAAAATGTTACAATGCTTCATAAAAGTGGAATATTAACTAACTGGTTAGTGGGCCCTATGCCTAGGAACTTACTTGTTGTTGTTGAAGGATATTCATATCATTTGGATGCTTCTCATCATTTTTTAGGAGTCTCTCTAGTTCATGTGACCATGCACTTAAACTATGGATCCTTTCAATAACTATTCCAAGGATTACATTCAAATGTCCCAAACTAATTATTTTGAGCCTAGGAATCTGCCTTTCAATCCAGATGTTGATTAACCATGCTATTTTGTCCTTTGAGGCTTGCCATTTAGTCACTATGTTTTGATACACTGATGAATTCTACCTCATCTTCATTGTTTTCAATGCATCAAACATTTCAAAGAAGGATTCATCAAACAAACTTTACATTTCAGTGCTTTTCAAGCCTTCAGGGACTTTTGCACTTATTCACTTGTTATTTCCTTTGGTACAGAAGTGAAATATGTTTCAAGCTACCCATGGGACCTGAGAATACCATGTGTCATTAATTTAATTTATAAACTTGATTGTTTGGGCCTTGGAGACCTTTTTCACCTTTCCCACCAAAAGACAAGTGAGGCAATCTTTAGAAAGGGCCCAGAGCTTATAAAACCCTGAGGACCTACCATGTGTCCAACTTAGATGCCAAGTCAGGCTCTTAGCCAACCTTTTACCTTTACACCATCCTTTTTGATATGGGGAAGGGTGCAAGATCCTTATGACCTCTAAAAATGCACTCATTATTTGTTAAAGGAAATGAGCAAGTCATTACCTTGTAAATTTGACAAATTTGACCTAGGCATTTTCATGGGATAAAGTATTAGGAGTCCCCTAAGATAACCATGTGTCTTTCATTTGGATCATCTAGAAATTCTTTACCTTAGTCAACAAAACGTGTTGAAGATACAACATGACAATTTCATCTAGGGCCCTAGAACTTTTCTCCTTCAAGTACAAGGCAATAATTCAAAGAGACTTGGATACATTTTTATCTTTTCATAGTGAATCTTTGAGCACACCAGATCTTCATTTTTATCACTTTGTGCTTTCATGGTGCTTATTTGGAATCTATCTATAAATTTTCATGGCATTTTTCATAAATAAATTCAAAACACTAGCTGTTAGTATTTAAAAATTGTCATTTGCTTCACACCATTCAATTAGGATCTAAGGATCAATGTAGGCCATTGATCATAATCTAAGACCTTGCTTATTATTGGCCATCTTTGTATCAAGCCCCATGATTGTGCCACTTGTCACTCTCATGGGATTTATGAGCTCCATATCCTACACTAATCACTTATTAAATGCATGTTTACCACATCTCAAGCCCTGGGCGCTTGTAAAACCATTGAATAGTCATTGGCAATTTCACACTATTGGATCATTCGAGCCCAATGAAGCATGAGCCATTGATCCTATGAGATGCAAGGAATTTAATTAGTGCATGAATATAACAAATGACTTAGGATAAAATGGTTTTAGCTAAGTATATTTCATATTAATGAACACACCACAAACTTAGGTTTAAGCATTTTATGCTAAGTTTTAAAGCATAATATCAAATAACCCATCTAATGATATAAAACATGCCCCATTATCTAGGCAAATATTCAAAGATATTGAATTTGACAACCTCATGAATGTCAATGATGGCTTTACATATATCAAATAACATTTATGAGAATGTCAAATTTAATCTCATGAAGTTATTTAGGTTGGTGGGATTAAAGTTGATGGCCTCGTAGATGTCAATGATGGCCTCACAAACATAAAATGATGGTCATGAAATCATCAATTTAAATCTCATCAAGTTCTTGTATTCCATGGATCTTAGATTTAATTATCTCTATCTGATCAGGAGCTATGATGAAGCAAAATACATCTGATCAAGATCTGAGTAAGTGCATGTATTGGTTCATTTGGTCTTGATGATTTTGAGAGTGCCACATAGTGGCTTTACGAGGCTTCCTAGGCCCTTTGAATTTTTAGCATTGTGTTTAATCCATTTTATCCTCAATGTCAATGAGGTGAGAGCCATTGATTTTGATCTATATACTTACACACAATTGGTTTGAAGGACCAAATGCTCAAGTTCATCAGGTTTTCCTCACTCTATCAGATTATCCCCTCATGATGAAGCACGGTTCATTAGATCTATAAATAAGTAAGGTATTTAAGTCAGGGATCGATGTGAAAAGGACTTAGGCTAAAGTGTTAAGAATAAGGTCCCATTCATGTTAATTAATATGATAGAAACTTAGGATTAAGACTTAAGGCTAAATAGGTAACAAAGGGACCATGCTAAAAAAATTAAAAGTGATCCTACCAACATGAACATTAGAATCGATTAGAAATATAAAAAACAAAGGGGGAAATAAAAGGGACCAAGTAGGATTTTCAGGTTAAGGTTTGGTCATGTTAAGAAATATGACCAAGCCTTAACATGAAAATTAAGCTTAAATAAAATTTAATTTGAAATATTCTTGCCAATTTTCTCCTACCAAATATAAATTTGAACTAAGGGTTTATGATAGGGTTTTTGGAGGAGAGATTTCAAAACATATATTCAAATTCTAATTTTCACAAACTAAAGGCTAGTGAAAACTTGAATAGAGTCAATCTATAAATTCTAAGCATGATCTCTTCATAGGGGCTCGATGAAACTTGCAACTATAAGACATGAAGACCAATTATTAGCAACATTAGGCAAGATTAAAGAAAAACCATAAACCAATAAGCCAAAATTATCAAAGTGGATGATCTTCAAATTCTAACAATGATCTAATCACATTGAGTTTTTAGTGTCTAGGGTTCAAAGTATCTCAAGGGATCCAATTTTAAAAAATGTGGGGTATTTTGACCTCAAAAAATGGTGACTTCCTAGGGAAACATAGCAATATATTAGAAATTAAAAACTCTTATTTAGATAAACAACTAAGTCATCCACTCCACTTGATCAATGCCATTATCTAGATCAGTTTATGGTTGAAAAAAACTTTGCACTTATAGATTTAGGGTCAAACATGAAGACATAGCCATGCTATGTGTGTGATTTGATTACAATTACTATTTTCCATGGGATTTAGGAGACAACTTCTAGTTTTCATATCTGTAATCATTAACACTAACATGGAGCATGTTTAGATATTCATTAGGAACCATGCTTCTAGTTTAGGGAAGGCTTGGGCATTGCTCTACTACCATTCAGGCATCCATACCCATAATAGAGATGCCTTTGGATCCACTCATGGCCTTGCTCCACTACTATTCAGGTGTCCATGTCCCCAATGAAGATTACCATAATCACCTATGCTTGAAAATATTTTGATCTTGCATTAAATTCTTATTTTTGTATATTTAGATCTTTTATGCTTTCAATAAGGTTGGGAGCTAGGGTACCCAGGTTTAAGGATTTGGTTAAGTGTTTGATCCTTAGAGAATATCCTCTCACTACAACCATTATCCCAAGAAAGGATGTTTGCTAAGTACAATCATGACTATGTTTCAATAGATTAAACTTTCATCTTATAAGTGAAAATCTTCTTAAAACCAAGTTTAGGTCAAGATAATGTTCAAGCTTTCATAGAATAACTAGCCTCTTCCATCAATCTTTACCAATTTTTTTAAATCATAATGTTAGGCTCACATTTTAGACCCATGGTCAACATATGTATTAGGTTCATACCCACATTCCTAAATTTTAGTAAAGCAAACTAAATAAAATTTGAGCTTAGGGTTGTCCAAAAGGACTTAATGGAAATAAGGAATAAGGTAACAAAAATAAATACACAAGAGAAAGAAACAAAGAAATAAACAAAAGGAAATAGACATATATATACATGATTATGTACAAAGAAGGGATATGAAGGAAAGAAATAAAAGAAACTAACTAACCTACCTACACTAAGTCTAACCATCTCATTGATTTACTCCATAAAGACCTTAGGGGGAGCAGTAGAGAAGTAATGCTTAAGGCATTTCCCATTGGTGGGTAGTGTGAAATTTACTCCTTGTAAGTCTTTGAGTCTAAAGGTGTTGTCTCCAAGCATGTTTGTGATCTGATATGGGCCAATCTAAAGTGGTGTGCACTTGCCATGTTTGCCTTGAGGCTCATATGCTTTGTCCCAAAGGAGAACTAAGCCCCCTTGTCTGAACACCTTGATCTTTGATATCTTGTCAAACCTCCTCTTCACTATGATTTGATGTCTACTAAAATTAGCAAAGTCTTCTTCCCATGCATCTTCCATCTAGATAATGTCTAACAATCTTGAATTTTCAAGCTCTTTGCCTTATTTCATATACTCTTGCATGAATTTATATGTGGTCAGATTGAGAGTGATAGGGAAGATAGGTTCTTGGACATAGACCAATAGAAATGGTGATGCCTTTAAGTCTTGCTTGATCCTTATCTTATCTAGTCATACGACATACTCTAAAAGCTTATGCCAAGTCCTGGGCTTGTCTGTAGTAGACTTCTTGTTCACTTTTATTAAGTTCTTGTTAGTAGACTCAAATACCCCATTTCCTTGAGGATAATGGTTGTATGAAAACTTTAGACAAATTCCATTATCATACGCCCATTCTATCATCTCTATGGATATAAATGCAGATCCATTGTCACACACCAAAGAGTCTGGAGTTCTAAATATAGTACATATGTTCTTCAAGAAATTGATCACCTTTTTAGTCCTATATTGTTTGATGGCTACAAATTTAGTCCACCTTATGCAATAATCTATGGTAGTTAAGATATACTTGTGACCTTATAAGGGATTGGGGTTGATTACCCCTACAAAGTCCAACCCCCATTGTGCAAAGTGTTTATCAACCATGACTATTTCTAAAGGTATTACTACCTTTGGTTCTTTGGTGCTAAAGATTTGGCATGAGTGACATTACCTCACATGCTTATGAGAATATTTGAAAATAGTTGGCCAATAGTAGTCATCTCCAAGGATATTGTGTGCTACTATCCTTTCAGGTGGGTACCCATTTTTAAACTTCTCATAGAAGGTGCTCATGATTTGGGTAGATTATTATTTTGAGAGACATCTTAGGTAGACCCATTAAAAGTTATTTCTATATGAAACCCCATATTTGATTAGATAATGGGATAACTTAAGCCTTAGGACCCTCTTTTTCTCCTTGGTTAGTCCTATAGTATAAGTACCATTAATTAATAAATGAATGATGGAATCATACTACTCACTAGCTTGAAAGCCTTGCTAATCAACTTGCATAATAATTAGCTTATGGATGCTATCAGAAATCATTTAAATCAGACCTTGGCACCTTACCATCTTTTCCATTTTCATTTCTATGACATATTATTGAAAAATTGACATCCATTTATCTCTACATTCTCCAAGCTCATTCTAGCTCAGCATGAGCTTTGTAGCAAGATCAGGTAGAATAACATGCACCTTATTTCTAAAGATATAGTGCCTAAATTTATTCACTACATTAACTAGTGCATATACTTGTTTATCAATCAATGAATATTTCAATCCAACATTCTTAAAATTATTACTCATGAAAGCTATTGGGTGATCACACCCATCAACTTTTTGAGTTAAAACTGTAGCCATAATATGGTTAGATGTAAAAGAATAAAGATAGAAGTCTTTTGAAAAGTCAAGACTTATAAAAATTGGAGCTTGAATAATTATTTTTTTGATGTCATTGAATGCCTTCATGGATTCCTCATTCCATGATAGCTTGGCATCCTTCTTTAGCATGCCATTAAATGGCTTGAAAATATATACAAAGTCAAAAATTAACTTTATTACCAATTTTATCTTACCAAAAAATGATTTTAACTCTTTCTTATTATTTTGAGGCTCTATCTTAGATATATCTTCCACTCTTTTAGGATCTATGGAGATCTTATGGCCTCATAATTTGCCTTCAATAACATAAAAGATGCTTTTCTTAGGGTTAAGAAAGATTCCATACCTTATGAATCTCTCAAATCCTTGTTATAAATGCATAAAGTGATATTCCCTATTATTAAAATAAATATTTAAATCATCCATATATATAATGATACACTTACCAATCAGACCTCAAAAGTCATGGTCCATGGCCCTTTGAAAACTATCTCCTACATTTATCAATCCAAAAGGCATTATTTTGTAGACAAAGGTGGCCCATTTAGTTGTGAAAGTTATCTTCATTCTATCTTCCTTGTCAACCAACACCTAGTTGTAGCCTAAAAAATCATCAAGAAAAGACATCATGGTTGATCTTGAAATAATTTGTATCACCTAGTCAAGAGAGGGAAAAGGATAATTATCCTTTTTAGATGCTTTGTTAAAATTTTTAAAATCAATACACAGCCTAATCCCACCATTCTTATTTTTGACTTGCACCAAATTGGCCACCCACGTAGAATGCCTAATGGGAAACACAATTCTAGCATCTAGCAATCTCTTGACCTCTTTGAAGATCATTGGTTCCAAGACAAGGTTCACAGGTCTTTGATTTTACCTAAAGGTTTTAAAACTTTCCCTAAGAGGTATAATATGGGTGATGAATCTTAGATAAAATATATTTAAGTCATCATAGGACCAAGCTATAACATCTTTGTAGTTCATTAACATCTCTTTGACTCTCTTACTTTTAGCACTAGTGCAGGGTTTTCCAATATTAACCAATTGGGGTTGATCTTGGGGTCCAAGATCAACAACATTGTAGTCCTTCCCAATTACTTTGGGAATCTTAGAAACCTCAACTAGTTTATCTTGATCAAATAGCCTCTTTAAGGCAATCATGCCTTTGGGAATCTTGTTATCATTTAGCTAAATGACTTTAGCATCAAACTTACCTTCTCTGAGTGCATTTCCATCAATTTCATCAATGATCTGAGTCTTAAATTCCCCTAAACTAGTCATGAAATTCAAGATTTATTGAAAAAATGATTCGCATTATTTGCGATTGAAGGAAAAGGTATCAATTCAATGTTGAAGTTGGGTGAGTCTTGGTCAGGCATGAGGTTGGCTATAGTAGATGCCAACTCATCAGCATCTTTATTCTCCTCTTTAGGGATGGAGACAATGTTAAAGGCATCAAAAGACTTAATTATAACATAGACCCTAAACATATACCTATTGAGCTATGAGAGTTTGCTTTGATATTTGCTTCTCACTTGGTTGACTACTAGTTTTTAGTCACCATAGACTAATAGTTATTTTACTTTATTTTTGATAGAAAACTATAAACATAGGATGAGGTCCTCATATTCAACAAGGTTATTGGTGTGTAGAAACTATATCCTATAGTAAGCATGGTATTTCTTACCAATAGGGTTAGTCAGAATAATGCCTACCCCAGATCTAGCCTTACACCTAACACCATCAAAATTTAGCTTCTATAGCCCAGACATAACCTGAGTACTCTTAGGATCACATACCTTTATAGTCTCTAGTGTGAAAGCCCCTAAGTCTAAGTCAACTATGTTGACCCTTTCATTGACAACATTATACTCAGTGATCATGTGCTTCATTCTTGGTTCTCTTTCACCCTTGATCTAGTTTGGAAATCCTTTCCAAGGTAGACATAAATGTGAACAATCTATGGACATGTAACCATTCAGAGCTTTAGTCCATTCCCTATTTAATAAGATCCCATAAAAATTAGGAACATACACAACTTGGATATCAATAAAATACTATACTCTAGGCTTAGAGGCAAATTACATATGGAAATTTAATAATTCCCCAATCACCTTGACTCTAAATTTATCTAATTGAGTAACAACTCTATCAAACTTAATAGGTGCCAAGCCAAGTTGTTTACAAATACTTATTGGCATGATATTAGTGGATTCACTATAATCCAATAAACAATTATGCAAATTCTTACCAAACATCCTGACTGTGAGTAGGAAAGGAGGATATTCTTTCTTAGCTTTATGCATAGCTATGTTAGCATTGTCAAATTTGGGTGGTTTGTCAAATTTATTTGACAATGATTCTAGTAAGATGTCCCTTTGTTTTGTGATCTGAATCAATTCATGTAATGTGATGTTAAATTTTACTCTTTTCATGTCCTCAACAATATTTTAACCAGACTTATTTGAAGAACTAGGAACATCAACATTATGCTTAGAAGTACTCCCTTTGGGTGGTTTTGGATTATTGCTTGAAGAAGTGTCTGGAGGAGTTCCAAAGTTATATGGAGCTCCTGAGGTAGTCAAGGGATACCTATACTCTCTATTCCTTAAAGGATAAGTCTTCTTCAAGAATTTTTGGAAGGCCTAGATTTCTTTAGGGACATCATCAAGTTTATTGTCCTTTTGAAAAGGGAAATCAAACATCTCCACCATGAAAGTATGATTAGCAAGCTTAGACCCTGAAATACTTGCACCACTATCCTTATTAGGGACCACTTCAAATGTGTCTAAATCTTCTTGGAAAGTTTTAAAAGCCTTATAAAAATCAATGCAATCAATCTCACCATGCTTGGTTGTATAGTGCACTCTACAATAATCAGGCAAAACAATGTTATTAAGATTAATATCCATGGTTTTCTTGTTAGAAAATGGTCCATTAGCCTTTTTATTATAGAAACTATCATTTTGAAACCTATTATTAGGTCTATTAAACCTTTGAAATGATAAGTTACTACCATATCCCTCTCTAGTATTGCCAACATATTTTTGTAATTGAAAGAAATTAGTGTTTAACTTTTGGACCATTTTTAGGATAGACTCATTCTCATTCTTGGAATTTTTATAATCATGAACCTAGTTATTGTTAGTACTAATAGCTATTACTAAAGTTATTTGATCATTTGCATTAATCCATTAGAAATATGATGACTCAAGAATCCTAAATTTTGGTTAGGAGCAACATGAATCAAAGGCAATTGATTCATATTTGGGAGTTGATTCAAGGTTAGAACATCTGATTGTTTTTAGGGAAGATGATTAGAGTGGGAAAATGTGGGTTGATATTTGGAACAAAGTAGGCCATTTTTCACTAGGGCTACATTTGATCACTACTTCAAAATAATCCCTGGCTAATGAATTTATAGGTGGAAGAGATATTTTTAAGAATATAGAAGTCATAGGATCTACTGCATCCTTGTAGATTTCTAGAGCTAAAGAATCATTAGGATTATAAGGGTCTATGGTCATACTATACATATTCTGGAACCTGGCATTAGGGACCTTATGGGATCACTTACATCTTTCTTGATTGTGGTGAAATGGTGGTATATAACACATGGACTAAATTTTTTTCCAAACTGATATATGAAAACATTATTAAAATCATCCTAGCTAGTAATGTAATTATCAAGAAAATTAAGAAACCATTCATATGTATCATATTTAAAATTAAAGGGGAAAAAATTACATACTACATCTTCATGTGTGACATTTAACAACCTTAAAGTAGCTTTGAAATATTTAATGTGCTCTTCAATAGTTACAATACCAGTTGGACTAAATGTTGGCGAGTATTTTTAAAGGTTACATTGGAGATCATGTACCATACCTAGCACATTGATTGAAGAATCTCCCAACCAAGCCATACCTAGATGAAGGTTGAAGGTAGGGGTACATTGAAGAGGTAAGGTTGGTAAAGATTTGGAATGTCTATGCCTACATTTATATCACCTAGCTCTTTTATGAACTTCAAGCTTAAACAAAGGTTCTCTTGTCTATGAATGTGATCTTGTTCAGATCCTTGGCAATTCTAGCTTTAAGATTGAAGATCTTGTTTTAAATATGATGTGTCAAGTTAATATTTATAAAGAACAAGGATTAAACCTACACATTAAGCTAATTTTATAAAGAAAAGTAAAGGACATCAACATTTGACTAAGATAGCTAAAATATGTGTCCAATTATGCAAATATGGTATATATTTATAAGTTTAATCTATAATAAACCCATATTTATGAAAAATATACCAATTTTTTATCAAAATAAGCTATTCTAGCCTTAACTACCATGGATTTCAAGATCTTAAGCCATCTTTATCAAAATTAAGCATCAAACTTCAAAAAACTATGATATTTGTCTAAAAGAAGCACAAATATATGTCAAAGACCACAAATATTGATGATGTTTACACTTCTAAGAAAATAATTATGCAAGAGTGCAAAGATAACACCAATCTTAGATCAATTCACTAAGATTAACAAAGATTCAACCAATTCACAAAGAGGCCCTCCTTTTAGTGCTAATTGGGACCTGTTGATGCTTTTAAGCGTATCATAGGTGTCCTTAGTGTTCAAAGAACACTTCTCATTTTAGAATTTTGGGAATTTAGAACATGAGTAGCAGGTTTTTGCAACTTATGTTACCTATGTTGAAATAGTGACAGAGCAATGTTTAACTGTCCCAAAAAATTAATATTAATTGATGGTTAGGAGCCACCATGGACCAAATATTTATAAATTATAATTATCTATGCTAATACCAGTGAATTATGATCAAAGATTAAACTACATACTAATATAAATAGACATTTACAATGAAATCTAAACTAAATTGATCTGGTTAAAAAAGAAGCAAAAGAGAAGGGTAAGGAAGAAAGAGAATAAGTGATTACTGATCTTAGCCTCAAACATTATGAAAAAGTTTCAATTACAATTGAGTATACATTTAAGTAGTATATAGTGTAAAATAACATAATCTCAAATCTCACTACACACTAGGAAAACTTCCAAGGATGATATAAAGAAGTACAAGTAAGAAATAAATTTAATTTAAAGATTTTCTACCACACTCAAATAGCATTGGCACATTCAAATGTAGAGTAAATAAAATGAAGCAAACTCAAGATCATTCAACTAATCTAGCATAAGCACAAATTAGGAACCCTGTAATCAAAGAAGCAATTTAAAATTCATAGAAACTATTAAAATTTAAGACTTAAGACTAGAAATTGAGAGAAAAACCATGTAACAATTAACACAAATAAACTTGGACAATATTTTCAAAATTCCTTGATCATATTAACTTCTCAAAGTATACAAATTTTTCTCAAATTTCTCTCCCTTTACAAAATGGTAGTACTACCTTTTATAGGAGAACAAAGTAGTATACCAGTCAGTCACAAGATAAAAATGTACAAGAAGTAATGACAACTGTCCTTTTTCTACAAGGTTTTAGAATACACTTACATTTCTAAACTAAACTGACATGGAGAAAAATATGATAAAAAACTAGCATATACTTAAAATAATATTCTATTTCCAAAATGTTACAATGCTTCACAAAAGTGGAATATTAACTAACTAGCTGGTGGGCCCTGTACTTAGGAACTTACTTGTTTCTGTTGAAGGATGTTCATATCCTTTTGATACTCATCATTTTTTATGAGTCTCTCTAGTTCTTGTGACCATGCACTTAAACTCTAGATCCTTTAAAAAACTATTCCAAGGATTGCATTCAGATGTCCCAAACTAATTATTTTGAGCCCAAGAATCTACCTTTCAATTTGGATGTTGATTAAACCTCTAAGGATTACCATTTAGTCATTGTGTTTCACTGAACCAATGCACTTTGCCTCAGCTTCATTATTTTCAATGCATCAAACATGTCAAAGAAGGATTCATCAAACAAACTTTATATTCTAATGCTTTTTGAGACTTCAAAGACTTTTGAACCTATTCACTTGTTATTTCCTTTGGTACAAAAGTGCAATATATTTTGAGCTACCCATGGGACCTGAGAACACCACATGTCATTACTTTACTTTACAAATCTAGGAATTTAAGCCTTGGAGACATTTTGCACCTTGCCCACCAAAAGGCAAGTGAGGCAATATTCAAAAAGGGCTCAGAGCTTATAAAACCTTGAGGACCTACCATGTGTCTAACTTAGATGCTAGCTCAGTCTCTTGACCAACTATTTACCTTTGCACCATCTTTATTGATACGGGGAAGGGTGCAAGATCCTTTCAACGTTTGAAAATGTACTCACTATTTGTAAAAGGAAATGAATAAGTCTTTACCTTATAAATTTGATGAATTTGATCTAGGCATTTTCATGAGATAAAAAATTTAGGAGTCCCCTAAGATAACCATGTGTCTTTCATTAAACTCATTTGGTAATTCTTCATCTCAGTCACCAAAACACATTAAAGATGCAACATTGAAATTTCATCCAGGGCCCTAGAACTTTTCTCCTTCAAGTACAAGGCAATAATTCAATGTATGCAAAGAGACTTGGATACATTTCTATATTTTCACAATGAATCTTTGAGCACATTATATCTTCATTTTTGTTTCTTTGTGCTTATATGATGCTTATTTTCCATCTATCTATCATTTTTTGTATTATTTTTCATAAATGCCTTCAAAGCACTAGTTGTTGTTATTTAAAAATTGCCTTTGGCTTCATACCATTTGATTAGGATTAAGGATCAATGTGGGCCATTGATCATGATTTGAAACCTCACCTATTATTGGCTACCTTTATATTGATCCCCATGGTTGTGCCACTTGTCACCCTGATAGGCTTTTTGAGCTTCTATCCTACACTAGTCACATATCGAATGTGCATTTGCCATATGTCACGCCCATGGGATCTCATAGAACCTTTGAATAGTCATCGGTAATTTTGTGCCATTAGATCATTAGGGCCCAATGAAGTATGAGCTATTGATCCTATGAGATACAAGGAATTTAATCAGTGTATGACTATAACAAAGGACTTAGGTTAAAATGATTTTAGCTAAGTCTATTTCATATTAATTAACACACCACAAACTCAGGTTAAAGAATTTTATGCTAAGTTTTAAATCATAATATAAAATGACCCATTAAAAGATATAAAACATGCCCCATTATCTAGGCAAAATATTTGAAGAGATTAAATTTGATGGACTCATAAATGTCAATGACAGCCTCATGGATGTCAATGATAACCTCACAAATGTCACATCAAATTTAATCTCATGAAGTTATTTAAGTTTAGTGGGCTTAAATTTGATGGCCTCATGAACGTCAATGATGGCCTCATAGATGTCAAATTATGGTCACATGATCATCAATTTTAAGCTCATCAAGTTTCTATATTTCACAGATCTCAAATTCAATTCACTTTGTCTGATCAAGAGCCATAATGAAGTGAGATCCATTTAATCAAGATCTAAGTGAGTACATGCCATTGGTTCCTTTGGTCTTGATGATTGTGAGAGCATGGCATGGTATATTTATGGGGCTTCTTGGGCCTTGTAACTTTTCAACATTGTGTTTTCTCTATCTGATCTTTGGTCTTGATGAGGTGAGAGCCATCAATTGTGATCTAGATGTTCATACATGATTGGTATAGAATACCAAAAGCTCAAGTTTGTTAGGGTTTCCTCACTCTATCAAATTATCCCCTCATGATGAAGCGTATTCCATTGGATCTACAATGAAGTGAGGTATTTAAGTTAGGGCTTGGGGTGATAAGGACTTAGGATAAAATATTAAGACTAAGGTCTCATTCATGTTAATAAATATGATGGAGCCTTAAGATTAAGACTGAAGGCTAAATAGGTAACAAAGGGACCATGCTAAAAAATTTAAAATTGGCCTTACTAGCATGAACATTAGACTTGGTTATAAATATAGGAAATAAAGGGGGAAAATAAAAGGGACCAGGTATGGCTTTCAAGTTAAGGTTTGGTCATGTTAGGAAATATGACTAAGCCTTAACATGAAAATTAAGTTTAAGTCCAAATTAATTTGAAATGTTCCTGCTAATTTGCTCCCATTGAATGCAAATTTGAACCAAGGGCTTATGCTAAGGTTTTTAGAGGAGAGCTTTCAGAACATGAATTTAAATTCAAATTTTCACAAACCAAAGGCTAATGAAAACTTGAATAGAGTTAATCTATAATTATAAGCATGATCTCTTCATAAGGGTTCCATGAAACTTGAAACTATAAGACACAAAGACCAATTATTATCAACCTTAGGCAAGATCAAAATGAAACCATAACTAGTAAGCCAAAATTATCCAAGTGGATGATATTCAAATTCTAACAATGATCTAATCACATTGAGTTTTTAGTGTTTAGGGTTTAAAGTATCTTAAGGGCCCCAATTTTCAAAAATAGGGGGTATGTTGACCTTAACAATTCCCTTGAAGATATATTAAAACCATGGTTTTTTGATACATTAGGTCATGTATAATATAGGTTCTTTTCAATTATATCTGTAAATTTCCCAAGAATTCTCTAAAATGATTATCATATAGTAAGACTAGTTAATCTTTATAAAATTATTTATAGCAAAAATTACTATCATGACATGCTTTCTAGCTCTACTTGTGCAGTTCCTACATCTACAGTATTATACATCTATACTCATCCATATTATTTAGTTCAAGTAGTCTATTGGTTAGAGACTCATGATTTCCTAGTCACATGACCATGGTAATGCACAGGTTGGGTACTAATTATTCCATTGGCATGACTACTTCCAGACCATACACCAACTAAAAAGGTGTAAAACTTGTGGCTCATTTGTAATGCATGTGATATGCCCATAAAATCACAAGAATGCAATATTCTTAGTCATCTCTCTTGATGTCATAGATCTTTGTTAGCATTTTACCCAACACTTTAATGGAAGCTTTAGCTTAGCTATTTTACTATGGATGATATGTAATGCTTTTGTGATGAGAAATCATAAATTACTCAATCAGAGCCTTGATGGTGTTATTTAGAAAATGCATTCATCTTTCACTAAGTAACTTTATAGGACATCTAAACCTTGTGATATTTTCATAGAGAAACTTCATTTTAATCTTCATACCGCAGTTAGGTGTTACAATAAATTCAACCCACTTAGTAAAATAATCCATCATAGTGATGATATATCTTGTTTTACTATGCTTTCTTGGTGGTTTGATAGGTCCAATAAAGTCAATGCCCCATTATTCAAAAGGATTCTTAGCTAACAGAGGCTACAAAGGCATTTCATCTTTTTGTAATAATTTACCCGTGCATTGGAAGACATCATAGTGCTACACAACTCTTTGTGCATCTTGGAATAAATTTAGACACCATAACCCGCTCTATAATAGCTTGTTATCTATAGCTTCTCTTGTAAAATGTCCTCTTGTGAATCCTTGATGTGCCTCCTACAAAATTTGAGGTCATTCATATTCTAGAACAACCCTGCACAGAACTTCATCCTTCCCCAAGTGATATAAAATCCCATTGATGATGTTATATGGTAGGGCTCTAGTAAAAAAATGCTTCTTATCATGATCTTGATAGTGTGTAGGGAAGACTCCTTATTCAATGAAGTTGGAAATAGATTTGAAGTTTTCAAGAATCATAAAAACATGGAAGAGGTGTGCATTTGGAGAGTATTCTTATAATTATTCTAGTTCCTCACCATTAGGAAGGTATATGAGATGGTTTGGTCCCATGTTCTCTCATCCTAGCTTTACATTAATGTGGAATTGAAAAACATCAACCATCGAGAGATGCATCCTCCTAGTATTGGATTGTTAACAAGATATTTTAGGGTTTGATATCAATAAATACTTTGAATGATGTTACAAGGAGATAATGTCAATTTTTTTAAAGTGCAAACACAATGGCCAATTCTTCTTTCTCAGTGTTTGTGTAATTTTTCTCTATGTCAGATAATTTTTGGGTAGAAAAATGAATAAGATGGTCAAGTCCACCATCTCTTGGCTACATAAGAACAACACCAACTATGATACCTAAAACATCCACATGTACATAAAAGGGATTACTCTAGTTTAGAAAAACAAGGATGGGTATAGTAACTAATGTCTATTTCAGCTCAAGGAAAGTTGCTTAGCACTCTAAAATCTAGAAAAATTTTACATTTTTGTGTATTAAAGATTCCAACAAAGATAAAATAGTTGTTTGTCCCTTGATAAACTTATGATAGTAGCCTATATATCCCAAGAAAGTGCACACTTTGATGAAACTAATGGGTAGAGGCATACTCAAGATTATTGCCATTTTTTCTTGATCTACTAGAATGCCTTCACTACATACTACATGTCCTAACAAGACACTAAAGGGTGTAAAGAATAGGCATTTATTTAAATTCAATGTGATGTACAAAGATATAAATCATTTGAACATAAGGTGTATCTTAGACAAATGTTCTTTGAACAAGGAAAAAACTACCCAATTGTCAAGATAGACTTCTAGGAAGACATGAATGAAGTCCTTAAATGTAGTCACTATTACACAAGAGAACATCAGAGGTGCATTCTTAAGGCCAAAAGGTATAACCTTGTAAAAAAAATAACCCCATTCTATTACCAAAGTTTTTTTAACTCTATCTTCTTTTGTGATCGATATTTGATGATATCCATTGAACCCATATGTGAAATAATCAACTTCATGTCTTGCAATAAAATCCAAAACTTCATCTGTGAATGGATCATTTACACAATCATGATTTAAATATGATAATATCCACATACTCAAATTTCTTCTATCTTCTTTGGCTACACTACCATGTGGCTTACCCAGTCTACCTTTTTGATTGGATAGATTATTTCTGCATCCTACATTCTATCCATTTTAGCCTTTACTTTTAGCTTCATGTTTAGATTGAGCTTGTATGGTCAGTTCTTGGTAGGCCATGCACACTCCTTTGGTTCAATATGCATCTCAATAAGAGATGGGTCAACTCCTTAAACTTTTAAGAATTTGGTCGAAAAGACATCTTGATAATGCCTTAAAAGTTATAAAACTTCTAAAATTTTAGTTTCTATCCAATAGTCACCTATGTTCGCTAATTTTAGAAACTCCTCTATTCTGATGTTTATAATATGATTTTTGATAGGCTAATAATAAATGTTTCATTTTTATTCATTGATAGATTCTTGTATCCTTTGTTTCCCTTATTATTCAAGAATTTGGATGCTGTGTAACTTGTCTTCTTTAGTAGTTACTGTGCCATTGTCTTTGAGTGGTTATATAGATTGCTTAGGTTCAAATAAATCATTTAAATATAGATCATCATTAGAATCAAAGTCCTTCATGTCCTCTAACTTATCTTATATTTTTTGACATGGTGGTGTCAAATATTGTTCTTCTTTGTTACTAGCTTTGTATCATTGTAATGTTGAATTAAGATCAGAGGTTGCATTCTTTTGCATAGTGGATTCTATTGTGGTGCTTAAGTATTATATTCACCCATGGCATAAAAAGTGTTTGATTTTATATAGTGCATTATGAACCAAAGTATTTTCATAATAAAAAACAAAAGTTTGTATAAAATCACTATGCACTTATGCCTAATGCTTGGTTTCCCTTATGTACTCTTGGTGCATATACCATGCTACTAGTAATGGAACAAGTGTATAGTGGAAAATGTGGACCTAAAAATTTGGTGGCACACATTCCACATTCTATACTTAAACACATTTATGTATATGAATTTTAGGAAACTCACCTTCTTGAAAAAAATGGTCCATTAGTGCAAATTAACTGCATTCACTAGAACTTACTAATCATAAGCTCATAGGCCTCATCCCACTCAAGCTGGTCATTTCAATGAACTACCTAACATGTCATAACAACTCCTTTTATAACATAATTTAGAGCACTCACCCACTAGTTGATGGTTAATATATGAACTTGTAAGTGTAGAATGAATTAATTGATGTCCTTAGTTACATAATAGACATGAAGTTGTCATTTGTGCACAAAGAACATTCGCATCGATTAGAGTTCATGATCACCTCAAGCCTAGTTGAAGAGGTGGGTATCTGAATCAACATTGACAAATGAATCTATTTCCAATGGAAAAGTACCTTCCTTTATCATCTCTATATATTCCTACATGTGATCATCATCTTGATAGAGTAATTCAACTTCTAATCGAGTAGGAGATTTTGTAGACATAGATGCACATTCCTTGATGAGAAACTAGTTTACTACCAGATGCATAGCTACTAGTTTAGGCCTCCATTATGATGATGTCATCAGTTAAATGAGTAATGATTGTACCTAAGGTTTGGTATGCTCATATAGTAATTTTCATTTAGTTGGGTGCATAATGTTTGGATTTTCCTCAAAATTCACTTTCATCTAATTAGTTTCGTGCACAACATATGGAGAGTCCAGTTCAACCAAAATTATGTAAGGATTGTGTACTCTATTAAGAGGAATGATAAAAAATTTATCACCTTAGTGTAGCTCTAATTGGTTCTATACCATGTTGATAGTCATCTAACCATCAGATGCCCACTTGTTACCTATGAGCATAGGGTAATGTGTTGAAGTGGTCTTCATGTCAATGCCTTCAAAGTTAGCTTGCAATGTTAGTTCTAAAAATTTAACCTCCACATATTTTAATCTACCAATAGGCTCAACCCTTTCATAATTATCTAGGTTCAAATTTAATGGGTTTTAACTCAAAATGGGTCATCCAATGGCTTCCTAGGTAGACTGAGGAGTCATATTGACTATGCTACCAAAATTATACAAAACATTTGGAATCTCATAACTAGTAACCTCAATGTTAATGCATGTATCCACATCCCAAGGATTCTTTAATTTGACATACTATACTAGTTTTTCTATATTCTATTTTCCATGATACATACACTCTAGTAGATTATACAACAAGTTTGTGATGTTCTAGGAGATGTCCTTATTATGTAGCATGATTAAACATTTTATAGGATCTATGAGTGTAGTGACAACTCCATCTTGATACATGATGTGCACGATCAGGCCATACATTTGCACATCTATTGATGTAGCATCTCCTTCGGTAGTGTCTTGATGTTAGATGTTTTTAAACATGTGTATAACTTCATACATGAGTCCATTTTATATAGCTAGATCTAGGTATTTATTTTATTTATCCTTTCGTATTCCTTGATATTGTGACATCTCAAATCGAGGAAAACCTTTGTTTACATGCTGTTGTCATGTAACAACATTCAAGAATGCATTTTATTTAGGCTACACACTCACCATAATCACATTTTGGATGACCTTGTCCTTTATCTATTTTTCCAAGATGGGAAAATATTATATGTCATGTTGATCAAAGATTATATAGTATGCATAGTATAATTGGTGTTGAAGATTCATCAGGCAATTTCATTGTACACAATTGTATTCTCTATAGAGGTAGCATTACAAAAGAGGCCACTAATATTTATTTCCTCTACCTCTTTAGTATCCACCTTGATCTCCTCCTCTATTGGATTGATATCTACCTCTATATCCTCCTTTTGGCTATGTAGTGTTTCAATTATGGTGTTATTGATTAGTCTCTCCAATTCTAAATTGTTACTATGTAGCTAGTGGGGTCCAAATTATTTTTTGCTACTGCATTATGGCTAAGCTCTAGGGAATTACATACTTGTACTAAAAAAATGGAGGTGTCCAACTTAGTGAATGAGGTACCATCTATTTAGACCTTGAGGTTGATATCGAGGTGAACTCAAAATTCATCATGAACCTGTTTGGGTCATACAATGCTTATCAACCTCTAGGGATGGGATTGCTTGCTTCACCAAAGATATTTGATGCATAGTGATGCCGAATAAATTTTTAGTGGTGCCTTCTTTAAGATATTATAAATATTTATTTTTCTTCTCATCATGATTAGGTTATTTTTATAAATTAAAATACAAATTCTATAGGTTCTTGATATATATTTTTAGAAGATAGCATTACACTGTTGCATGCCTAACTACTCGATCGAGTTCAAAAAATTCTATCTTGATTTTAGGATAATGATTTCTATGATGTCCTTCTTTTTTTCACTCCATATAATATATATTTAGTTTAGGCTTATCTACCTTGTGGTATTGATCCATTATTTTCATGAAAGCTTGTAATGTGTTTTCAATCCTAGAATTGGCAATAGGGGCTTCTCCATAATATTCAATCTACTCTACCTACAAGGTAGAAGCTCTAGCATCTGCTTTCATAGCATATTAAATTTATGTAGTGGTAAACCTAATCCTAGAGTGTAGTTATTTGATGAACCATGCAACTTTGTCTTTATCTATTATTGAAAGTTATACTTTATTCATCACATTAGAGAATTTATGGTCATAGTCATAGACTAATTCTATATACTTTTACCTTATCTCTTTTAGATCTTGTATAGTCTAACTAGTGCATTTTTTGATCTTGAATTCTATAATGAGCTAATCCTCAACATCTTAAAAAATTTATTGATAAATGCCTCTTTGGTATATGAACTCAAGTACCCTTCTTGTGAGTTCCTCTACTAGCTCACACTTCTTGACAACTTCATCAGTGATGCCCTTAGCTTGCCATCTCATCTTGTAAGTTAGTAGGTACTATTTAGGATCTATAGACCCATCATAGATGGATAAGTTTATGAATCCTCTTAGATGACTCATCATGTTAACTGGTATGGATGGAGTATGATACACATTTATTATTGGAGGATATTATATTCTAGGTGATCCTACCTACGTACTACTCTATGCAATATGAGGGTTATCATGTAGACTATGTTTTTTTACACTTCCTTTTCTTATCTATTTGGTTTCAACAAATCCTTATGAATTCAAATAATTTATAAATAATTTGGTTTTAATTTCATAACCCTAACAATTTACATGATCTAAAAATGGTCCTCCCCAACTACTATCTTCCTATCCACCTAGCTGAAAGTTTCTACTAGAATATAAAAGATTGGGCTGTAGGGATGTGTGCTCTTTTGGTGAATGGATTTTTATACAACTTCTTTTCATTCTACACTTAAACCTATATTTAACCTATGACTATGTTATATATCTCTATGTAATTATTCTTCTTATGATAATACCCTTTCTTGTAGTTGCTCACTACATCTATCATCTATCTATTCTACTTCTAAACTATTCTTGCCTTCCTCTCTGCACATCTCATCTTCATCTCATTCTTCATCATCTCACTATATCTTCTAGAATTCATCATCCTCTTTCTTCATTCTTTATTCATCCTCTTGATCATCACATATTTTCACTCATTCATCATCTAATCTACTACTAATCTTACCTCTACTCATAACGACCTAGGTATTCTTCTACTTATTCCATCTATTCTATTATCACAATTCCTATTTTGAATCTAGACTTTTTTTATGACTCTTTTCCCCTCATGTATCCATTCTAGATTCAGGTTCAAGCCTTACTAACTCATATAACCATAATTTACCATCATGTCTCACACATCCCCATAAACCTAAAGTGAGTACTCCATATTGGTTGGAGTAGGCACCATGGCCTTATCCATAACCAACATATTTATCAGAAGAGGTAGTCAATGCAAATTTTTTTCTCTAATTTCTTGAATAAAATGGTATTACACAAATTCAAATGCTATATATCCTTGTACTATAAAATTGGTGATGTAGCTATATATGATGGTAGTAACCCACTATTCTAATGCTCTCATATAGTTAGTTTCTAATTTCATCAATTAGTCTATCTTCTCTTCAATCCAGGTAATTGTTTTTTCATTTGGGATTGAAGTAATAGTATTCCAATCTTGTTAGTCAATTAGTAGTTCAGGTAATTTTCACCTAAAAAATTCATATATCTATCTGTAGATGTTCTCATAAATAATTTCATGTGTGGTAAGACCAATCCTTTTAGATTCTTCTTCTATGAATTTCCATACTTTTTGGTCTAACCATGTTTCAATGTCTCACTACCCTGGTAGCCATCTTAACGTAGTTTCCTCAAGAATGAGTCGATCCATGTTCACCACACCATTTTTAGTAAAGGTTCTTAATATAATAGAACATGATAAGGATGAAGATATCTAGGTTTTACTCAAGTGTGTAGGATAGTGTAGAGAATTCATATCTAACAAGGAAAATAAAATCATAGAAAAGATGAATTATCATGTGATAGATAGGAATTAAGATTAACCATTACTTTATTAAGGTTTACAAAGCATTTAGATTAACTTAGATATAATTAAACTAACCATTAAACATAATATCACATGTAAGGACTAAAATAATAAAAATAATAAGTAACCATAACCAAATAGTGTATATTGATCTCGACAAAAAATTCCTTCTTTTCCTTCATATAAGCATACACATATATAGTCATTTACAATCTCTGAATATTCACATTATTCTTTTACTTTGGTGACAAAAGAGGAGAATATTCATCTACTATCCTTTTACAAGTCATGGAGGATAAGAAAAAATACATATAGCTAACAACTAAATCTATAACACATGAATATCCGAAGAATATCATGTGCAACTTTACTATCTATGTTCTTCTCCCAACAACCAATGGTAGCCATGGCATCTGCTATCCTGCTATTGATTAATTTTACTTTTTTAAATTGGATAAATACAAAATATAAATTTAAAATATCTACCATTCACTTATAAGGGATCAACTTATCATCATAAGCTTGAAACTCATCTTTGACTTGATTAATGATAAGTTTAGAATGACAAAAGATAAGAAGATGTTGGATACCCCATTGAATATCCAATTTGAGACCAAATATAAGATATTAATACTCTATAATGTTATTGGTATAAGGTAAATCAATTATGAAAGCTTTGGGAACATAATCCCTATCTGGTGTGACTAGAAAAATACCTGGCCTTGATCCATGGTTTGTGAAGGAACCTAAAGAATAATTTCTAAACTAAAGATTCACTGATATAAATTATTAATTCATCTAGAAATTATACAACAAAAGGTAATTTGTCTTTGATAGGTGATTCTACTAATGCATCTTCTAAGACCTATCCCTCAATTTTTTTTGATTAACATACTCAAGATAAAAATAACTAAGGAACATAACCCATTCAGCCATCCTTCCTGTTAAAGCTATTCTAGATAGAAGATACTTGAGAGGGTTTATTTTTCAATGATTTTAGTTTGATCATTGAACATGTAATGTATAATTTTTATGAAATAAAAACAATTGTAAGATATGCCTTTCCTATTTGAGAATAATTAAGTTCATAAGATATCAAAGTCTTGCTTAAATAATACACTACTATTTCTTTCCCACTATCATCATGTTATGTCAACAATGCCCCCAATGCAAACTAAGTAGCTATTATAAATAGCAAAAAAGTTATACCAGTAATAGGTGGAATTAATACTAGTGAATTAGAAAGATTTTATTTAAGGTGATAAAATGTTGTTTCACAATTCTCATTCTAATTGAAAAGAGTGTCTTTTAATAGAAATGTGAGAGGGTGATAAATATTTATAAGCTATGATATGAAACACCTAATTTCTTAGATTTTACCTTATATAATTTTATTTTTTTTGATATTTTATGGTGGTGGCATACACATGATAAATTAAACCTTAGAAACATCAAATTTTATGACACATTGTGAAATAATGAAACCTAACAACTTTCTTGATGTCATGTCAAACACACACTTCTTTGAATTTAATCTCATCTTATATTGTTTCATGTGTTCAAAGATGTGATGAAGTATTTGAGGATGTTCTTCTCAAAATTTATATTTTTTAAGTATGTCATAAACATAGTCCTCCATAATATCATGAATTATATTATGAAAGATGACTGTCATTACTTGTTGTTGGTATGTAGCTTTAACATTATTTAGACCAAAAGGAATCATTTGGTAGCAAAACTTCCCCCATGGTGTTATGAATGTTATTTTGTGTTGGTATTTAGTATAAATTTTGATTTGGTTGTACCCTAAAAAACCATCTATTAAAGACAATATTTCATGACCTATAGTAGAATCCATTATCATGTTGATATTGAGCAATGGGAAATCATATTTTAGAAATGCTTTATTGATATCATAAAAATATGTATAGACTCTGATTATTAATATATTTTTTGATACTAAAACTTTATTAGATATCAAATTTGAATAGTTGATAGGGTGTATGAAACTAATTGCCAGTTGCTTCTTCAACTATTCTTTCACTAATAACACTGTCTTAGGATTCATATTACAAACTTTTTATTTGATGGGTTTGGCCTCTAGATGTACAATATGATGATGAAATACTAGTAATGGATCAAGCCCTAACATATCTAAATAAGACCATGTAAAGACATCAAAAATTTCTTGAATAAAAAGTGTAAGTATTTCTCTTTCTTCTTGAGTAAGGAGACTGCAAGTTTAATAATTTTGGGATATTTATCTATTCTAATGTTTACATGAATAATATCCTCAACTAAGAGAATTGAATCTTATTTATAGTTTGGGGGTGGTGGAGGAATATTGAATTCCTCCTCAAGGTCCACTTTATTTGAAGTAGATGTTGAATTGATGTGTTGATATGGTTTTTATTCCCCAAAGTATGCAGAATTATCCGACTAAATAGAAAACCCTTTTTTATGATCCCCTCATGGAATGTGGTTCTGTGTTTTCAAGAATTCTAAAATTGCCTCATTATTTTGGAAATGATAATTCATATGTGCTACATGTTAGTCCCACTTTATTAGGGATGGATACATGAGGTCTAGTGTAAAAATGGTATTTCATAGAAAAGATTAGTGAGGGCAAGGTCTTCAAAGTGGCTAAGAATAAAACCTATTTCATTGTCTGAATAATCATCCACTGACTCATTATAAGAGTGAATTTGGAAAAGTGTGAGATGTACATTGAGTGGATTAAACCCTATGCCATGAGTGGCTTCATTTACTTTTAACACTATGGTTCAATGGATCCTTTTTCATGGATATAGAGGCCTTTATCTTTATAATTCATAATATTACACATAATGGATTTTATGACAAGATATTTATGGTTGGTAAAACAAGTGGCTAATTTATCAAAGTAAAGCAAGGAAGGATTTAAACCTTCAATATTTTCATATGAAAGTAAACCACCCTATATAGAATTTATTTTTTAAAATATTTTAACCACTTGGGTATCTTTTTTATCATAGGGCTTTCCATAATTATGTGGAGTTATATGGATTGTGCCTGTATAATTAATTTCTTGGATTATGTATTCATTCATGCCTTTATCAATGATTTTGAAATGGGAAGAAGAGGATGAAGATGATTTGGTAGTAGATGGTTGGTTGGAAGCGTGCTCAATAGAAGGCTAATTGGAAGATTGTTCTATAGATGGTTAATTAGATGCTTCACTAGTGGAAGGCTTTTATATGGAAATGGAGGTAGTCGGTGGGTTAATCCAACCACCAAGAGGAGGTTTTTGAAATAATGTTTTAGGATGAAAATAGTGAAGGATAATCCTCAATAGGAGTAAATTTGTCATCAATAACTAATAAATAATTAGATTTTAGATATCTGCCTTCCAATATCTTACTATATTGGAAGGGTTGAAGATCACCTTGAATGGTTGCTTCCATACCTTTATGTGAAAATTTAAAACATTGGTGTAGGGTGGATGGTATAACATTCATTGAATGTATCCATAGATGTCCAAAAATTATGTTATAGGGTAAATCAAGATCAAGCACATGTACTAGTGTTTCTTTTATAACATACCCCACCAACAAAGGAAGATAAATTGTACCCATAGATTGTTTCTTAGTGTTATCATATGCCTTTATTTTGATAATATTAGTTTTCAATGCTATTGATGAATATTCAAAGTGTTTTATTAGCCTTAATGTACATAGATTTAATGCTAAGCCATTGTCTATAAACACCCTCTTTACATTATTCTTAGAGATAATATATTTTATGTACAATGGGAGATTGTAAAAATGGTCAAATGTTACTTGATTATTAGTTTAGAAATTTCCTACTAACACTTGGAAGCTTGAGTGGTTGATTGATTAAGGGATGCTATAATTTTGAAGGACTTTGTAAAAAATGTATTCATATATAGGTGATGTCTTGAGAAGGTCTAATATGGAAATATTTGTGGTGTCTTCTCAAGATGATCAATAATGTTGTAGTTACGTTCAACATTAGATGATGATGCACTTAGAATGGTAATTTTTACATGAATTATATTGACAACACACTCTTAATGTTTCAGAGTAATGACATTGACATGATTGTGCATAAAATCAACACTAGTAACTATAGATTTAAAAGGATGACTAGTTTGGTTGACATTACTAGCTTCAGGTTGTTCTTGTTTTTGCTTACCTTTTTCTTATTCATGATTTGGGAATGGATCTTGGTATATCCCCAAATTTTGGTTGTTGGATGTATATTATGTTTAGTTTTTAATGTATATGTCCCCTTGATTAATGAGGTCTTAAACATAGTACTTGAAGTGCATACACTGATTAGTAGAATGTTCCTTTACCCTATGATATTCATAGTATTTGTCTTCTTTATACCAATCAGGTTTAGGAACATTCTCATTGAAAGGTTTGGTGTTTGGACAAGTGATCATATTAGCGTGGGACAACTTTTGAAAAATGTTCTCACAATTATCACCCAATTATGTGAACTTACATTTAGGTCTACCTTGTTAGGATTGACCACCAAGAATGGCTATGTTATTAATGGGTTGAATGTGTAAATTTTTTGTTAATTTGGTGGGTTTTGAAATTGTTTAACATTAGTCACACCATTTCTAACACTATTATTATTATTTTTAAATAAATTAGGTTTTTCAATTGGTTTGGAAGAACTATTTTTGGTTTTAAATATCTTGATCACACCTTTATTGATTAATGTTCACTCAACTTAGACCCCCCTTTTAATTATTTCATCAAATGACCTTTGACAAAGAAGTAATAAATGATGTCCCAAGTATGAGTTGATATTATTCATAAATATATCCACAAGTTTGGTTTTAATAAATGACAATGTAAAATGACTTGCCATTGCTCACCATCATTGTAATAAGGAAGAAAAGGTTTTTCCATTGCATTATTTGGTGTTATGTAAATCTACTATGGTCAAGTATTTTTCAATATTATAGGGAATTTGATGAAAAAAATTCTCAGAAAGGTCCTAAAAAATGAAGATCAATTCTTTAGGAAGATGTGAAAACCATTAAAGGGATTGAACCTTGAGACTTCATAGAAATAATTATAACATAGACTTGTTTCTATAATCAACATACACACATGCATGATAAAAGCATGCAAGGCATTCTTTAGGATCTATTTTACCTTTGTATTTGTAGAATTTTTAGAGTTAAAATTACTTACGAAAAGGTGTTGTCATGGTACTTAAGTTATAAAGGTATGAACAAATTTCCTCAAATTTAAATTATTTTTTCCTAGAACAAGAACCATCTTGTAAGCCTTAAACCCTATCTTTAATGTTTTAGAATTATTGTATAAAGTATGGAGATAGTTGGTTTATTTGACATAATAGATGGTTGACCTATTAAGGAATTTATGTTGGTTTGATTTTATGTAAATTGGTTAAGTGGTGGGTTGAAGTTATCAGGAGGTAGATTAGAAAGTTAAAATTTTGTGGATTTACAAAAGGGTTGGGATTAGTGTTAAAACCAAGGTTTGTTGGGTTAGGATTGGTGTTGAAACCAATGTTTATTTGATTAGTATTAGTGATTAAGGTTGATGTTTTTGGATTGGGATTGCTTCTAAATTTAATATTTGGGTTTTGTTGATTTGGGTTTGTGTTAAAGTTAAAGTTTTTTGATGTATGATTGGTGTTAAAGTTTGTGGGGTTTGGGTTAGTATTATAACTAAAATTGGATTGTTCAAATAAGTTAGGATTGAGTTGTTGTGGGTTTGTGTTATAGTTTAAGTTGAATGGGTTAGAAATCATGTTTAAGTTGGAATTATTTTGACTTGGGTGAAGTTAATTTTAGCTTGAGTGAAATTGGTTTTAGTTTGGATTAAAGTTAGGATTTGTGTTTAAATTTAAGTCATTTGGGGTAAAATTTGTGTTGAGATTGGGGTTGTTTGAATTAATTGGGTTTAAGTTTTGGTTTGGATGTGAGTTAATCATATGGTTAATATAGGTGTTAAGGTTAAATGAAGGGTTTGGATTTGATTTAAGCAAATTAATGTTAAGATGGGTTAGATTTGGATTGGATAGAAACAATCTAAAAGTATTGGGATGAGGAAACTGATTTTGTAAACCACTATTTAGATTAGGATTGTTGAGAATACATGAAGTAATGCTCAAGCTTGGATTGGATAGTTAGATTGGTGAGCTAGAATGATGGTTGAAGATTTGATTTTGATTTGGATTGGTAATGATTTGTGAGCCTTATAAACTTTGATTTTAGTTGATTTGTGAGTTTGAATGAAGATTTAAACTTGGATTGATTTGATCATGGATTTGTGAACCTAAATGTACATTCAAGTTCAGTGTGATTAGATTTAGATTGGTTAAACTTAAATGTATATTCAAGTTTGGATTGGTTTGATGTGTGATTGGAAAACTTGAATGAATATTCAAGATTTAGTTAACTGGATTTATGATTGGTGAGTTTGAATGCATGTTCAAACTTAAATTGGTTAGATTGATATGTAAAGGCAAATTATTATTCACATTCACATTAGGATGAGTAAGATTTTGATTACAAAAAGGATTAGTTGTTTTATAGGATTGGAGATGCATAATCTCTTGGTTGACATGGTGTGCATGGGTTCACTTAGAAAATCCATGACTTTCTTGGGAGGATTCTTCATGAAGGATAGTTTTCCATTTTTCTTGAGAGACTTGGGGATTAGGATTTGAGGATCCTAAGAGGGTATTTATACCCTCTAAATATCATTGTGATGTAGATTAATCATGAATGAAAGGTGAAGTATCTTTACTTACAATCAACTATTGTATGTTTTTAACATCAAAACCAGGTGGGAATTTTGATCCTAAGCCCAAATATTGAAGAAAGACTTCATTTTTTTTGGACATGATGTATTGGTAAAATGAGGGAAGAGGTAAGATAGCTTTAAGGATACCCTCATATTGGTAAGCCCTTCCTTCTTATTGTTAAGTAATTTCATGTATTTCTACATGATGTTCTTGGCTTCTGAATTGAAAAGGGTCATTACCAAATAACATAACCCTTAAATTAGTAGTATTAAGCATGAAGATTTGAATTGTGATAGGTGAGATGGTTAGGGATAAAGGAATTGAATCAAATAAATGAAAAAATTAAACTAAGAACAATAACCAAAGTGACTAAAATTTTTGATTGCTAACTAATTACTTCTAAGTTTTGAGAAATTTTGATTTCAAGATTTGTTTGGATAACTTTAAAACTCAAAATAACTTCATTTTCACTCAAGGATAATGTAGTTTATGGTAAATCACAAGGAAATAAAAAATAAAGTCCTACTTTAAACAATCACGTAATTACACAAAAAGGTGAAAATATAGGATTAAGTTCATGAATAACTTTTATGCCTTTTAATGTTACTTACATGTCCGTGATATCAATTTTAGCCTAATATTTCAAGGCACTAACCATGAGGGATCTTAATATTTCCATGGCCCATTGAGTCTAATCTTAAGGGTGTGTGGAAGGTAACTTATTAACACTAACTATTAACTTATGCACCAAAGTTGAATGATAAATAGGATTTATCAAGCTTAAGGTTTTCACAAGCTTATTTAAAGGGGAGTCCTTTGATATACCTTTTGGTATGTTGAGGTCTGATTCTATGAAAGAAATTAATTGAGAAGACACACACTATTGGGTCTTGTACCAACATGCCCAACATAGACGTAGGGGTCTTAGTGTGTTGATAATCAACAAAATCATATTTTGAGACACCTATTGCAACTCTAGGTATTGAAGCATGCATATCATAATGTGCTTAAAACACACAATCAATTAAGCCTTTGAAATAGTTTGATATAAATTTATATACCTCATCGATATATGGGGTTTGGCCTACTACATGGTGGTGAAATTTATAGTCAATAAAGCCCCTATAAAAATAAATAAAAAGTTAATACCTATCTTTGACTCTCACTTATCATCACTAATGTGATGCCAAGGGAAGGACATACACACAATCACAACTTGGGTAACACAAAATTTTTGAAATTGATTTTGATTCCTAGGTATCATCACCAATGTGATGCCAAGGGAAGAACATACATAATTTCAACACAAATAAAATGCTAGAAAACAAAAACGAATTAACTATAAGAAATCAAGAATGAGCTAATTACTAGAAATGAAAATAAAAATTGTGTTGATGCATTGAGGCCTGATCATATGAAATAAATTAATTGATAAGACACACACTATTGGATCTTGTCCCAACATTCCAAACATAGACGTAGGGTTCTTAGTGTGTTTATAATAAACAAAATCATATTTTGAGACAACTATTGCAACCCTAGGTATTGAAGCATGCATATCATGATGTGCTTAAAACACACAATCAATTAGGCCTTTGAAATAGTTTGATATAAATTTATATACCTCATCAATATATGGGGTTTTTCCTACTAAATGGTGGTGAAATTTATAGTCAATAAATCCCATATAAAAAGAAATAAAAATTTAATACCTATCTTTGATTCTCAGTTATCATCACCAATGTGATGCCAAGGGAAGAACATACACACAATCATAACTTGGGTAACACAAATTTTTTGAAATTGATTTTGATTCCCAAGTATCATCACCAATGTGATGCCAAGGGAAGAGCATGCATAGTTTCACCAAAAAGAAAATGCTAGAAAACAAAAATGAATTAACTCTAAGAAAGCAAGTATGAGCTAATTAATAGAAATGAAAATAAAAATTGTGTTAATGCCTGAAAGTGTATCATAGGGTTTATATAGTGTTGAGAAACACTCTTCTCATTTATAGATTCAAAGAATCCATTACATGAGTAACTAGTTGTGATATTCTTGATATCTTTGGTGGAAATATTGTAAAACTAATTAACTATTTCACAAAATGATGATATAACTGGTTGTTGCGAGCAAACTTGGTCTAAAAGCTAACTTGTGAACATGAAGATAATCTAAGCTAAGTATAGTGAAAAATGATCAAAACCTAAGTCTAAAACCTAAGATACCATGTATATTTACAATGAAAAGCTAAACTATAGTGAATAGATCAAAAAATAGGCAAAAGGGTAGGGTAGAAAGAAAGTATTCTAATTTTCAGTCCAGACATTATGATAAAGTTTAAATTTCATCAAGATATACATTCGAACCAATACATGACATGAAATATCTAAAGTATATATCCTAAAATATACCAAGAAAATTTATAGGGGAAAGGTGAAACAATGCAAATAATAAATCAAAATCACTTTAGAGATTTACTTCTATAAAATAATTGCATTACCACATCCTCAAAGAAAGTAGGGAAAATGAAATGAACTTAAAATCCTTCAATAAACATAACATAAGCAAAAGTTAAAAACTTTGAATTCATATATGCACATCTATAATCTATGAAAACAATTCAAATATGAACATGTAAATAGATAATTGAGAGAGCAACCATAATAACAAACACATAAACAAATACTAGACACTCTTTGTAGAATTCTTTGCTTGTATTAATTGCTCAAAGTTTACACAAAGTTTTTTGATTAAAAACTCCCCCCTTTCTTACAAATGACAATACCCCTTTTATAGAAGACTAAGGAGGTATGTTGATCAAACATAAAAAATGACAATTGTATAAGTGTCTTAGAAAATTGTCCTTCTACAATGTTCTAGAAATAGACACTTACTAAATCGATTGACCTATAAGAAATGAACTTTACAAGTTGAAAATTCTTTCACAAAATAATATTATTTAAAAATATGTACATTTTTAGTACAAAAATAATATGCCAAAGTCAAAAATTTTGACTTTGATAAGCAGTTGTTGTTGCAGTCCCTTATCTTTGTACTTGACCCTCAACATTTGTTGTCAAATATAACTTGACATCCTCATTTGAAACATGCTTTTGAGTCATCATTTTTAAAATATTGATCAAATTATCCAATTATAAACAATAATTCAACCTTATCTTAGCTCAATTGTAGTGAAAAAAAAGATAATTGGGGCAATCCGTACACTCTAGGGTTTTTTGGAGGTTTACATAGAGCTTCAATGGTGGAAATCAAGTTTTAAATATGAGTTTTCATGACTTAGATTTTGATTGGATCATGTATTTATACCTTTCATGTGTTCATGTCTACAATATCTCCAAATATGACATATTCTACCTATGTGGTATTGCCATGTCACATTGTTTATTAAATTTTAAAATGTGACCATTCATCATTTTTAGACATGTGTCACCTTCACATGAAATATTGAGGCTTGATTAAATTCACACCATTGATATTTTATGGAGTCTCCTAGTTTTGGATTTATCTTAGACCATTTATTATTTTCAAGATCCCAAGATTTTACCACTTGGTAGTTCTATGGACTCTCTTTGTATATTGTAAACTTGGTCAAACTTTATTATGCCATGTGGAAACTTCTCATTTAGTCTGGGCCCTTTGAATTATTGAATCTTTGCTCACTATTGATTTTGATCTGAGTGATTGAACACCATTGGTTGATATCCATTTCATTCATTATGGTTGTGATACATGTCATTACCTTATTCATTCTAGGCTATTTGAAAAGTCTACCTTCATTTACATCATTGATCTACTAGATGCACAATCAAACACGTGTCATTGATCCTTGTTGCCTTGAAAATAGGTTGAATGATCTCATGATACTTGTAAATTTTTGCATTCCTTCATAATATCTTTGGAAATTTGAATCTTTATTAATCATTAGATCTTTGATCTACATCCAAGATCATGACACTTATCACTCTCACATTTCATCTTAAGAGATTTGACTATTTGACTCAGGTGGGTGCCCACATACCATTGATATTTGACTCAGGTTGCCAAAATCTTGACACTTGGAATCTTCACATTAATTTGTTTTTATGGGAAATGAAAATAAACTAAGTAAAGACTCAAGTAATATAAAGAGACTTTAGATAAAATTTTAGACTAAGGTTTTAGTTGTGTTGATGAACATGATTAAAAATTTAGGATAAAAATTTAAACTAAGTTTAAAATATAATAAAGTGCTCTCACATAAATTTTAATCCCACGTAAATTTGAATTCAATTCAAAAGAACTTAGGATAAAATAATTAGAATAAGGTTTTTTGGATATTCAAACATGAATTCAATTAATCTATTAAAAGACCAAGGTTTAATCAAAATAAAGGGTCAAATTAACATTAATGTATAAAAACTTGAATATTATTCACACAACGAGACTCCATTAAACCTACAAGTTGGAAACACATGAAGGATGAAGTAAAATAATGATCATATGCAAACATGTCAATTAAGATAGTGGTGTGGATGATCTTCAAATAAAGAATTTTGATCATGTAAAATTTTTAATTCAAAGCATAAATTTGAAGAATTTGAAACAAGGGTCCTCATTTTTTAGAAATGGGGGTATGTTGACCTAAAAAAATGGTGACTTCTAGGGGTAACATAATAATATGTTAGAATTTAGAGACTCTTGGTTCAAACTAATAACCAGGCTACTTATTCCACTTGATCAAGTACCATTATTAAGATCAACTTATAATTAAAACAAGTCTCACACATGAAAAATTAGGATCAAACATCAAAACTCAATCATTTCATGTGTGCGCTTTGATTATACTTACTACTTGCCATAGAATTTAGATAATAAATTTATAATTTCACAACTTTAATCCTTAACATTTGAGTTGTAACATATTTAGATGTTCATTAAGAATCATGCTTTCAAAAGGGAAGGATTGGGCATTGCTCTGCTACTAGCTAGGCATCTATAGCCTTGATAGACATGCCTTTGGCTCTACTCTAGGCCTTGTTCCACTACCAACTAGACATCCATATCCTTAGTGGAGGTTACCAAAATCACCTTTTCCTATAAAGATTTTGAATTTTGTAATAATGATTTTATTTTTGTATTTTTTAGATATATTTTTCTTTCTAATAAAGGTTAGGAACTAGAATTATCTAGGTTTTAGAATTTGGTCAAATGTTTGATCTTCATATAATCATCCTTGGTTATAAAATTCATCCCAAGAAATAATGTTCTTTAAGTGCTAACATGACTTTGTTATAATAATTCAATCTTTCATTCTACATATGCAATACTCATTGGAATCAAACATAAATTAGAACAAGGTTTAAGATATTAAGGAACAATTAACCTACTCGTTAGTCCTCACCAATTTATCAAAATCATAACATCAAGCTTATAATTCTAAGATCCATGATCAATCATTGTTGAGAAGTCATAACTACATTCTTAACTTATGAAGTTCCTTTTGAGAAACTAAATAAATCTTGAGTTGAGGAATGTCTAAAAAATACTTATTGAAAGCAAGAGGAAAAGTAGAGAAAGCAAACACACCAAACAATCAAACAATAAAAGGCAAACAAATATATATAAATAGTATGTATAAACAAGGAATAAAAAGAAAACAAAGAAAAGCCTACATATACTAATTCTAACCAGTTTTACAAATTACTCCATGAAGACTTGTGGTGGAAGATCAGAGAAGTAATTCTTGAGGTACCATTCATTAGTTGACAATGTAAATTCTAATCCCTACAAGTATTTGAGCTTAAAGGTGTTGTCTCCCAATGTCTCAATAATATGATATGGACTAATCCATAAAAGAGTGAACTTCCCATGTTTGCCTTTTAGTTTTGAGGCTTTGTCCCAAAGAAGAACTAGGTCTCCTTATCTAAACACCTTGATCTTTGAATGATTATCAAACCATCTTTTGACTATGGTTTGATGTCTGCCGAAGTTGGAAAATTCTTCTTCCCTTGAATTTTCCATTTGTATGATGTCAAGCAGCCTTGAATTAGTAAATTCTTGATCTTCTTCCATGTACTCTTGAATGAACTTGTAAGTTGGTAACTTTAGAGTAATGGGGAGTATTGGTTCTTGACCACATACTAGAAAAAATGGTGATGTTTTGAGAGCTTGCTTCACTCTAGTTGTATCTACCTAAAGGGCATACTTAAGTAATTTATGCCATGTTCTTAGTTTGTTAACTATAAACTTTTTGATACACTTCATCAAGTTATTATTACTTGAATTTGATACTCCATTACCTTAGGGGTAATGGTTTGATGAAAACTTGAGAAATATGTTGTTATCATAGGCCCACTCAGTCATTTAAATGGATATAAAATCTGATCCATTATCATAGACTAATGAAACTAGTGTCCCAAATCTTGTGCAAATATTCTCTTCTAAGAACTTAATTACATATTTAGTTATACATTGTTTTGTTACCACTACCTTTGTCCATCTTGTGTAGTAATCAGTAGTAGTGAGAACATATTTGTGTCCATCTAAAGAATTGGGGTTAATGATCCCTATAAAGTCTAATCCCAATTGAGAAAAAGGTTTATCAACAAAAATAGGATTTAACGACATAACTGATTTTGGCTCCTTAGTGTTGAATATTTGACATTGATAACACTCTCTAACATGTTTGTGAGGATCCTTGAAGATAGTAGGCTAATAGTAACTTGCCCTCAGGATCTTATGAGATGTTATCCTTCTAGAGGGATGTCCACTTCCAATATTTTCATGAAAATTTCTTAATATCTCAGTTGCTTCTTCCTTCAAAACACATCTTAGGTAGATGCCTTCATAGTTATTTCTATAGAGCACTCCATCTTTGATCAGGAAATGAGCTACCTTGAGCCTCAAGGATATTCTTTTCTCTCTACTCAAATCCTACAGGAAAATAACCATTGATTATCAAATGAATAATTAAATCATATTGATCATTAGGTTGAAAATATTATTGATCAACCTACATGACACTTAATTTAGGATTAGTATTAGAAATTAATTAAATCAATCCTTAACACCTTACCAGCTTGGATTTTTTCATCTCAAGATCATAGTCTTAAAGTATAGACATCCATTTACCTCTTCTCTCTCCTAGTTCACATTGAATCAACATAAGCTTAGTGGCAGGGTCTGGCAATATTGCATGCACTTTATTCTTAAGAATATAGTGTCTAAAATTCTTTACTACCTTAACTAAAGTAAATGCTTGTTTGTCAATTAGAGAGTAGTTTAACTAAACATTATTAAAATCAGTGCTCATAAATGCAATAGGATGGTCACATTGATCTATTTTTTGAGTTAGAACTAAAACTATGGTATGATCCAAAGCAAAAGAATAGAGATATAAATGTTTTTTGATATTTTGACTTATCAGCATAAGGGCTTGTCCAATTTAAAATATTTTTTTACTCTTCATTCCATATGACTTAGGCATATTTCTTTAACATGTCATTTAATGACTTCATAATCTCTATAAAACTAGCAATAAACTTTCTCACAAAATTTATTTTACCAAAGAAAGAATTTAAATATTTTTTTATTGTAGGGGTTTCTATCTTGGATTTGGAACTAAATCTATTAGGATCTATAGAAATTCCATCCTTATTTATAACATCTCTTAATAATTTCCCTTTTGTAACATAAAAATGCTTTTTTTGGGATTGAGGGAAATTACATACCTACTACAATGTTCAAATACTTGTTACAAGTACATAATATGATCTTCCCTATTTTTAGAAAACATAGTTAGATCATCCATATAGATAATAATGCACTTACGTATGAGACCTTAAAAAGAATGATCCATAGATATTTGAAATGTTGCTCCTACATTTATGAGCCTAAAAGGCTTTCTCTTTTAGGTAAAAGTGCCCTATTTAGTAGTGAATACAATCTTCATTCTATCCTCCTTGTTCACAAGTACTTGATTATACCCTAAAAAATAATATAAAAAAGACATCATAATAGAACCATTAATAATTTGAATGACTTGGTCAAGATAAGGTAAAGGATAGTTATCCTTTTTAGATGACCTATTCAATTTTCTAAAGTTTATGCATAATCTAATTTCTCTATTCTTCTTCCTAACTGGTACTAAATTAGCCACCCAAGTAGAATGTATAATAGGAAAAACTATTTTTGCATCTCATAGAGTCTTGACCTCTTTATATATCAATAGTTATAGAACAGGGTTGACTGGTCTTTATTTTTATTTAAAGATTTTTCAAGATTATTTCAATGGTATAATATGGGTAATGACTCTCAGATCAAATATATTTAAGTCTTAATATGACCATGCTATAACATCTTTGTACTTGGTCAATAAATCTTTAGCTCTTTTAGATTTTATGCTTGTACAAGCTATACTAATGTTCACCAACTGAGGTTGATCTTATGTTCCTAGGTTAACTACATTGTAATCTTTCCTATTCACTTTAGGGACTTTGACAGTCTTAGCTAGTTTGTCTTTGTCAAACATTATTTTTAAGAAAATTATGCCTTTGGGGGAATCTTATTGTCATTCAATTGAATGATCTTATCATTTATTTTGTTATCATCAAGAGTATTCTCATTGACCTCATATATGATGTGAGACTCAAATAATCCTGAGCTATTCATGAAACATATGATCTGTTGATCATAATTGAATACTTTTAAATGGTTGACATTATTAGGAATTGAGGGACACAAAATCAATTAAATGGTAAGGTTCTCCAATTTGGAACTTTAATTTGGCATAAGATTGGCTACAACTGAGGCTAGCTCATTAGCAGCTTGGATATTTTCTCTAGAAATTGACACAATGTTAAAAGCATCAAAGTATTCAATTAAGTCCCAAACTCTAAAATTATATTTCTTAAGATAAGAAAATTTTCATTAGTATTTTATTTTAACTTGATTAACTACTTATTTAGAATCACCATACAGTAGAAGTTTTTTGACCTTATGTTTGATAGCAAATTACAATCCTAGAATTAGTGCTTCATACTTTTCTAAATTATTAGTGCAAGTAAACTAAATTTAAAAGGAAGAATTTTACTCTTTCTTGATGGGATTGATTAAAATAATACTTTCTTCTAATCTAGACTTACATCTAACACCATCAAAATATAGTTTCCACATTTTAGGCATAGCATGAGAATCTTTAGAGTCACATACCTTAGGAGTATCAAGAGTGTAAACTCCCAAATTAAAATTGACCATGTTGACATTTTCATTTGTTGCACTGTATTTAGTGATCATGTGCTTCATCTTGGGCTCCTTCTCTATCCTAATTTGATTGGGAACTCTTCTCCAAGTTAGTCACATATGAGAATAATTAATTAACATGTAACCATTCAAGGCCTTTGTCCAATCTCTACTAAGTATCATCCCATAGGCATTAGGTATGTCCACCACTTGGATGTCTATGAATTATTGTATTCTTGGCTCAATAGCAAGTTGAATATGAACATTCAATAATTCTCTAATTACTTTAACCCTTGATTTGTCTAATTGAGTAACTACCCTATTAGACTTAATTAGATTTAAACCAAGTTGCTCACAAATACCTGATGGCATGATATTAAAATAAGCACCTAAATCAAACAAATCATTATGGAAGTTTTAACTGAACTCTAATTGTATCAAGAAGGGTGGAACCTCTACTTTGTTCTTGTACATTATAACATTGGATTTTGTAGCCTTTTGTGATTTACTAGGCTTCTTACTTAGAGATTCTTAAAACTTACTTAGAGATGTTAGCTTTAATATTTTTCATGTTGTCAACTATATTATATCCACCCTTAGTATAATAACTAGATGTATTAGCATTATTTCTAGAGGTACTTCCCTTTGAAGGTTTAGGATTATTGTCTGCTATAGGATCAGGAGGAGTATCAACATTGTTTGGTGGAGTTGAACTTGTCAAAGGTTACTTCTACTCTATATTCCTTAGAGGATAAGTCTTATTTATATACTACTAAAAATCATGAATCTCTTCATGAGTGTCCTCAAACTCATTCTCATCTTGGAATGGAAAGTCAAATGTCTCCACCATGAGAGTTGTATCAACTAAATTAGATGAATTTGAAGAATCATATATACCTATAATATTATCTTTATTAGGCATAACTTCAAAAGTATCTAATTATTCTTGAAAAGCTTTAAAAGCATTATAGAATTCAATGTAATCTAGTTCACCATGCTTTGAAGTGCTATTAACTCTATAATAGTCTACTAAAGCTACATCACACATGTTAATTTTAGGCATGTTATTGATATCAGATGACTCATTATTTTTATTATTGTTGTTGTTATTTTGAAACCTATTTTAAGGTCTTTTAAACTTTTGATAAAAGTAATTTTAGTTAGAAGTTTCCCTAGTATATCCTACTTACTTTTGTAAGTGAAGGAAATCAGTGCTCAGTTTTTGAACCATTTTGAGGATAGAGTCATTCTCACTTTTAGGTGCCTCAAAATTATGAACTTGAGTATTACTAAAAACAATTAGCACCAAAGCTATTTGATTTTTTGGATGAGATCTAATTGCAGTGTTGTTCAAGAATCCTGGGTTTTGACCAGTATGGACATGACTTAAGGGTAATTGGTTCATGATTGGGGTTTAGTTTAAATAAGGTATATTTTGATTTTCATTAAGAATGGCATTGAACGTAGGTAAATTTTGATTAATATTTGGACTAACATATGCAATTTGAACCTAGGGTTAAATCTAGTTATTAATTAACATAGCTTTAGCATAGGCTAAAGGCTAATGTGTCAATGACATTTTTAGATCTTTTTAAAAACACATAAGTCATGGGATATATAACATATTTATAGATCTCTAATGCTAAAGCTACATCAGGTCTATAAGGAGCTGTGGTTTTACTAAACATCTTCTAGAATCTAGCATTAAAAGCTCTTATGATTTCATTTGCATCTCTCTTGATAGTGGTGAATTGTTGATAAAGGACACATGGACTGATAATATTTCTAAATTGATCAATGAAATAGTCATTAAAATTGTTCCAACTAAAAATATAGTTCTCAGGAAGGTTAAGAAACCATTCATATGCTACATCTTTAAAAGTAAATGGAAACAACCTACATGCAACATCTTCATGAATAACATTCAATAATATTAAAGTAACCTTGATTGACTTAATATGTTCTTCAATAGTCACAACACCAGAAGGACTTAAAAAAAGAACATACTTCTCAAGATTTTGAGGTAGGTCCTATAATACATCTAACACATTGATAGATGATCCTCCTAACTAGGCCAAACCTTGATAAGGGTTGAACATAGGAGTATCATGTACATGTGAAGTAGGTTGGGAATTTGAAATTTTGTGCTTAATTTTATTTGTTCTTTCTCTCTTATGAATTTCTAATGAAAGAAGAGAAAATCTTGTCTCTAAACATGACCTAGTCCTAATTCTTGGCAATTCCATCTTGTGAGCTTTGAATCTTTTTAAAAATATAATGTATAAATCTTATCTTTGTAAAAAACAATGATCAAAATTACACATTAAGCAAAATTTTCACTAATTTATACAAAATAATGACAAAGGATAATAATCTTTAACTATATTAGCTCAAATATGTATCCAATCTTGTGATTATAAGTGATATTTACACTTCTAAGATCAAAAAAACATAAATTTGAAAAGAGTCAATCAATATTTGAACAAAATAACTATCACTAACCTCAAACACCTTGGATTCATAAATCTTAAGCTATCTTTATCACAATTTGTCATGAATATTCAAAGAATAGCTATCTTTATCTAAATAAGCCTAAAGACTAGTCTAAAACCATGAATATCAATGATATTTACACAATTGATCTAACAATAACATAAATATGTAAATCCTCAATCTGTGGGGTATTGCTTGGATTCACCACAAAAATGTGGAATTATCTCTTAAAAGTTGGTATTGTCCCTCCAAGAATCTTGAAGTTATATTTTTATGGAAACTAACTCTTCCCCATATTTGGTGGGGAATATGGAAGGAAAGAAATAACCAAATTTTTAGAAGTAAAGAACTTCCTGGATGGTGGTGGGGCAGAACATCATTAGAGCTATCAAGGAGAATTTTTCATTGTAAAGGAATCAAAACCCAACCTTTTAAGTGGATAATCCCTTAAGAATGGAAAATTCTAATGGTAAACCTAAAAATCCTAGATTAGGTGTTATTTGGAATGTCCCCCCTCAAGGGTGGATTAAAGGAAACTTTGATGGAGCTGCTAAAGGGAATCCAGGGAATGCAGGATGTGGAGGAGTCTTGAGAAACCATACGGGAAATGTAATCGATGCTATTGAAATCCCCATTGGAAAGTCAAATTGTCATATTGCCGAAGCTTCTGCTACCCTTCAAACCATCAAACTAGCTGTGGAATCGGGATATTCTAAATTATGGCTGGAAGGGGACTCATTGAATATCGTAAATATTCTAAACAATAAAAATTTTGTGTCATGGACTATAGAGGCTATGGTGATGGAGATGAAAAATTTAATCAAAAAATTTGAAAAAGTAACAATTAACCACACCTACCGTGAAGCCAACGGAGTTGCAGATTGGCTAGCAAATTATGTAGTCCCAACAGGACACAAAGTGAGGTGGCAAGAAACATTAGAAAATAATGTGGATCTTAAAGCACTCATTCATCATGACGCAACTCATGCAAAGGAGGGAAATATTAATTTGTAATAGAAAACTAATGAGTTGGAGGAGTGGCTTTGTGGAGAAAGGTTTACAATCATTAAAAAGGAAGGCCCTCGAGAATGAGAAGCAGATCCTAAATGTGCCTAAAAAAAGGTGAGCTTTGAACCAAATTGGTAGCAGGTGGGATCATTGTATTGTTTATAGTGATTGGGTATCAAAGGAAATCTATATGGCTCGCGTAAGGAAAGGAGAACCAAGGAAGCAGGAACCCAAAAATTGCGAAGAGCGGAGAGCGAAACAATATGTCTGGAGAATCTTGCAGAGAGGGAAGGTTGTGAACTATATGGAAAGACTCCATGGTTCAAAATCTCATATTACAATGGCTTTTTTCAAAAACTAGATTGATGATAGGGTCACTCTGCATGGCATCACAGTGAATCTAACAGAGGAATTTATAGCAGAGGTTACGGGGCTGCCTACGGAAGGAATAAAATTCTCCAAGCAGACTAGCATTTCAAATGAGGCCTTTTGCAAATTCCCTAAGACGGACGTGGAAGAGTAGAAGCTAGAAAAGAATGGGGATTTCTTTGAACTGGAACAGATTAAGGGCATTTAGAGGGATGTCTTATGCTGTATTTGGGAGTACTTCATCCTTGATGGAAGAAGCAAGAGAGTCCACAAATTCCACTTTGTATTCGTAAATCATTTCAGACACAAAGTAAGAATTTACTTTCCATTTTATCTATGTTTCTCTTTGGTCCAAAGTTTATTTGCTCACAGGAAGAAGGAAATGCATCCTATTCTACATGAAGGATTAATTCTGATAATTGAAGGATATTGAAAGCATAAGGCTACGGTTATGAACCCTTATCTAGGGAAAAATAAGGATTCACAGAGTAACAAGAGGGAATTTTTTAAAAGGAAAGATAAAATCAAAATCAAGCCCCCTAGTGTCAAGAATTAGGATGGTGACAAGGACACATAGTGGGAGAGAATTGATAATTCTGGGGAGGAAAGCTTGGAGGAAGAGGGACGAACAGAAAGTAGGAATACAAGTTCCAATGAGGAAGAAGAAGTTCAAGAGAAGAATGAGAAAGAAGGAGTCAACATAGAGGAGTCTAAAAATAGTGAAGATGACTCTGAGGAAAACCAACAAGTGTTTGAGGATGATAAAGTCCTGGAGGACCCTGTTGAGGACCCTATTTTGTTAAATGAGAGGGAAAACATAGTTCAGGCTGACAACCAAGGAATGGACCTAGAAGTTCAAACTGAAACTAAGGAACAAAATCAAAGGGGAAGAGAGGATCACATTGAAGAAGGTGGGAGTAGTCCTAACAAGAACACAAAAGAGTGGAGTGATAAAAGGCAGAACGATGGAAGGCACACACCTACGAGATGGGTTAATTGAAAAGCTGAGGCTATCCTCCAACTCGATTCATGGATGTTTAAGGAGATAATGGATCTCAAAAGGAAAATGGAAATTATGGAAGACAACCAGAAGGCAGTTTGGAAAAAAATCAATAACATGGAAAAAAAGATGAGAGACATCCCCATCAAGCTGAAAGACTATGAGAACAACCTAAGGGAACTCATCAAGGAGAGCAGAATGAAAATGGAGGAAGTTACATCTAACATATGTGCTGCAACTGTTAATATTGGAAAAAGAGCTAATGAGGAGATCAAATCCTTGGAGGGGCCTAGAAAGAGGATGAGACAGAGCTCAATAAAGAAAGCCATGCAAGAGGGAGCCATGTCGGTGGCTACTACCATTTAGGATACTGCTGTGAAAGGTAAGGAAATAGTGAAAATGATTTTGGAATTGGAAGAATAGCCTGGTTCTTCTAGTTGGTTGTGTTATCTGGTCCTGTTTCTTGGTTTTTTGTAATCTTTTGACTATGGTGTAGCCAAGTCTATGTAAAACCTAGGTTTTGACTTGTGGTCTTTAGGTGGTTTCAGGTCCATATAAAACCTATTTATGTTACTTCTCTGTAGTAGGTTTTAGGTTTTGCCTATGGTCGTAATGCTTCATCTTTCTATCATTGTATCAGGGTTTCGGGGTCCCTTCAAAACTTGTTTTTACCTTAATCTAAAACATAAATATGTAAATAATCCATTGATCTTTGAACATTCACTAAAATGAGCAAAGATAATTCAAATTCACAAAGATTTAGCTAGGCCCTACTTCCAGCATTAGTGAAACTACACTTGTTGATGCATGAAAGTGTATCAAAAGGTTTATAGAATTTTGAGAAACACTTTTCTCATTTTTGGATTCAAAGAATCCATTGCATGAGTAAATGGTTGTGATATTCTTGATATCTTTGGTGGAATAGTAGCAAAGCAATTAATTATTTCACAAAATGATGATATAACTAGTTTTTGGGGGCAACCTTGGTCTACAAGCTAACTTGTGAACATGAAGATAATATAAGATAAGTATAGTGAATAATGATCAAAACCTAAGTCTAAAACCTAAAATAGCATGTATATTTATAATGAAAGCTAAACTAAAGTGAATTGATCAAAAAATAGGCAAAAGGAAGGGTAAGGCAGAAAGAAAGTATTATAATTTTTAGTCCAAACATTATGACAAAGTTTAAATTCCATAAAGACATACATTCAAATGAATACATGACATAAATAGATAAAGCACAGATCCTACCATGAATCAGGTAAATTTCTAAGGTAAAGGTGAAACAATTCAAATAAAAAATCAATATCACTTTAGAGATTTACTTCCATAAAATATTGCATTAGCACATCCTCAAAGAAAGCAGGGAAAATGAAATGAAATTAAAATCCTTCAAACTTGACCCTAATTGAAGATTGTGTCACCTATGGAATTAAGACATCCATTTATGACTGAGTTGCTAAATGACTTAGTATGGCTAATTTCCTTGCCTCCTCTTCCTACAGAGCAATAATCCATTGTTTTATTTCTTATTTCAAGGTGATGTTGGTAGCTTTTACCATAGCCCAAGGATGATGAATAGTAGGCACTCTCTCCAACCTTGGTTCATAAATGAACCATTCTATAATTGGTGGTCCATAGATGATGTTTTATTCATTGAATAAATTGAATTCACTCAAAGGAGGAGTGATAGTCATTTTGGGTCTTTTTATTTTTATAATAATGGCTATCTCAACCTTCCTCTTAGGGGTATCAATGGGTACCAAGTCCAAAGATTTCCCTTTTTCCTCCTTAGTCTCTTCCACACTTGTATTTTATTATTCATTTAAATATGTGTATGTTATAGATATCATCTTCAATACATCCTCAATAGACTCTTGAGGATCTATAACTATCATATGAACCTCCTCTTGATATAATTCATGTTCTGTTACCTTGGAAGGTTTTGGAGTTGATGAACTAGAAGCAATCTCATCTAGCTTTTTTCTCCTCAGGTCTATGCTCTACTTGTGTCTTTGCTTGGACATTAACTAATAGAGGTCTAAAAGATTCACCACTAATGAAATGATATTAAGTGGGGCCCAATTTCTATCTATCATCCATTTTTGATTTCTCTATAGTTTAGACTCAGCTATAATATTATGCTCCTTTAATCTCCTAGTCACTTCAAAGTATGATGATGCCTTGGTGTATATAGTGTCAAATTCTACAAGCTCATGTTCATAGGGTACATTTAGAATACCATTAATTTTAAAATGTTCTTTAACCCTTCCATAAGGGTTGTATTGTCTAAGTTCATCCATCTATAGATTGAAAGATGATGTATGCTTTGATGCAACCTCAATGTGATCCCATTATTTGAATATGGTCTTGCTAATAGTTATAGGGAGGTTGTGAAGAAGTCCCTTTATTTTTGTCTTTCAAAGGCCATTTATGCCATGGAATAATTGGTAGGCCACCTCTTATTATGATAACTTATCAGGAACATGGATAGGTAGCTTGAGAGGAGAATTTTGAGTCCCCTCAATCCTTATGACCATACAATTTGGATACAACCATATATCCCCCATAGCTTTAATAGATTTCTTGATTAAAGGGTTTACTCTCTCCATGGGAATGCTAGTTATAACTTCACTCAGGTTAGGGTAGACATAGTCACATGTAAATTGAATGTGTCCTCTATACTTGAAGGTGTACAACTTGGAATAATATTAAGAAATAATCTAGGTTCTATTTGGAGACCATTCTCTTTAGTTTGGGATAAGACATCATGTAAAATTGAGTTTTCTTCTTATGCCTAATTGAATATGTTTGTCTATTCAAAGATATGCTAATTATATCACCTAGTGGGAGAATAATTACCTTTTCAAAAATGAAGTAAACCATGGGCACCCACAACAGATCTACATATGCTATGGTTGCACACCCACACAACTTGTTTAGCTTTATCATTATCATCCTAACCCCTGGTCTAAATTAACTAATAGGGATGTTCTTATTATGGTCTAAAAATACATGGTTACCAAAATATAACCACATAGATAAGATGCCCATTAAATTATGCTCTTTAGCCCAAGAATTGATAGAGGCTAGGTTAATTTGGGGTTTAGGAAACTTATAATAGGACTCAAATGCAATAGCATAAATGTAAGCCACTTTCCTACAATTATGTTTACTATGCCCTTGTCTATCTTAGCTTCCTTAAAAATTAGAACAAGAACATCAATGCAATGATGTACCTTAGGTTTTATAGCTACATAGTGTATACCAGTCATCTAGATTGATATAATGTCATCATATAGCCTCTTTACTAAGAGATTATTCTCTTCTTCCTTGGTGATAGTTGGTTGGTTCTCAATTGTCTAGAAATTTTTTGATCAATTATTGTCTCCTATGTTTAAAATAGTAGCAATAAACTTAATGTCTTTGAACACTCAACCCTTAGCATCTATTATCCAATATATCTTGACATCCTCCTTTGAAACATGCTTGTGGGTCACCATTTTTATAATCTTGATCAAATTTTCTAACTGAAAATAATAATTAAACCTTCTCTTAGCTCAATTGCAATGAAAATGGAGATAATTGGGGTAATCTATACACTTTAGGGTTTATCAGAGGTTTACACATATCTTAAATGGTGGAAATCAAGTTCAAACTATGAGCTTTCATGCCTTATATTTTGTTTAGATCATGTATTTATACCTTTCATGTGTTTAGGACTACCAAATCTCCAAATATGATATGTTATACCTATGTGGCATCACCATGTCACACTATTCATTGATTTTTAAATTGTGACCATTTGTTACTTTTAGACACATATCACCTTCATATGAAATTTTGAGGCTTGATTAAATTTTCATCATTGATCTTTTATGGAGTCTCCTAGATTTGGCTTCATCGTGGGCCATTTATTTCTTTTCAAGCTCTCACAATTTTACCACTTGATAGATCCACAAACTCTCTATATATCTTATAACTTGGTCAAATGTTTTTATGTCATGTGGAAGATTCTCATTCAGTCTAGGCCCTTTGAATTATTGAATCTTTACTCATTGATTTCAATCCACTTGATTAAGCAGTATTGGTTGATCTCCATTCCATTCATTATGGTTGTGACATGTGTCATTACCATGTTTATTTTGGGCTATTTAAAAAGTCTACCTTTATTCACATTATTGATCTCTTGGATGCATGATCAAATGCATGTCATTGATCCTTATTACCTTGAAAACAAGTTGAATGCTCTTGTGACACTTGTCACTTTCACATTCCTTCTTAAGATCTTTGATAATTTGAATCTTCACTTGCTATTGGATATTTGATCTGCCTTCAAGATCATGACACTTGCCACTTTCACATTTCATCTCAAGAGCTTTGATAATTTGACCTAGGTGGGCACCCATGTACTATTGATATTTGACTTGGGCTCTTGAGATCTTGAGACTTGGCATCCTCTCATTAATCCATTCTCATGTCAATGAAAATAAACTAAGGGCTTGGATAAAATAAAGAGACTTAGGATAAAATTTTAGATTAAGGTTTTATTTGTGTTAATAAACATGATTAAAACTTAAGGATAAAAATTTAAACTAAGTTTAAAATATAATAAAGTGCTCCCATGTAAATTTGAATCCTGCATAAATTTGAATTCAATTCAAAAGAACTTAAGCTAAAATAATTAGACTAAGGTTTTTTGGATGTTAAAATATGAATTCAATTAATTGATTAAAAGACCAAGGTTTAATCAAAATAAAGGGCCAAATTAACATCAATGTATAAAACCCTGAATACTATTCACACAATAGAAATTAATTAAACATGAAACCTAGAAACATATTAAGCAAACAATAACAACATTAGATAAAGTAAAATAAGGATTATATGCAAACTGTCAATTAAGCTAGTGGCATGGATGATCTTCAAATAAAGAATTATTATAAGTTAAACTTTTTAATTCAAAGCACAAATTTTAATAATTTGAAACAAGGGTCCTCATTTTTCAAAAATGGGGGTATGTTGACCTCAACAAACTAAAATAAAATGTTAGTAACAAAAATAGAAAGATTTTGGTTTTATTTTAGCTTTTTTGAAACTTTTCTTTGATCAACGTCCTAAAAATAATTTGTTAGAAAGTTTGTTTTGGATTAGAGTTAAGGCAACTTGTAACAAAATAATAAAAAAGCCACAAAAATAAAATAAAAACAAGCCTCTGTTATAAATTCACAAATACACAGTCAAATAAAAATGCAAAATTGCTACTGGTTAGACACAAAAAGTAGTCAAAATGTAATAAATACATGGAGAATGAATTTGTAAATTTATAATGATTTCATAACTATAATTATTGAATTCAATGTTATAGTATATGATTTTATAGTTGAAAATGATGATTTTGTAGCTAATTTTAATAAATTCATAGTTACATATAAAATATATAAAAACACAGGGAACAATTTCATGGTTTCAAAACAATTTCATAAATAACTAGGTTGATTTCGTAGCTAGGTACCATGATTTCACTGTTGAACTCACTAATTTTTTAGTTTACTTGGAATAGAGAGCTAAAAAAATAGAAAACACAAACATAAGCAAAAACTAAATAGAAAGATGTTGGAAAAAATAAAACTATAAAAAAGATTGTAAAAATAGGGTAAATAATGATTTCATAGTTCTTTATTGTAATTTCACTGTTAAACTCCCTAAACTTACAATTATGTAGAAAACATGCAAAACAGAACTTAAAAAGTCAGAAAACAACCTATAAATTCAAACCAAAACTTACAAAACTAAGATTAAATGTGTATTCATAAGAAAAATAATAAAAATAAACTGAAAAATGCTTCTAAATGCACCTATAATGATTGTGAGATGAAAAAGATGAGGGAAAGTCCCACCAATCATGCCAACATATATTAAAGAAAATATAGAAATACAAAAGTTAGCTACAAATTATTGATCGAAACTAACTCAATGTAAGATAGAGCTACAAATAAAATAAATAACATAGACTTATACCTAGCACCAAAAATCTTCTTCCAGTTTGATATAAAATTGATTAGCTTTCTTTAAATTGTGGTTGCTCACTTTTCCAATGCAAGGTAAAAATGGGTAACATTTTGATGTAAAAATGCTCTTTGATGGCTTTGATTCACTTGTGATTTTGATATAACTTCATTATCATAAGTTATGATGATGAAAGCGATGGCCTTCATGCCTATTTATAGGTTTTTTGGGGAAATATTGAATAGAGGAGGATTATTTTAATATTTCAAATAATCTAAATAATCTATGGTGGATAATGAGTCCTCATCCATGAGGATGATGACCATTTAAAATGGTTAAGAGAAATAAGGAGATAGTTTGCTAAGTCACCAAGAATAATTTAAATTTTTTGACAACTCAAGGGATGACTCAAGGTATTTTAGGAAGTTATGGGATTAGTTAGGTGAGTCAACATGTGAGGGTGATAAAGGTGGAAGATGTTGGGTGAGGTGTAAAATTTGGATTTAATAATTATATTTGGATTAAAAGTGTACACAATTGACTAACTTAAATTTATTCAATTATTTAATAAGGAAGGAGATGACATAAATTATAATTCCAATTTAGGAATAAAAATTAATAGATTATAGGTGCATTTTGACACTAAATGTAATTTAAATGTCTACACTACCTAGTAACAATTATATTCATACATAAGTTTAAGGTACACTGTCTCATTTGATACATGTTTTGATTTATATTCTTATTTTAATACATCATAGGTTAGACTTTCTTGCTTATTGTGTTGTGTGTTCCTTATACTTATATGTTCAATTTCTTTCTTGTATGGGTCATTATACAATTTATCTGCAACCCTTGTCCATATGGGTTATGCAAAGTTTTATATGTCCCTTGTATGTGGCTTCTTGAGACTTACGTGTGATGTATCATGTAAACTACATGAAATTGTATGACATTACTTCTATGATTGTTTCTTATTACTATGGTCTCATGATTATTATCATGCAATCTATTTATTTTAATATGGCTCCATGATTCATATCATGTATCACTTATATACTATGCATTTTATCTAGTGCCATGATGTATATCATGCAAATATATGATATATATATTTATAGTACATGTTTCATATAAAAATTCAATGTTATATTTATTGTGAATGAAAATGATTTCAAATATTCAAAGTGATATATATTTCACATATGTTTTTATTTTGAGATAAGTGACTTGCAAGCTATATATCTTTTCTTAAAAGGGGGAATCACAATAGGCTTACTTAGAAGATTAAATCCTCATGAGTAAAATTTTATATTCATGGTAATATAAAATTTAAAATGGAAATATTATTCAACATTTTAGATTATGGGGGCATGGGGAATGCATGTGCACTCATCACTATAGTTTTAAATTAAAAGTTTTAAAGAGTTTAAAAAGTTACAAGTGGAAAAATTGCAAAAGTTTCAAAAGTTAAAAAGTGGGAAATTTCAAAAGTTACAAAGTTACAAAGCCTCAATTATAAGTTCAAAATATCATTTCAATATAGTATAGATGTAGGGGGCATGATATGCATTCATTTATATGTTTCTACAATGGCATTTTCAAAATTATCAAAAACTCAAGTTTCAAAGTTGCAAAGTTTCAAATAAAATCTAGATCCATTTGTAGTGGTGTGATTCATATTATTTGTAAGAGAGCCACATTAGAGTCTAGTTACACTTAAAATTTATGATTTCACTTTTTAAATATGTAGTGGGCCATAGTTTATACCATTACCCCTTCAACATATTTTACATAGTACTTTATACAATCAAATGATAGTTTGAGCATACTATACTTACAACTCAATAAAATTAAATGGTTTTAAAATTGAGACTTGATCAATCTTAATTCACTGCATTTAAACACTTATCCAAATATATCAACAAGGGGGCATGCACAATTCATCATCTCTAAGGTGTAGGGTTTTTACATTAAAGCATCTTTCAAAATAAAGATTCACATCAAAAGAAAAAGTGTGTATATGTGCTTAGGTTCACATCTACTTTAATCTTATAATTTCACTTGTAGGGCTACACTACGACTGTGTCCCCTACTGTGGCCTTATCTCCCATGCTCTAATGGTCACTTTCTCAAATCAAGACATTTAAAAATGAATCTCCTATGCTTTTGGTAAAGTAGGTTAGCAAAATTATTCTAAATATTCTCCTATAAAAGGATATCAATGTCATGTATTGAACCCCCACTAGATCTCTCTAGTAATTGCACTACACACTGAGCAAAAAAGAACTACTTCATATTTCAAATATGTAACATTCTAATAGTCATAAATCAAGTTTGAGTATTATTTATTATAGGTTAAGGGAATCTATTGTCAAAAAATTAAATAAATATTATAGCTATATTTATTTTAGTTGTATAATAATATATCACACAATCACTCTTGGAGGGATAACCACACCAATTTGAGGCCCATTTGCACTATGTAAGCAACTCAATTATTGGGGGTTTCTAAGGTCATCTTAGCCATCCACACTACCCAAATTTTATCCCCTCTTTTTTTATCTAATTACTATTTAGTGTATTTGTATGATCTATGGTTTTCTATTTTGTATGGCTTCCATGTGACAACACAACACATGAAATTCAATAGTCAACCCTTACAGGTGTTTTATTTTTCTTATAATAATGGGGTTTTATTCCTAGTTAAATAAATATGTCTGAGCAAAGTAAATCAATAAATAATATTAAATAATTAAGATACTAATTTGTGTAAACAAATTTGTATTTTTTCCTTTTCTAAATATAGTAATAAATAAGAGAAATCTAACTTAGCTTATTTTGAATGATCCAAACTGAGATAGGGTCTAATACTAGAGGAGTAGGACTAGGAAACTATTAGAAACTAGATCCTAAGGTTCATTTATAGATTGGATAGGAGAATTTAAAGTGGGAAACCCTACTATTTGATTATGTATTTCTTTTTTAGTGTTATTGTCTAGGTGGTTTGAGCTTTAAAGGTTTTTTTTTGTAGGCATATGTTACCCTGTCAGTGAAATATTGAAGCCTGAAAGCTTGCAAAGCTCATTATGAATCTATTTTAAAATTTTAAAATCCCTAGGATCTCTTTGTACATGAAATTGAATGGAAACTTAGAAAATATAGAGAAGGGGTTAGTATGTAAAGGATACGTTGAACACACTTCACACCCATGTGTGGGCACGCTACCTACATACTAATACTCTAAGGAGGGATAAAGCTAATGTAGTTCTCCCATTGAAGTGCTTGGTGAAATTATGTATGATAAATGCAAATAGATGTCAAACTAAATGTATTTTATATGGATAGGGACTTATGCAAAGGTTAAAATAAGCTTGAAATCATCTTGGAAGGCTGTATGTAGAGAATAGGGAAGAGTGCTTGAGTGAACTTGCTTGTATTCTTGCTCCTCTCTTGTAAATGAGTGCCAACCCTTCTAAATGGAATTTTAATGGACTTTTATATGGGATTAAATGATAATGGGTTAAATGAATTCATGTTAAGTTGACAAGTAAAAGGATAAGGATTCAAAAGAATTTGATTGTTAGGAGCAAAAATGAACTTGGACAACAGTGCTAGAAATAGGACACCCTAGGTTCCAATGCTCCTATCCAAGTTGGGAACTATTATCCTAAGGGAATGAGACATAGGGGGATGGATATAGGCCTAAAATATCTACCTAGGTCTATAATGACTAAGTTTTAAAGGCTATGGATGATTGGGAATCAGTGAAGGAATATCCTAGAAGGGTTGTGTAAGTAAGAAGAACTATGGATTAGGTGTCATTAGCCACGCTTAAGTCATCAAATTTCACATTTAATATGAATAAAATTTCCCCCCTTTATTCTAGTGATATAGGAAATAAAATACTAGGATAAAGGAAATTAAAAATCATACCTAAACTTACATGTAAGGGAGAAGTTCATGAAGCTATGTGATGCTAGATGTGCATAGAGAGAGCACACTGTGAAGTGTGAATCTGCAATGAAAACATAAAAGTAGATAAGTTATTACTAGATATTATATATCTAAAATAAGAACATATAAAATCTAATTAAGATGAAGAGAAAGGAATGAATACACCTCAACAGGTATGGGAACCAATACAAAACATGTTGTGATGCTAGATTATATTGGATGATGCTAGGTATGTGTTGAATCAAGAGTAATATCATGAATGGATTTGAGTAATAAATTTAATATAAGGGTGAATTAATAATGTGAAGGTTGGACCTTTGGATCCATCATCACCAACTAAGTGAAGTTAATGAATCATGCAAGTGCTAATCAATGTCTAGATTGTGTGTCTAATCCCTCTGAATAGGTGGCTCAAAAATACAAAGGCTGGCCCTTTGGCTCAATCATTGCCCCATGAAGTGAAGCTATGAAGTGATAATAATATAGAATATATGTCATATGAAATGGATCATGAAGCCAATGGATTTTTTGTAAATTTGACAATGTGACATGGATAACCTAAATGTATGCTAGAAACTAGGCCACTCTTGGGCATTTTGAAAGATGGAGGTTAGGCTTGTATGAAATCCACTCTAAAAATAATCTAATAGGATTATATGAAATCAAAATAAATAACTTGTGTACTCAAAATGTTAAACTTGTATGAATTTTTAACTTGAAAGTGATACTAACCACTTATAAATGGAGTAAGGCATGTAACTACGGAGAATGCTTAGAAAATAAACTAAACTCAAAAATAAAAGAAGACCAATGTGTCATGCATATTTCCACCAATCACTGGTGTCTAAAACATGGATTTTGATCTATAAGTTATGTCAATTACCTAATCTAAAATTTAAATTGAGAACCATCATGCTGCATATGCTAACCCCTATATCTAGATTCTCTAAGAAAACTATATTGTACTACTGATTCTGACTGATCTGGATGTGCAAAAACTATATCTAAACTAAAATTTTTGTGTATTTATAAAAAACTTGAGTGTTTTCCTACCTAGATAGGAGCACAAAAATGAGGATACCCTTGTGTTTGGTGCTACTATCCATTTTTGGCACTATTGTTCGATGCTAAAATAGGTTGCTGATTTAGAACTATCACTATTTGTTCTCTCTGTTCTAACTGATTTGACCTCTATATTCTAAACTAAGTGATCTAAATGCTGCTATTTTTATGGTTAAGATCTTTTATCTCTATGATAAAACCCTTGTTTGTTTCCCCCTCTTTCGAGGGTAGGAATGATAAACCTGCAATGCTACCCTTAGAAGAAAAAGTCCTACAAGTGTGTTAAGCTACATAGATATATGATATAGCAGTAAAATTTGATAAGATATTTAAATATATATAAATTATTATATTGATAGATTTATAGATCAACAAGGGTATGTCTAGATAGATATAATAATGTAAAAACATGTGAAAAGTACTAAACTAGAACTAGAAATGTTAGATGTTAGTTATTAGTTGGATTGATGGAGCATGGTGTCCATCATGGCATCCAAGAAAGCAAGGGAAATACATGATGTGGATCATGGAATTACACACATTGATAAAAGATAAGCAATAAAAAAACAAACAAGACACAATAAACATGTTGGGATGGCCAAGGGGCCATGTAAATAAGGAACATGGGCACATGTCACTCAAACTAGAAAGCAAGCATAGAAGGCATGTTCAAATGCCACATACACATATAAGTGAAATAATAAAATTTGGAATAGAGGCCATAAACACATGGAAGAGTACAATCAAAGGACATTGGTAAATGTCCTAAGGCATACACATGAATAGAAGCAAAGGATATTGGTAAATGTCCTAAGGCACAAACAAGAGATAATCAAGAAATGGAAATGCACTCACATAAACTATGCTAAGCAAGAGGAGAAAGCATGTAATAACTGGAAAGGTAGAATCAAATCTAACTAATCAAAGCAAATGTGAAGTATGAAAAAATATGTGTAGTACAAGACTAGGTATATGATAGGAAATGCACAAGTGCTAGATATTAGTGAAATATCGATATAGTAATCTGTGTAATCTAGAAAGGAATATACATCAACATGATAACTCAAAATGTGTACTATAGGTATGACATAACCTGGATGATTTAGTCATGTATAATATGCCCCTAGTGGGTATGTATGTTGATGTGTGTCTTGAATGTAGAAGTAGGAATTCCCCCCAATGGGTAGAGTGAAGTAATCAAGTAGTTGGATGTCACTACACACACTCAAAAGAGATCAAGTGAAGCATGGTAATGTAGAAAAATTGACATACAATAGCATGCAATAGAAAATGTAAGTCCTAGCATGATAGTAGTAATGTAAATCATGGATGATGCATACAATTGAAATGTTTTTAGTATTTTTGACATATTTGAATGTTTTTTGTAGTTTGAAATTTTTGTATTTTGATATAATCTATGTATAGATAAAATTGGGAAGTAATGATACTAACTGATGAGTCTTAGATGAGACTCCCTATCATGGTGTCCTAAATTGAATAACTAAATTGTGTATGATCGTGAGACATGATTGAATGTTTGGGATTATAAAGCTAAAATCTATGTACATTGTAATTGCTCTAAAATATCTAAAGTGGAAAATAAATGTGGGGCACCCTTGTAACTTTGAGAAGTGGATGCAACTATAGGGCTCTTAGGGACCCATATGGGAGTAGAAGAGGCTCTCTAAATAGGTGGTCTCTATGTAGTATAATGAGACCTTAATGTTACTACTCTGGGTGTGAACATTGTAGCTAAAAGCTATCTAGAATCCTAAAAATATGGAGGTGTGTGAACCATTTGTAATAGCAATGGATTCCATAACTATGGTTGGATCTGAAGTGGAAGTAGAACTAAAACTAGAGGAGAGATTGAAATAGGTGGAAAAACTGAAGCTGGTGTTTGTAAGCTGGTAGATGGCTCTAAAGTGGGGAGTGGTGACTCATAAAGAACTCCACCAACTATAATAACTTGATTAGTGTGAATGAATTTCATTCATCTATGAACTATAGAGGGTACTACCTTGAGTTTTTGAATCCATGGTTGACCAAGTAATATATTAAAAACTCCTACATTGGAAACTATAGTGAATGGTGTTTCCAAATATATAGGACTAACCTATAGTGGAAGTACTATCTTGCCTAATGAAATATATATATGCCCACTAAAAACACTAATAATTATGTCTATCAGATTGTATTCTTGCTCTGAATAACCTAAATTCTATAGTAGTGTCAAGGTACACATGTTAAGAATGGAACCATTATTAATAAGCACACTGTGAATAGGTTGATTATGAATATTTGCTATGATAAAAAGTGCATTATAACCTATGTTATCCTCTACAATATCCTAATATAAAAATGATATCAAAGGTTAGGTTGGAACTATGGACTCATACACACCTATCATACCTCTCAAAGGATGTGCCCCAATTGAAGGTGCCTGATATGTAGCTGGTGAAGGATGTGTATGGTGAAAACATGAGGTGTCCTATTTTTCATATTTAAAATGGTACAAAAATGGATCTGAGAAGTTTTCAAATATTTATCTTGTGTTGGCTTTGACTTTTGAGGCTCAATTGAAGTGCCTAGATCAATTAGATTATATTTATCAAGTCCTATATCTTATGTCTCAAACTGATCCATCTATTTTTTATGTGGTTTGGTGCCCTATGAAAATCAAAAAATACATGATGATTATATCCTCATGGAAGAGGATTTTCTAGGTTAGCTTCTTAGATAGGAGGGAGAATGATGATGTTACATTCCAATAACTACTATAAAACCCTAGCTAGAGAAACTGGTAGATTGTGAATACATGATGAGGAAGTGTTGATAAAACCACACACTGAGGATGCTTTGAAGATGTATTGATTGTTGGTTGATTATGATTCTTATTATCATTGATTTTGACCTTATATGGGACTTTGATATTACTCTTATTTGTTGTGTTTAAGATACTTGAGTACTTAAGCTTACCCATTGATATTAGCTTGAATTCTCTTTCCTTTAGTGTATGACAAAATTTAGTGAAGGAAGAGAATCAATTGAACATGATTGATTCATGAAGTGATGGTAGAAGAATCTATTTGAAGAGGTATTGTAACACCTGATCTACCATGGGACTAGTCATCCTAGCCAAGATGGTCTTATACTAAAGAACATAGTCCATGAGATGCTCATTTGGTCATTATTTTTATTGAGTAATTTGTGCATAAGAAACCTTATCACCAATTTTGATATTTAAATGTGCTAAGAACATGTCTGTTAAAGGATTGAATGCCATGATCAACTGATTTAGTAGACTATAAAACCATTGTAAAGCATAATTCTTTAGACTATATGGAAAAAGCTTGGTAAATAGTTAGTCATTAGGTACATAATCCAAACATGCTACTTGAAAATCTCTTAAATATGTCTCTAGATCACCCTTTCCATCATATAGAGTGAGCTTGGGTTGAACAAAACCTGATGGTAAGGGTGTAAAAGTAATATGACATGCTAATGGTGTATACAAAAGAGTAAAAGAATACAAGGCCTGCGTAAGTCTAGTAGTACCTTGATCAAGATGTTTCACCTTGGATTGAAGGGATCTTACCTCTATCACAAGGGTTACCACATTAGGAAAGAGGGATGTACTAGATGTAACTGGTGGCATAGAGGTAGGTTGGGCTACTATGAGGGGTTATTGAGACATAATTACCCCCATAGTGTCATTTTCAACTGGGTGTTCTATTGTTTGAGAATATTTCCCATTGGTCACTTTTTTTCTTCTTCTTGTAGAATTCTAAGTATGTCATCTTACATATCTAGATGTTTAATTAAGAGTTCTTGAAGTTCTCTTTTATTAGTTTCATCAAAACCGATATATTGAGCTATTGGTAAAGTAGGGAAATGATTTGAAATGTGTTTGAATGTTTTACAATAATTTTTAATAGGTAATGTGCTTGAAAGGGAAATTACTAAATATAAAAAACATAAAGTATAAAAAATAGTGAATTGGAATTTGTCCAAAAAGGATATTGAGTTGCCAAACATGTAAGGTGATACCTCAAAAAAAAGTAAGTGCTAGTATATGAAACTAAATATTTTTCATAAATATTTGTGTAATATACTATGAATTTTTGAATTTTAAATTTAATTTTCTAAGTTTGATGTATAACTAAAAATGTAGAAAATGATTGAAAAAGTAGTAGAAAATAACTGAGAAGTAGTTGATGCACTAGGGTTTTTTTAATGATTTTTTAAAATTAGTATGATAATTTTAAAGTTTTGATATGAATTTATAGATTTTTTTAGAATTTTGCTTGGAAAATTTTAGGAAAAATCATAAAATAGTTTTGAAATTAGCAATATATTTTTCCTAGTGTTTGAAATGTGTTTGTACGCATGAGGGACCTGATATGTGCAAACTAGGATGTTAATAAAATATGTGATATTTTTGTAATTAATTTGTAGATTTATGATTTTTAAAAGTAATTAAAATTAATAAATTATGGAAAAAAATTAAAAATAATTATCCCTAGGGTTTCTAGGGGTTTTGTGCAAAATTTGAAGTAAGTGAGGTTCACCAAAATGTTTTATTGTTTTCAAAATGATGCGGTTTTATTCTTAGTTAAATAAATAGATATGAGCAAAGTAAATTAGTAAATAATATGCAAGAATTAAGATACTAATTTGTCTAAATATATTTTTATTTTTGCCTTTTCTAAATATAGTAATAAATAAGAGAAATCTAACTTAGCTTATTCTAAATGATCCAGACTGAGACATGGTTTGATACTAGAGGAGCAAGATTGGGAAACTATCAAAAAATAGATCCTGAGGTTCATTTTTGGATTAGATAGGAGCATCAAAAGTGGGACACCCTGATATATAACATTGTATTCCTTTTCTAGTGTTGTTGTTTAGGTGGTTTGTGTTTCTATTTGGTAGGCCTATGTACCCTGTCAGTGAAATATCGAAGCCTAGAAGCCTATGGAGCTCACTGTGCACCTATTTTATATATTTAAAATCCCCAAGAGCTTTTTATGCTTAAAATTGAATGGAAACTTGGAAAAGATAGAGAAGGAGTTAGTGTGTAAAGGATATGTTGGATACACTTCATATCCTATATGTGGGCATACTACCTACATACCAAGACACTGAAGAGGGATCAAGCTAATGTAGTTCTCCCATTAAAGTACTTGGTACAATTATGTATGATAAATGTAACTAGATGTAAAATTAGATTTACTTTGGATGGCTAGGGATTGATGTAAAGGTTTGAATATTATTGAAATTATCTTGGAAGGCTATATATAGAGAATAAAGAATAGGGCTTGAGTGTACTTTCTTGTATTCTTACTCCTCTCTTGTAAATGAGTGCCAACCCTTCTAAATGGAATTTGATTAGCATTTTATAGGGGATTAAATGATCATGGATTAAATGAATTTTCATTAGGCTGATAAGAAAGAGGATAAGGATTTGAAATAAGCTGACTGTTAGGACCAAAAATGAACTTGGAAAATAGTGCTAAAAACATGACACCCTAGGTTCTAGTGCTCTTGTCCAAGTTGGGTGTTATTATCCTAAGGGAATGAGACTTGGGGGATGGATTTGGGCCTAAAAGAGCTACCTGGTTCTATAAATATTAATTTTGAAAGGTTTTGGATGACTAGAATTTAATGAAGGAATAGCCTAGAAGGGTTGTGTAAGCAAGTAAGAAGACCTATGGATTGGGTGTCATTAGCCACGCTTATGTCATCCAATTACCTATTTTATATGACTACAGTAGGAAATCACATAGACCCAAATCTAAAAATTAGGAATACAATCAACTAGGATGTGGTTGTAGTAGACAGATAAGGCCATACTGCACCCTTATTCACCTCCCAAAAAATTGTCCTAGAAAATTACAAATTAGTATTTTTAATATGACTCTCTTTGTAGGTCAATTACATAGTCTTCATTTAAAATGAGATCATAGAGTGAGAAATAGATTTTTTTAGGGATCTTTGAGCATCCTTAGGACCTTTTACTAATTTTGGAAAATTTTAAATTCTATATTTTAATGTATCATATTATATTTAACAATATTTTAATATCATATTAGTACATATCAACATTTATATTTCAATAGTTTAATATCATTAGTTTAACTATTTTTAAATTAAAGGGGTTAAATAAAATATAATAGATGATGGAGTTTTATGTGTTCCTTCTAATTCAAATGCAATGAAACACATTGATCAATTTATAACTTAAAACAATCAAATATAAGGTACATAGAGTACGGTTTGGTTTGGAAATGGATGTTGTTAACCTTTTTTACAACTTATTAACTAGTTATTGAATTTGGTCATTAGTGTTGATAAATTATAATATTCCTTTATATTTGATAATTCTTAAGAACTATAGACACTCATATTTGGTATTATGCACTTGACAATATGTAATTTAACCAAACTTTAAATCATTTGACTTAATCCCATATACATTATTCTTATTCACCATTCATCAAGTCAATCTCTCATATACAAACTTGACCCTTAGAAATTGTTATTATTATTACATAAGAATTTACATGTCCTTTTCACAAACAAATTTATATCATTATCAGACTTTCTATTGGCCTCAAGCTATTACTCCTATTTTTTGGTCAGTTCCATGCCTCTAAGATAAGTTTGCCATCATGGACTTGTCCACTCATGGCAGACTTGTCCCCGCACCATTTAATGACTAGTTTTCAAATTTTAAAATTCACAAAAGGGTTAGCCCACATGTTTCAAAAACCCATTCGAAGGAAATAACCCAAAAATTCCACTATATAACCACATCAATCCTAAGAATTTTTACATTAAGCACCTATCTAGTATTGATCAAACATAGGTTTGAAACTCACTCTACACATTGAGAGAAACCTTTCAAAAAATTCTTAATATAAAACCCTTCAAAGGATAAAATCCTTAAGTTAAGTCTAAATAATTATTTCAAAGGTCAGGGCACATATTTTTAAGTGCTAAAATCCATACTTAGGATTACATAACATATTAACATCACATAGGATTACCCACACTCAACTAGGTGGAAAAACTATATATGGTTTGATTCCTCTTCAGAGTATTAGATATGTAAGCACCACTTAGTCATAAATAGGTGGCTAAGGTTAACTCAAATTTTCCCTCACCTATTTTCTGAATTTACAATAATTCTATAATGCGCAACTAGGGTTTAAAGCAAAGAGAAGGAAAATATGGATATCTAAAAGGATATTCATAAATTAAAAACAAAATAAATCTCATTAGACACAAGCGTAGTTGAAAAAATAGTCATAGAACAACAAAATTATAGTGGATAGGTCTATAATCTAATAGAAAAGGTTACACTATATAGGTTTCCACATAATGCGAATTTGTCTAGATGCACACATAGCTTATGTTTCTAAATATGAGAATTCATGGGATTATAACATTATATTTCATATGATTATAATAACCCTACTAATTTTCATTTATCCAAAATAAGCTAAGTACAACATTCTTCTAGACCTTTCCAAAAATAGTAACTCACCATATTTAACAAGTTCCAATCAAATTTTTATGATTATTATGTATCATCTTAAGTAATATAATTTATTGAATAATTTTATGCTATTTAGGGTCACATAAATTATAAATTCATCAAAACATTTGGTAAACATGTTCCTTGTAGTGAGCATACAAAACCCTAGTTTCCTTGTATCTTCTAGGGTTTTAAATTTTTGAATTATCTTTATCAAATAAAATCATGGCTATAATGGATTTACATAGTGTGTATTTTTTTAATTCAATCTATGATTGTAGTAATTACATGATATTTTCCTTTAATATGCAAAATCTTTGATAACTATTTAAGCAAATGAATCAAACGTATGCACAATACTAATGTTGATGTTAATCATGAACAAAATTTCACTATCCTTATTAATTAATATTATTTATATATTTTTATATAGTTCCCTTTTGTGTTTAAAGTGTGGGAGATTGTTCTTGAAAGGGTTCAGATTTTTTAGTATCATTTTTCTTCTTTATTTGATTCATGGCTAGTGTGGTCAATGCCATTCTCTAACCAACAACTAAAAAAATATGGGCTCTAGATTTTCCCCATCTTATTTTGGGGATTTAGAAAGAACAAAATAATAGGATATTTTAAGAGATTACTAATCCTAGTAAAAGAGTTGCCAATAAGATAATCAATATGTTGATAGAATTTTTTTTAAATATTAAATGGATTAAGAAACAACCTTTTGCACATCAAGAAGAAATTGTGGTAAAAAATTGAAGCTTATTATTGAAAAAACAAATTTTGTGGATTCTAAAGTGCCACTTAGGAATAATGTAAAATGGTTGGTTCCTTCACGTAGTTGGTTTAAAATTAATTTTGATGGGGCTTCAAAAGGGAATCTTGGTATGGTATGGGTGGGGAAGTCTTGAGAGATAAACAAGTTCAAATGGTTACTACTTGTGAGGGAAGTATGGGTTTTGGACTAATCATTTGAAAGAGGTTTTGGTTACTTTGTGGGGGGTTAGTTGGACAAGGACCTAGGATGTAGTAAGTTCATGATTTAGGGTGATTCCATTAATATTATTGTCTTAGGAAAGTAAAAAATGCTAGTTGGAAAAATGATGATATTATTTAAGAGATTTTATTCATTTAGTACTTTCTAGGAGGTCTATTTTTAACATATCTATAGGGAAGGAAATTAGATGGTAGATGTATTTTCTAATAAAGGAGTGTTTGCCTCTATTTTTAAGATATGGTCTAAGGGAGTAGAGCTTCCTATCCTTATTAATGATATTATCATTAAAGAGAGATCAAACAAGTTTTTTTAAGAATTTTTAGATAGATTTGCTTTCTTGGTTTTGTTCCTTTGATTGGATGAATTTTTTAATATCTCTAATAATAATTACACTTGGATCAGGGATAATTTTGATAATGATATAAGTGGTGATAACATGTGTGGAGGTTATGACTCTTGGTTTGGGGTTTAGTTAGCTTGTGTTTGAATGATGTTTCTTTTCATGTACTAGACGTGAGATTATTACCAATCCTCTCCCCTATTTTAGGAATTATTTTCTTAGTCTCCTCTATATACCTTATCTGCTATAAATTTCTAAGAATGGAAGGTGGTTTATATAGGGTAGGGAAATTATCAGATGAGAAACTAAGAAATAATGTGCAAGTGTAGGAAATCATGTATAATGGTAGTTTAAGTAATTTCATTGATGGTTATGATGAGCATATTTAAAAAACATTTGCTATGAGCTAGAATGAATGAGTTATGGGGATAAATAATGTACCAATGGAGATAATAGAGGAATTGATTACCTAAGTGACTAGTCTGAAGGTTGAAGACACCAAATATGTTAAGTTAAGCAAATATTATGAGGATGATGTGGCAAAATTCTTTATTTAAGATGAATAACTAATTGAATAATAAGGGGGATACTTTTAGGAAGATTTTACATTACTTTATGATGTTGTAGAGGAGTAAGTTATGAGGTATATTACATTAGAGGGTAGATTTATAGTTGTACATTACTATCATTTCCCCATTTTCAAATACTTTCATCATCAAAGTCTTCCTTTTTATATTTATCACTCAATGGATAATTTAATGTTATATGTTAAGATGGTATAAAATAAATCTCCACTACATCAGGTAGTTATCTTTCTCATTTATAAGTTCTTTAATTCCCTAAATTCTGCTCCTTATTTTCCCAATTTGAGGAAGGGTCTTTCTAGGGAATCATAAGGTTTTAAAAGGAATCTTAGAAGTAAATTAAAACAAAGGAAGGTGATCCAGAGTTCTAAACCTATTTATTTTCATAGGGATAGTGAAGGGCAAGATAAGTTGGGGAAGGATGATGAAAATATGAAGCACGTAACAGGGGAAACGTAAAATTTTCTTGGAATGGTGGAATATGTGAATAAAAATGTTGATACAATTAGGGGAGAGAATGATAATAAAATACAAGAGGTTGTGGAAAGTCTGCACCTTATTAAATAGAGAGGAGGGATCAAGATTGATCACATGAAGAAAGAATTATCTAAAGGCAAGGAGAAGATCCAAATATAGATTGCATCTCTTTTATATGGTTTCAAGAAGAAAAATAAGATTTCTCAAATTAAAAAAGAGGTTGACATACATAAATCCTTTCTTCAATGGTTTATGAAAGATCATTCTAAATTTAAGGAGATGGTAAATAAAATGAATCAGAATGATTGTATGTTCTGTACTACATCCAACTTGATGGAGATATGTCTTCAAGTTAAAAGATTGAATGAGAAGTTGGATAAAATGGAAAGAGAAAATGAGAATCTCAAATAAAACATTTTATTGCTTGTTGATTTTAGTTGGGTTGATACGTAGAATTATATGCAGAGTATGGAGGGCTTAAATATTCTAATTGAAAGGAAGAATGAAGATCATAGTGATGGTAATCAAGACAATAAGAGGAAATGTATTACTGTAGATAAATAAGAGACTCAGATCACTCAACAATTGGAGACTATGTTCAATAATCTGATGGATAAATAGGCTAAAATGTATGAGGTGTGGAAATACCCAAGGTCTTAGTTTTAAGCTACTACTTTTTCACTATTTTTAGTTATCTTTGTGCTATTGTTTTAGTGTGTGGTTTTCTTTTAGTTTCTATGGTAGGTGTTTATATGCTTTTTATTTTTTAGACCATGCCTACATGCTCCATGTAAAGGATAGGGTCCCTATTTAAAAACCTATTTACCATTAATAAAAAAATTAATATTATTTAAATATTGACTTTAATATCCCTCTAGTCACTACTAGACTTCAAAGGGAAAAAATGATCCCTTTCAGTCCTCACCCTAGACTTCAAGGTCATGATAGGTATAGATCAATATATCCCATTATTTAGTTAAGTGATAATTTTCAACAAGGAAATCAAGAGAGTTTTGATCAATAATGGATCATGATTAAATATATGTAACATCAAATTTTTATAAAAACTAGGGGTCATTATGGATTATATTCAAATATCATATAAGAACACCAAAGGATTTGATAATGTGCCTTACCACGCTCTAAGTTTTATTACTTTGGATATCAAAATAGGACCTACAAATCTACCTACATTGTTTCATGTAATGCCTAATCAATTGCATTATAATATATTTTTAGAAATACCATAGATATGTGTCATGGAGGACATACCATCTACTGTACATTGATGTGATAAGTTGATCATAAAATGCTTGTATTTTTTTTGGTTTTGGGTCACATAGAATGTTTGAATAATCAATTTTTTTTCAATATTTTCAGATATGACAATGGCATTGCATAACGCTAGCTAGCTTATAGTTTCAAAAAAAAGAATAGATACTTTGTTTTATTTGCTTAATATTTTTAATTATAAAGATAAAATGTCAAGTTGGATTAGAGATTCATAAATCTCTAATAAATATAATGTTTGGGGAAGAGATAATCAAAATTAAGATAATGTGACACCCATTCAAGCCAATTACTAAGGCAAACCCTGTATGGACAAAAGGGCCACTAACACATTTACATGTGGTTTTAACCGTGGTACTTAGGCCTTCCTTCTCTTTAATGTTACTAAATTTACATTTTGGAACATTTTCAACACTGTGCATTCTAGTTCCTTGTCATCTCGTGGTACTCATGCTTGGTGAAATTTTAATATAGGTAGTTGGAGATATCACTCATTTGGATGTGGTTAACCAAGTAATTCAACCTACCAAATGTATCTTATAATTAATGTGATAGCCTCATATGTTTATCCTCAACCCAAAAACAATACTTCATTGAATATTTAAGCCTTTAAATCTACCGTTAATCTAGCTAATTTTACTTCCTCAAGTAATAAATGTGATGGTAGCCCTTAATCCCCACCTATGGTTCATGAATAAAATAAAATTAGAAGTGGATGATGAATTTTGTGGAGTGACATGAATTGATATGCTTACAATTCCTTTTGAGTATACTTAGTATTACACTAAACATGGGATCCCTTTGATTGATTTGGATTATGATGGTGAAACGTAAATTGTTATTTGTTTCTTGATTCTAAATTTGATGTTTTCATAAATTTTCAATTATGGGTTACATATTTTAGTTTCATTTAGGGAATTTGATACTAAAAGGAATATTTTATTGGTAACATTTCATAGCATATGCATAAATTTTTTAAATATATAGTAAAATTTTCATGCTATGTTAAATTCTAGTATGATTATCCTTGTAATATGTTGTTTTTTCCATTTTGATTATGAATCAATTTTTGGAAAATGATTAATATATACATATTATATTACACATATTTATTTTGAATTTTAAAATCATTTTTCTTATAATTTATCATTATTTAAGAATAAAAATTGATAATATAGATTATTATTGATAAAATATGAGGGATTTATTAATTAGATATAGTAATTTTTATTGATTGACTTACATGATGACTTGTGCAAATGATTAAGTTGTTTACAAGTGAAAGTGGCCCCTATCTGTTAGAGAAACATTGTGTTAATTTTTTTTTAAAATTAAAAAGTCATGAGTCTTAATAAGTTCCCTTTATGAACTTATTATAAACCGAGTATTTGAGAATGGATGATAAATTATTGAGTGTGATGGTTGTAGAAGAATAAAATCATATCCGTGACATTTTCTATACTTTTATTTATATCAATGAATACTTCACTCTTTATGTGAAAAATTACCATGCTTTTAGTTTATAACATTATTCCATGTTGGGGTTGGGGTCTGTTGGAGGACGTTATTGCGGCTCCCATAAACCCTTCCTCGTGTTAACGCGGCTCAGAAATGTGCAGATCTTTTAATGTGTGGATTTTTTAAAGGTTACAGGCCCTTGTAAAACCTGGGTTCCTGTTTTAGGTCGTAGCACCTGGTTTTATTGTTTAGGTTTTAGGTCCTTGTAAAACCTAGGGAACTTTGTCTGGTTTATATTGGTGGTTTCAGGTCCAAGTAAAACCTGGTCTTTTTACTATTTTTCAGTGGGCTGCTATTGCTTTATTTTTATTTTTTTGATTTGTAAAGGGTTTCGGGGCCCCTTCAAAACCTGCTTTTACCTTAATCTAAAACATTATTCCATGTTAGAATCATTTGTAATTAGTTTGAAACATGATTTCCAAATAAAAAATCTTATTTTCTTGCATATATATGAATCAATTCTTATCATCTATTTATTTACTTAGTTTACTTACACTTTTCTTTTTTGTCACTTTATAATCTTTTAAATTTATTTGTTAGTTACTAACTTAGATTTTTTTTAATAGTTTTCCTTTTAATATTTCATCTCGTATTTATAACTATCTCTTTTATTTTATATTAGTTGCAACATTCTTTCATTCAATAACTACAATTTTTTTCTAGATTAGTATTTGTTGTTTTCATTCTTTCTTTCCCTATTTTGTGTTTGTCCTTGTGTGATGTTCCTTTCTTATATTTCTTAGTATTTTGTTTGGGATTAATAAGGAAATCAAATATAAATAATACCATTCATAAAGCAAATAAATATTTCAATCATTGATTAAATATCAGAGTGTTTAATCCTTCGAGATATTACCTCTTTAATAGGGGTTTTATGTAAGACAAGATTAATAACATCGGATAAAACTTTGGTATATTTTAATGAATCAAGAATTATTTGGAAAAAATATTTATGATGATTTGGGTAATATTATTTGAATTTTATCTCATTTTAATATATTTGATTTAATTATTTTAAATAAACATTTTGATCATTATAAATTGGTTAGGTCTTAAACATTATTTTAACAATTAAAATACCCTTTGCATGCCTTAAAATTAACTTTTAGTTATAGGTCCTTAAAATTAGATTGGTACAATTATAATTTAACCTTTTTGATAGGTGAATGGGTAGATTAGTTAACATTATAAATTTAACTGTAAATAAATTTGGCAACTATATGAGGGAGCTAAATATTTATAGTTTAAAAAAAATCAATTATTATTATCTTTGCATAATTGACCATTACTATTCTTTCACCAATAATTTAACTTGATATCAATATATCAAAACAACAAGTTGATCTTGTATTAAACTTGATACATGTTAGTTGATATAATCAACCAAAAATCCTATAACATATACTTAAAGTCAAAAAAATTGAATACGATAAAGTCTTTGAAAATGATAAATACTCTATATTCACAAGATAAAATCAAGACCATATTTCAAAGAAATATATATTTGAGAAAATAAATAAAATAAGTCTTAGCTAATAATCGTCAACCTACTATCATATTCCTTTGTGAAAAACCACTTAAAGACTGTTATTTTTTTATGAATCGCCGATCAAAATAGAAATAAAATAAAAATGTTATACTTAGCCTACAAGAAGATAGAGAACTTGATTAAATCACTAATAATGAAGAAGATTCTGATGTTAAAAATGTGCAATAGGTTGATAAATGGATGCATGCAAATCTGCTTGATATTGGGAATCACCCTATCAAACTTCCTTTAATAAAAGTATTTAATGCTCCCAAATTTTCTAGTAATTCAAGTGAGTCACGGGAAGATATTATTATTTTGATTAAATATGTGTTATTATCAATATTAATAATGAGAAATTTTATCTTAGGATCTTTTATCAATGTTTAGAAGATAAAGTTTATCAAACATTTATTAGTTTACTTGCTAAATTCATTTGTGAATGGAAAGATATTGAAAATTTAATTGAATTGACTTTTGAAAAACCTAAATAATATCTATAATTGGTCAATAAACTTTTAAAAACCTTGATAAATCCTAGTGAAAGTTTTTATAGTTTCACTTTTAGATATACTAGACATAGGGAAAAATTCCCACATGATGTAAGACCCCTAATAAAATAACAAGGTTGTATTATTGTAGTGAATTTCACCTTAAATATAAAAGGTATTAGAAAATAAATATATTAAACAATATGATATCACTATTACCTTTTTTATTGATTATGAAGAAAACTTAAATTTAATAGTTTTAAAGATAGAACTTATATTGATCTAACTTCTAATAATGTAATTATTTTTAAAGCCATTCACAACCTTGGAAATGATCTGATCAAATTAAATGGAAAATAAATGACAAACTCAAAAATTCAGAGAAAGTGTTAAATAGTCACAAGAATAAATCTATAAAATAAAATAGTTTATTGTCATATTTATGAAATTAATCATGGTCCTGATACATACATTGTTGTTAAAAAATTCAAATGATTTATTTAAGAAAAAAAATATTTATGTTGTTTGGTAGAAATATAAATATGTGTAGCTCTGATGAACCTTTAGATGAAATAAAGATAACAAATGTTTATGTTGTTCAAAAAAAGAGGAAGAATTTTGATTATTTTCCTAAGGATAATATGAATATGACACAAATTGATAATAATCACTCTTCTTCAAAATTCTTAATGCAAGATAAAGGTAAAGTTGTAGTATATAATAATGATGTAGTAGGTAATCTAGATGAAAGTTAACATCTAAAAAATCCCTTACCTACATAGTATAAGAACACATAATATTAACTAGACTATAGGCCCAAAACTTACCCTCAAGTCAATGCTAATGTTAGACCGTACAATATTATTAATGATTTGGTTAATACTAAAGCTAGTTTTTATTTACTTCAAGTTATTGGTCTACTTGGTCAACTTGAAAAGATTAATGAAGTTGTTAAAAATGTAGATCCTAAGAACATTGTAGGCTATGAAGAAGAAATTTATAAGGATAACTTTGAATATGTGTTTTCATAATACAACAATCCACCTTCTAACTATATTCCTCAATTTTATGTGTTATAATTATTGATAATTTTTTTCATATTTACATTCTTGACACATGGAAATAAAAAATATCATGCCTAAGTTCATTTATGATAAACTAGGCATTTCATATGAATGAGATAATAGGAAAATTACTAGTTTTAACTCCTATCAAAAAAAAAATTGTGGTATGTTTAGAGATATAGCCATTAGAGTAGTGCAAGAAGAAAAAATTAGATGTATTATCAATGTTTAAGTTTTAAACATTCTTGCTAATTATACTATGTTATTGGGAAGGGATTGGTGCAAAAATATGGCACTTATGTTTGTAAATATATAACTTTGTTTCTCATAAGTAATGAGATAAAATTTATGTATAGAGAAGATTGAAATAATATACCTATTGAATTTATTTTGGATAATATTGTGTTTGCTAAAATTTTAGTTGGAACATATGAAATGTTAACCTTAGATGAACTAGATCAATAATACATAAGAACAGTTACAAATAAAATAATTGGGTCCTTGTATTTTGATGGAACATTTTTCCAACATGGTATTGGTGTTGGTGGTGTTATTATTTCTCTTATAGGTAAATTTTTTAGGTATGCCTATTAATTATATTTTTAGAACACTAAAAATTGAGTTGAATTCAAAGCCTTATGTCTTGATCTTGAAAAAAACATTGAATTGAACATTAATTATTTAAATTTTTTTGGTGATTCTAAATTAGTTATGAAACTAGTCTATTTTTTTAATAAGAATAATCAATCACGTCCACATAAGTATATAAAGAAAGTATGGTCACTTATATATAATTTTGAAGCATTCAATATTTAACATATTCTTATAAAATATATTTGGGTTGATAAACTAATTTTTTATGTTTCTAATCCAACCTTAAGTAAAATAAAACCTTCGACTACTTTTTTCTAAAAATTTTGGACCTAAGATACCCGATCTTGAAAATAATTGGCATGTTTTCAGCTATGATGATTATATTGGTAGTTTTATACAAAGTAATTAATTTTATCATAATCATTACATTTTAAACTGTAGTGATTACTTATAGATTAGTGGTAATAAATTACCTTTTGGTTTGGTAAGCCTTGGATCTATCTTTACTCATGATCAACCTATATTTTATAAAAATGATGAGCCTTTAAGAAGAATCATAGGAGAAACTATTCCAATCAATTTAGGAACTGAAGAGGATCCAAACTACGTCTATTTAGGTGTCCAATGTACAACCAATGTGAAAATATAATTTACCAATTTGTTTAAAGAATTTATCAATATTTTTTCTTGGTGATGGTATTATATCGATATAATTTGACATGATATACCTATTAAATCTAGTATAAAACACATTAAGAAAAAAAACTCACAAAATTAGTCCCTTGTTAGAAGAGCCATCAATAAGGTACTAGATAACATGTTTGTTGGTGGTGTCATTTATCTAATTGAATATTATAATTTGGTGGCTAATCTTGTCCTAGTTTGTAAAAATAATGGTGATATTTGCCTTTGTGTTGGACTTAGAGATTGAAATCGAGCAAGCAATAAAGATAACTTTTATTTACTAAGCATAGATGACATTTTACAGTAGGTTACTCATTGTGAAATGATGTTTTTGAAGATTTTGAATGTATAGAGGGAGTAAAAATCATATCTTAATTAATTTGAAATTGAATCCATGTATTAATCAATCTATCTCAGAATTACTAGTTGTTAATTTAGTAGTGTTGTAAATGACATTATCGACCAAAATTAGTACTAAATAACTTCAAAACTAAAAACATATATTTTTTAGTATTAATTTTTAAATACATACAATAAAAAATCATAGATAAAAAATATACATGTATTTATTAAAATTAATTATTTTCCACACTACTTTGTGCACAATTCTATATTAATAAATAAAGTTAAAATAAACGTATTACAAGATAATTTACATTACAAGTAATTTCAAGAAAAGTATAAAAGTAAAAATTAAATAAATAAATTTAATTGATAATTAAGTAATATATAATTATGATTATAAAATTATACTCTAAGACAACTGAAAGACTAAATAAAATAATATTAACTTATGTTGAAGACAAGGTCAACATGCAAGAAACTTTTCTCAACAAGCTATCAAATCATGCAACTTACTTGACTATGGCATCCAAAATTATATATAAAGTAATAATTGATTTAAATGAATTTTAATTTAAGTTAATAACACTAAAATGGTGCATACCACCTCTTGAGAACTCATTTTAGTACTCAAACAATGAACTATACTTAACTGGTAGTTCTAGTTATTTTTTAAGAAATTAAGTGTCTGAAATTGACTAAACAACTAATTTATGACATAAATAAATTAAATAAAATTCATAAAAATATAAAAAACTAAATAAAATAAATATAATATTAATTCTTAGGTGCTCATATTACCATCATACTCAGCATGCTCCTTTTGATGCAAAGTGGTGAAATGAGTATCATCTCCTTAAGTCTTCCATGAATTTGATTGTGCAATACCTTAGTGATAATATCAAAAAATTGAGATTTAATTATTACATAATTAAAAATAATTTATAATTTACCAAGTCTCTATAAAAATACTATTTTAGTTAAATGTGCTTGGTTCTAGCATGAAAAACTAGATTCTTGGATAATTATGTTTCCCCATTATTATCACCAAAACTTGTGTTGGCCCAAGTTGAGCCTCATTATAAGTTACAAGGGTATTATCAACCTAATAATTGTGTGAAAATTTATGTAATCACTATAAGTTTATCTTTAATATAGGATAATGTAATTGTACCTTATTTCTTTAAAGAGCATGAAATCAACCCATTTCTCAGTGGGAAGTAATACCCTAAAGTTGACTTCCTGTCATAAAGAGACCCTATCAAATTTGAATCTCTATATCTAATGAGACATAAATAAATTTATGGTATTAAATAAATAACATGATTATAATTACTTATTACCTATTTATAATTCTTTACATTGCTTGTAAATGTTTGAGTGACGGTTTGCCCATAAATCTAGAAACAAGTAAATCATCGTAACTGATATCGTGTATTATCATAGTGAGATACATCAAAACTCTCATCATGATTATAAAATTATTTTCATAAATTGAAGGAATTCCATGCTTTCTCATTATATTTTATTCACTTGTAATTGGAGTGTCCATAGGTTTATAATCTTGAATAATATATTTTTTTAACATGTCTTAGCATACTTGGCTTAAAAAATAAATACTTCCTCTTTGTTTTGATGGACTTCCATCCAAGAAAATAATTCATAAGTCCAAGATCAATCATATAAAATTATAATATCATATATTTCTTGAATATATTCAACATCTTTATAGATCTACTTGTGAATATTAAGTCATCTTTATAGAGACAAACATATAAAACATTATAACTAGATGCTTATCTCTAAAGAGTTGGTTCATTTTAATTTCTTACAAAGCATTGATCCAATAAATAGCTATCAATTCTTCAATACCAAGCTCTTAGATCTTGGTTAAGCCCATAAATATCATTTTTAAACTTATATACCCAAAATTATTTACCTTTTATCTCAAAACCTTGTGGCCACCCCACATATACTTATTCTTAAATCACTCCATTTAAGAATGCAATTTTAGCATCTATTTGATAGATTTTACATCCTTTATGAGTATATACAATAATAATTATGGTTATAGTGTATTGAAATACAACATGCACATATGTTTCCTCATAGTCAACCCCATATATTTATGCAAATCCTTTTTCAACTTATTTAGCTTTTAACTTACCAACTATTCCATCACTCTTGACTTTGGTATTGTAGACCCACTTTGCACCAATGAAATATTTTTTTAATGTAATCTTATCTAATTTATATGTATTATTCATCTCAATTTAATCCATCTATAATATAATAACATCAATCCATTAATTCTTTTGATAAGATTTTACGTAATTTTTAGGTTTACTAGCCATTGTTGACAATGCAAACATGGTATATTCATCATAGAAATCAAAAAAATAATTAACTTATATATGTTGAATCCTTTTTATCCTCTTATAATTATTATCTAACATTTGATTGGTTGGTGTTTAATCCTTTTTATAAAGATAAGGGTTAGGGGGAATAGGCTATTCAAGAGTGAGATAACCTATTCATAAAATAATGCCAATTAAATAATTTAGTTTATTATAATAAATTTCAATGCTAAATTAAAAAAATAATAAATATATAAAGTACAATGCCAAATAATATTTTTATTGCATAATCATGAAGAAAAAATAATACTTAGATTATGTAATGATGCCTAGATAAATCTGATATCTATAGTTGTGGAAACATATTGCCTGATGTTTATAATATAGTCATCACATTATATAAATATTCTTCTTGGTTTACTAAATGCTCGTGTCTCCCTGTGGACACTTGTGTTAATAATAATGTCTGAATTTTGACGTAATTTTTATACACAAAATGTTCATTGTATCAAGATGCAGCTGCTTGAGTTCTTCTAATTTTTTTGTCATATTTTATTTGATGTATCTAAATCTCATGCATAGGATCCATATCACCATTTTTAGCTCAAAATATAACTATCTACCTTAAGTTATGCTACTTTATCATAAAATAGGTTAGTGGGCTTTGTTGGTGTGTAGGGTTTTCCTACACTTCTATTTAGCTTGTTTAGTTTTTTACTTTTTATATACATTGGGTAATTTTATCCAACATATATGAGGATGTTATCTTGATGCCTTTATTTCACATATTTTGAGGAAATTAGTCCCACATGCATAGTGTGGTTATGTTACACCCATCTTCCACCTATATATGTACCTATTTACCTAGTCATAATGTAATACAATGCAAGGATATTTTTGAATACATAGTGCTTTAAAAAAAAAAAAAAAAAATCTCATATTGATTTCAATATTCAATAGAATTTATGTGTTTGATTAACTAGTATTTTGTTTTAGACATCCGCATCAATGGATGAATATTTCATTATATTCGAGCTATGTTTGTTGGTAGAGAACATCAATTTTTTTTTTAATTATTAATACTTGAAATCTTGAGTTGATTAATATTTTATAGTCTTGAAGATTATGAGAAAAACTTTTAGATTAATGTGTTCATATGTAGTTTTTATCCTCTATCTGCTATATAGTATTATCATTTGAATGTGATGATATTGGGGTAATCAAGATTAGTTTTTATGTTTGAATTCTAGTTTTTTAACCTATTTTTGATCCAAGAAAATTTATTTATAGTTTCTCCATCTACCAATAAATTGGATTTATCTCCCCAAGCCTATAATAAACATTTATTACACTTTTTTAAAATATATTTTCTTTGATAAAAATGCATGTTCTTTTTTAAACTACTCTCAAACTGTAAAAAATTACTCAAAACCATTTCTAGGTTTTGTGTGCCTCATTTTAATTTTTTTAATGATGTGAAAACTATGTGCACATAAGAGAGAATGTAGAACCCACAAAACCCCCCCAAAATAATCAACAATGACCCCCTAATTTTTTCAAGTATATACCATGTTCAATGTTAGACGCTGGAATTAATAAAGAATGCATCTAAGAGTAATTGATGCTTGTGATGTTAAAACTAAGCAACACATATAATACAAAAAAAAAAGCCAAAGAGGATATCGGGTTATCTCAATAATGAATTATACTTTGAGTGCAGACTACTTCAACTTCATCTTTGAGGGGGTCTTCTTGCCTTCTATTCTTATTTTCTCTCTTAAGAGTTTTTCCTACAAGAGTTATCCTTTTATCCTCTTTATGAGAGTTGATTTTTACTTGGGTACCTCATCAAGACTTATTTCCAAGACCCATTTATTATACCCACCTAAGATATATTTAAGGGGGGGTATTAGTATGTAGGTTTTTCCTACACATCTATTTAGATTTCTTAGTTGTTTAATTTTTATGTATATTAGATAAGTTTATCCCACATGTATGAGGATGTTGTATTGATGTCTTTATTCCACCTATTTTTGGGAATTTAATGTCAAATGTATAATGTGTTTGGGTTACACCTATCTTCCATCTATATATGTACCTATTCACCTAGTCATAATGTAATGCAATGCAAGGCTATTTTTAAATACATAGTTCTTAGTTTATGTTTTCATCTTAATTTCATTCTTCAACATAATTCACATGTTTGATCAACTAGTATTCAGTCTTGGATATCCTCATTAAAGGATGAATATTTTAGGCTCATGGTGTTTATATGACCTTAAATACCCCTCTATTAATGAGCAAAGTCTACATAACCAATAATCCAAGAAGGAATTTAGACTTATGTAGTTATTATATGTGTGGGAATGTGTGTGCAAAAGGGTGTAATATACTATATGAAGATGCATGTAGTGATATAGATTTTAACTTGACAAATATAGCTCATGGGCTGTATTTTGAGTGTTTCAAACATGTAGTATGACTATTACTAAGATTGATATGAAAACATGAATGAATAGGGAAGAATAGCTTAGTTGTGAAATTGATTGATTGAACTTGAATAGGTTATTTCTTGGTAATTTATAGATGTCCAAATGAATTAGATTTGAATTATATTTATACTAGATCATTTGAAATGATTCTCAAAAAAGGGTTAATGACATTCTTATGTTGAACCTTGCACATTGAAATATTTGAAAATTTAAGTATTTGTAAGGTAAGGACACTTATGTTGGAGTAGAGATAATAGTGTCAATGGTACTGTCCTAACCTAAACATAATTTTCCAAGATGGAAGAAAGTTTATGATGTCATATAATTGACAATGAAGGATATATATCAGATTTTAGGTGTTATATGGTTATAGGTATTCTAAATATTTGGAATAATTAGAGTTGGACTAATAAATTAGTAAACTGAGTGAGGTGGTGAGTAAGAGTATTTTGGCTATAAATAAGATAAAATTAAATGGTAGATCCATATGATATATTTTTCAAGTGTACAAGACTATTTTAACATACAAACGAGATTTAAGTACCTAAAGCTGGATGTGGATTCAAAAATTATTTATTCTTACTTGGAATTGAAAAATATGGATGACTAGTCTCTTATGAGAAGTTATGCTCTTATGACCTCTATATCTACATGATCAAAATCAACATACACCTCATTTTCAAAAAAATTACAATCCTTATAATTAATTATGTATTTACTAGTAAGATTATAAAACTTTTATACTTTTCTTTCATCACTATATCTTGTGAAATTATGATCAACACTCTTATGATCTAAATTTAAAGAAAAATAAACATCATTTATTTCACCCTTACCTTGACTTATGGTTATTTTCATGTTGATATTTCCTTCAATTTAGATGGACTTTCCATCTCCTAATTGTACTTGGATTTTGAAGGAGTCATCTAACTTATTGAAACCAGCTTTGTGACTTGTCATGTGATTTGAGAAATGTGAATCAAGAGATAAAAAATATTTTCATCCTCTATTCTCAAAATACACATGATACAATAATCTAAGTTCTCTTGTTCCTCACTTTGTTCATTTTGGAATTCTTTTTATTCATCTTCGTGATTAGCTTGATTCTTATTTTCTAGTATCTTACAATCTTTTATCATGTATTTTGGTTTTTTATAGTAATAACAAGAAAAATATCTCTTACTTTTATTTATAAAGTTAGATTCAAATTTTCCCTTTAAATTTGATTTTTTGTAAAATATATTGATTACACCTTTTATTTTTATCTTTGATCTTTGATACCCTTGCATTTATTTCAAGTGCATCTTCTTGATAATGTTCTATATCTCCTGCATATAGTCTAATCTTAACCTCATGGGACAAGAGAGAACCCATTAACTCATCAACACTAATAGTGTTCATGTCTTTACACTCTTTAAGAGTGATCAAAATATGCATATATATTTTACTTAAATATATTAAAATTTTCCTTACTATAACATTATTTTGGATATTTTTTCCATAAATCTTCATTCTATACACTAAATAATTTATCCTTATGTAGTAATCTCCAAATCCTTCAAAATTTAACATTCTAAAATTCTCAAATTTTATTTTAAGAGTTTGGAGTTTTTATTATCTTACCTTAATAGATATTTTATATGAAGTTTCCAGGTTACATGCCTTATAGACATTTTTTTATCATACAACTCTTGGATAGATGTTTGGGTTTATGACACTCTAAAGATAGAAAAAAGCTTATGCAAATTTTTTTTTTCATCTTTTTTATATTTTTTAATTTTGTGCCAAGATATTCCAATAATGGAGTGGTATGTACCCATGGTGAACATTCTCCCAAATTATTTTCCATACAATAATTCTTTCCAACTAATTTCTCCAATAGTCAAAGTTATCACATTTGAAAACATGGATATTCATGGAAGCAAACTTAACTAAAGCCATTTTTATTTTGATAATAGCATAAAATCCTTATAAATATTTATTGAAAATGGATCTAATACCAAATTAAGGATTTGAATTTATGGAGGGAGTAAAAAAAAACTCTTAATTAATCTTAAATTGAATATATGTATAGAGAAATATGTTTTAGAATTACTAGTTGTTAATCTAGCAGTGTTGATTGTTGGCTAAAACTTGTACTAAATAACTTCAAAACTAAAAAAAATTGATTATTAGTATTACTTTATAATACATATAAAAAAATTAGAGATGAAAACATAAAACACAAATTTACAAAGTAAATTATTTCTCACACTACTTTGTGCACAATTATTTATTAATAAATAAATTTAAAATAAGCCTATTACAAGATAATTTACATGACAAGTTATTTCAAGAAAAATATAAAGTAAAAAAAATTAAAAAAATTATTTTAAAAATAATTAATCTATAATTAGACTTATAAAATTATTCTCTAAGATAAATTAAATTATACTAAAGAAAATACTAAAGCAAACAATATTGACTCACATTCAAGACAAGGTCAACATGCAAGAAACCTTGCTCGACAAGTCATCAAATCATATAAACTACTCAAATATGGCATTCTAAATTATATATAAAATAATAATTGACTTAAATATAGTTTAATTTTAGTTAAATAAAACTTAAAATTATGCCCCGCCTCTTAATAACTCATTTGAGTACTCAGACAACGAACTAGACATAACTGACAACTCTAACTATTTTTTAAGAAATTCTTATAAAATGTCCAAAATTGACCAAACAACTAATTTAGGAAATAAATTAATTAAATAAACTTCATAAGAACATAAAACACAAAACGAAAAAATGTAATATTAATACTCAAGTGTTGATATTGGCATCATATTCAATAGTCTTTATTTTGAAAAAATAGGGGTAAAAACTTTATTAAATCATAGAAAACTAGAGTACATAACAGCCTGAGGCCAATGCCTCAAGAACAAAAAAATCTTTGGAAAACCACAAGATCAAGTAAATTACTCTCCATTACCACTCTCATCTTCAACAATAATCCTCTCCAAGTTTTGGCGTAATGCGTAGGGCATTTGCTCCCAGCGATCAATCTTCCATCCTTCAAAATCTTCTGAAGCCCATCTTGCCAGGAAATTGGCCACCCTATTCCATTCCCTTGGGATATGGGCAAAAGTCACTAAATGCATACAAAAACTAACCTAAAGAATCTATTGAACTAACAGTGACAGCTGCCAGCTAACATCGGAGGTCTTCCTCTCAAGAAGCAGATTGACAAGAACTTGAGAGTTAGCCTCACAAATCACTTTCCTCCATCCTAGATCATAAGCTTGCCTCAAAGCATATAAGATTTCCAAGCCTTCCATCCGATTAATGGTTTACACTCCTTTGTTAACCGTGAAAATCAAAACCACTAAACCAACAAAATCCCTACCAATCCCACCAATCCCAGCTGATCCTAGATTATCTCGAGAAGAACCATCTATATTAAGTTTCAAAAAACCAGCAGGAGGTGGCATCCATTTCCCCACCCTTTGCACTCTCTGTTTCACTTGTCTACCTCTCCTGATGCATGTTGAGATTGGAAAAATCCCTTGTACACCCAGTTTATCTGCTATCTCAGCATCACTCTTTGCCAATGGTAGGGTAATCTCACTCTTAGCTCCAACGGTTTCCTGGACCATGCCCAAGATTCTAGTCCAAACCTGTTGAATTCCCAAATTTTCTCCCCAAAATTTTTTGTGATTCCTTTCTAGCTAGACTTGCCATAAAATAAATATAGGACCAGCATACCACACATCATGCAAGAATGAGGCTGATATATTCAATAGTCTTTATTAGATAATTTTTTTTGTTACAATTAATTTTTTGTAGATCTTAAGGATAGGAACAAAACTAATTTCAATACACACAACTAATTTTTATTTTAATAGAGTTCCTTTTAGGTTAATTAATGTAGATGCTAATTTTTAAATATAAATTCATGTTGATTTTGATGATTTAGTTGGTATCATCATTCATGTATAATTATATGATCTTATTATTCATTATAATAAAATAAATAAATGCTTAGATCATTTACGTGAAGTCTTTGTTAGATGAAAAATTGACATATCATTACATCCCAAAAAAAATAGTGCTTATTTTGACTAAAGATAAACTTATTAGCCATGTTATTTCTAAAGATAGAATATGGTATTTAAGTCTTCCTTTGGTAAAATCAATTTTATACACAAATTTATTTCTATTTTTAGATAAATCCAACCCTTTAAAAATTTTACTTATTAAAAGTCAAGTTTATTTATGGGATATAAAGTTAAATGAAGCATTTCATGAAATAAAAAATACAATAGAAAGTACTCTTGTACTTGTAAAACTAGACATGAATAAACCATTCATTTTATATATTAACATGATCGATAAGGCTATAGGTGTTGTTGTTATGCAATATGATCAAAATCATGAAGAAAGACCCATAAGATACATAAGTCAAGTACTCAAATAAGTTGAAATTAGATATCCTTTGATTAATTTTTTTTCTTTATTTAGTTTTAACATTAATTAAATTTAAATATCTCTTACTGGTTAATAAGGTGATTGCACATTCAAATATTTCTATGTTGTCTTATTTATTGAAATAGCCCATGATTGATGGTATACTAGCTAAATACATTTTTAGAATACACGAATATGCTATGGAATTAAATACTTTTAGAACCATCAAAGGAATGAACTAACTAAATATCTTTCTAAAAATACAACTTCAAATATTAATATTCCTATTTTGTTTATTGATGAAGAGTTTCATGATAAACCTTATTTAAAAACTATGAATTTTTTTGACATTATGCAGATATTCAAAATTGGTCTTGAAGTGTAAGAATATGAATGTTTATATTTACATCATGATTGCTATTATAATTTAGTTTACTATTTGCAAAATCAATCTTACCCTAACTCATTAGACAATTAAGAGCACTTAAGTTACAAACTTTAAAATTCATCTTGATAGAAAATTTCATGTTCAATATAAATAGATATGGAATTTTATTGAGATGTTTAACTCATGATTATACTGAAGATATTTGCAGTAGAAATTTTTCTACAAAGATTACAACACATAATTTTTTTATGTATTAGTTATTATTGGCCTACATTATTTAAATATTATTTTCATTTAGTTTGATCAAATATGGCTTGCCAAATGTTTACATGTAGAGATAAATTATTGGGTTCACCTATTAATCCAATTATCCATGAAAAGTATTTTATGAAATGGAGTATATATTTCATCTATGATATTCACCCTTCATCATCTATTAGACAAATATATCTTGACCATAACTAATTACTTAATAAAATGGCCTAAATTTATAACACTTAAAAGTTTAGTCATTTCAAAAGTTATTTTTTTATTAAAGTTAAAGCTGGGTATTTTTTAAACTGGGGACCCCAAACCCTAAAAGGAGTAAAACCAAAAAGAGAACAAAATGACTAAGTCCTCAAGAGAAACATGACAAAATAGTCATAGTAACAAATAAAAAACTACTAAAATACAACTCTAAAATAGCTTAAGGAATACCAAAAATAAAAATCAACAAGAAAGAAATGAAAAGCCTTCTACATGTCTAATTTTCCTGCAACATCCTCCCAATAGCTTTTCATGCATTTCAGGTTTGAGTCAATCTAAATAAGTAACTTTTCCTTATTTATGTATTTAGATCATTCATTGTATTTAATATGTTTTCCCTTGCCCTTAGAAGATGTCATCGTATCAAACAATTATTCCATGTGAGCTTCTAAATTCCCCACATTATGAATTCCTTCATGCATGGCCACCTTATGGCAATTAACCAAATAACTAATATTGTTTTTAAGTTTGTCATTTTCACATTCTAGGGCACCAACCCTATCTCTAAGCCTTTAAATTTGAATGTTGTGATTATTATCAACATATTTCTATGTCAATTTATCATTTTCTATTGAATAATTTTCAATTTTACTTTGAGCTCAGATAGTTCACTCATAAACCACCTCATTATCAATTTTTGGAAGTAAAATTTTCTTCAATTTTATCTATATTTTGATTACCTTTGAGAGAGTCAACTATGACATTGAAAATTTCATTTATATTATGGGATTGGGTTCCTAGTTCTTCCACCTCTTTCTCCTTAGATCAATCCCTCACTTTCCTCTTTCCCTTGTTAGTTTTATTAGTTGGATTATTATTTTTCTCCCTTTCAGAAACCTTATATGTATTGGTCTCTTCTTAATCTCCTACACATCCTCAACCATGATATATTTACCAAATAAAATCCCAATATTTCCAGTGTTTATAACCTTCTACTAGTAGGAGGGTATTTAGTATCACTTCTTAGTTGGTTATTAAAGCTTAAAACTTGAGATTTTGGTCATTTTTTGGAAGTACTCTATTCTTAATCCTTAGAAGGCTTACTTATCATATACTTAATCTAAATATTTTGAACTTTCCTAACTTATTTACCTTTTTAGAGTTTTGAAAGTTTAGGAGTAATTTGATTCATACCTTTGAAATATTTATGAATGAGAAAAATTACTCCTTTATGCCTCAAAATTGTGTATTTTCCATTTTTAACCTTTTCAATGGAGGTTTCCATAGAAAGTAGAATGTAGAAAGGTAAACTCAAGGGTATAACATGCCTAAAGTAATTGAGAAAGCCAAATAGAGACCAATGCACAATATTAAACCTACCTTTTAGAGTGATATATTTCATGATATGGAAAGCTACATCTCCATATGGTCTCGATAGGGATTCATGATCAAAACCATTATGTAATGCCTCTAAAGTTTCTCCTTCTAGAAGAAAGATATTTTTATCCTTGTAATCTCTACCTATTTTATACACTTTTGTCACCTCCATCTCTAGTTTAGTGACATGAGTGATTAATTGTTTAGAGATGTCAAGTAATACCCCATTGATGTTCAATGTTTTGTTGATTTGGCATCAACAAATAAGGTTGAGACATGTTTGTCATGACCTTATATTATATTCATAAAATTTTCCATTCCCTCTATTTGGAGGATATCCCAAAATTATTCATTATTTCTCATCTCTTCTATCATCTTGGGTTTGATTCTATTAAGGATCCCCATGAATAACAAGATCATCTGACTATATCTCTTTGACCTAAAACAAGGGTTTTCTGGACTCCCCAAATTTAAATAATAGTTTGCCTTGAGTGTCTCATGTCAGCCCACTCAAATCCATTATTGTTGTGCTTCCAATATTTAGAAGTATTTAAATGGCATTATCTTCTTCTTAATGAATTTATAAAATTATCTCTAAGAAATTTGAAGAGGACAAGTGAAGTAACATTAATTAGGAACATAGAAATATAAAGAGACTTACCCTTAAAGTTCCAATGAACTTTATTTTTACAAATGGGGAGACCCCCACATTATTAACCATTTTTAACATTATAAATTGAACTTCCTCATCAATCCTATGGTAAATATTCCAAGGTAATTCTTCTCTCAGAGTATAACTAATAAAAATAGAAGAACTAACTCCCCTATTGGTGAACCAATCAACAAACTTGTTACCTTTGCAATAGACGTGTTGAATGACTACCTCTTACCTAGATTCTAAAATAGATATAGACTCAACCACCACTTGTTTAATGCTCTAAATCACTATGTTTTTATTGGAAAGACAATTTATTATATTCATTGAGTCTCCCTCAATGATGAGATGTTGTAGGCCCAATTATTTAGCCAATTTTAATCCCCAAAGGGTAGTAAGAGCTTCTACCCAATTATTTGTTTTGATCCCCATATCACTAGCATAATTAGTAACAAACATCCTTTGGTGGTGTCTTAAAATACCTCCTCCTCTTGAGGTTCCTAGATTCCCCTTGGAGGCCCCATTATAATTTAGCTTTAGCCATTAAATAGGTGGAGGTTTCCATTTAGTCCTCTTTCTTGTTTCATCTTTGGGATCAATAATACCAATGCATATAGAATCAATTTACAAATTTAAATCCAATTATTTTTCAAATATTTGTAAGCTTTTACCTTTTCCATAGACATAACCTTAAAATTTTCCATAATAGTAAAAATAAACTTATTATCCAATGTCATACTTTTATGCTTTCTATTCTTAAAATTTTTGTTATTTTTTCACCCCAAATTCCCCAAATAAAATGAGGAAATATGAGCTTCTGTATTTTATTTAAAATATAATTTTGAAAAGGACACTCCCAAGGCTACTATAAGTCAACCAAAGAGCCAAAGAATACCCAAAAGACATTGAATTTGTTAAGAAAGAAGCTCCAAACCTCATTATCAAATAAATAATCAACCAACAAATGAAAAATTATTTCATTATCATTCTCACACAAGGGCACCTATTGATCAATATGAAACCCCTTTTCCTTAAATTATCCATAGACAATACTTTATTCTGAACAAACACCCATAGAAAAAAGTTAACTTTGAGAATCAGTTACTTTTCCCATAATCTATCATAGTTCATAACATTTCTTGAAAGATTAGCCACCAAAATATACCCATATTTAACTTGATATTATTCATCAATAAATTCTTTCCAAACTAACTAATCTTCATTGATGGTTTCTGGTAGATGATGTGTTCTCAAAACATTATTTAGATTAGACAAAATATAATTATCTTCTTGATCTAAATTATCAATACTTAACCTTTTCCAACTTCTAGTACCTTATATAATCTACTAATAATCTTGTACATTACTACCATATTTGTTTTGAATGTGATTTTGAATGCATTTCCATCATTCTATCAAGTTTAGAGGCTGGTCTAAAATCCAAGCATATTTACAAAAATTAACATGAATACCATTTCCTAGTTTCCATTTAGAACTTGAGGAAATAACATTTTTTACATCTAGGTATTTGAATCTTAAAATAGTAGGCCAAGTACTATTGTTTTTGATAAATATACAAACAAATTTGGAGAGAAGAGATTTATTCATCAAATTTATTCTTTGAATCCCTAAAGCTTCTTTGCTTTTGTCCATGTAAAATTTTTACCAAGCCACCAAATGAATTCTATTTCTCTCTTCCATATCTGTCCATAAAAATTTCCCTTTGATTTTATTAATACTATCTTCTATGATCTTAGGTAGATTAAAAGAGAAAGAAGATAAACTATAAGACTCTTAAAAACACTTTTAATAAGCAAAACTTTACCCATCTAAGATAGAAGCTTCCCTTTCCATCCAACCAACTTTATTTGGAATCTTTCCACCAAAAGATTCCAAGCTATAAAAGGGAGATTATTGATAAAGAGAGGCATTATTAGATAGGAGGAAAGAGTTTTTTTGATTTGACAACCCAATATTTGAGCTATTCTAGTTTTCCTTCTCAAAGGTGTATTGAAAAATAAAACTAAACTTTTATCAAAATTTACTTTTTGATTAGAATCTTGTTCACACATAGTCAAAATTTAATTTTAAAACTTTAGCTTCCTTAATATATACCTTTACTATAATAATGGTATCATCAACAAATTATTGATGGGATACCAAATCCACATTCCTAGCTAGTTTAAAACCTTTTATCTCTCTAATTATCACAATATTTAAAATAAATATGCTCAAAGATTCATCCATAATGATGAAAAGGAAAGGAGATAATAGATACCCTTGTCTCACTCCTTTACCACTTTTGAATTTTTTTTGTGCCACACCATTTACAAGAACCAAAAATATGCAAGTAGAGATTTAAGACCTTATGATTTTCTTGAGCTCATCTTGGAAACCAAATTGTCTCATGACTCTATCTAAAAATATTTAGTCTAATTTATCATAAGACTTAGCCATGTCTAATTTTATCACCATTTCAACACTTTTATTTTATCCATAGAGTGCACAGATTCATGAACAATAATGATCTTGTCTTGGATTTATCTACCATAGACAAAAACCTCCTTGTTTAGCATCAATAGTAACTTCCATAATTGGTTATAATCTTAAAGAGAAAAACTTAGTAATGATATTATAAATAGAATTACACAAACTAATTAGGTGGAATTTATAAAAATTAATAGCTCCTTCATTATTAGTAATCAAAACAATAAAAGTGGGATTAAATTCTCTTAACATCTGAGCAGAATCAATAGATTTTTTAATTGCATCCATTACATCATCTTCAATGATATCCTAGAACTTCTAAAAGAAGGCTATTAAAAATCCATATGGACTTGGAGATTTATCTAGGTTTATTTTGGAAATAATAAATTTAAGATCTTCATTAGATGTGGCTACAATAAGAGTTGAATAATCTTCTTGGGTTATCAATTCTGGAATAACATGCATTAATTCTTGCTCAAATTTGATGTTTCTTTTGAAGTCATTCTTAAACACCTTTTTGAATAAACTTATGCTCTCCTAATTAATGAGATCTTTATCAGAAGTGATTTGTTCTTATCTATTGATTATTTCCTTGATTGAGTTATGAGCTCTATGTTTCAAAGTGTCATTTTATAAGTTATTACTTTCTTTAAAAATAACAATTTTTCTTGATTTGGAGTTCTTTTTGAGATAATTTCAGATAATGGTCTAAAATTACTTTTAAATGAATATCTCAAAGTTTTAGGATGTTTTTAAATTATTTCAAGTCATTCCTTCATATACTATCCTTAGAGAATGGACAAACTAAATCAACTAAAAAAAATTGATTTCCATTATAAATAAAATAGTATGTGATAATAAACAAAATTGACATATTAATAATTTTGAAGCTTTATGGGCTAATCATACTTCAACCAAAGTTGAAATTGGTTTTTCACCATTTATGCTTGCTTATGGGTTTGAATCTACCATGATTATTAAAATGTAAATCAACTTTATAAAAACTATATTCCAATATACTTTTGAGAATTTATATCTCATACAATAAATATTAGATAATATTTTAACTTTAGATGAAATAAATATTGATACTTTGAAAAGGAAAAAGAAAAAATGAATATTTTTTTGATAAGAAAGTATCTAATTTTTTTTAAAAATTGGTGATCATGTTATTTTTTTTGGATAAAGCACATGAAGATCATGGGAAACATCATAAGTTTTATTCTCTATGGTAATGACCATATACAATAACTATTATACTTGGTATAAATGTTTTCCATCTGTAAGACTTGGATGGAAATTGGCTACATCATATAGTCAACAATCATAATTTGAAAATGTTATATGAATGACTATTATTTCATATTGTTTTATTATTTTCTCTTTTCTTTCCTTGTTTGTTCATATTTTGTTTCATTTTCTCTTATTTGTTTTCTTATTTCCATTTATTTTATTTTATTGGTAATTATGTTTCAACACAATAATATTCATGACATATATAGTTATTATTGGTACAAGCTAAGTTGGAAAATTCCCATAGATGTTTATAAGTATAATTTATCACATTAATGTTTCAAATTTTAACTTATTTTTAATAATTAATCAATAAATGTTTATTATAGGAATCCTAGTTATCAAAGTATCACTCTATTTTAGAATCTATGTTTTAGGTTATTGTAGTTGTGCTCATCCAACCCAAACTTCCTTGTTAAACATTTCCCATTCTTCATGCCATAGTACCCAAACAATCCCTCCCTATTTAAAAACATTATAAAGGGGTTCCCACTTAACTGCTTAGGAAATATTTTTTACCTAGATCATCCCTAAGTTTTGAAAAATTCATAATATTTATTGCAACCTAGTTTGACATACAAAATTGGACCACAAGGACACTAGTGTTATCATGAATTTTTATGCTATAGTGAAAAACTTAAAATCTTAAAATTTGATGTAAAAAAATTGATGTATCACACTAAGTTTACTATACATGATGGGGCCAATTGTTTTTACAATGCTTATTTGTCATTACATTTGTTAAATTGTATTTTGATTCTCATACTTGATTATTTATAATGTAATTATTAGTAAGCATCATATATTTTAAAATTTAAATGTTGTCAACATATAATTCTCAATTTTACAAATGGTTTTTAGTCAGAAAAGTATATAAAGGTAGTAAAAATTAGTTCCATGTAGTATTTGGATCAGCATGACTTAATTTTATCAATTAGTAATTAGTCATTAGGGATAGTGCTAGTGATAAAATTTGAGAAATAAGTTGTGAAAATATTGCAATTGGAAAATATAGTGTTTTGACAACAAAAAATGTTATTTTTATATAAGTTACATATTCAATTATTCCAAAAATATTTTTTCCAATTTTCATAGCTTGCATGTTTGAACATCATTAGCATTGACATGTTGTGCATTGTAACCAAATTTAAATGCATTATGGAATTATAAACTTTAATATTTATTTTTGTAACTCTTTACATAGGTTTTAAAACCTTAATTCATTTTATAGCTTAAATATTATTTTAGGCTATTTAAAACCCTATACTAAGTTGCTAAAAACTTAAACCCTATGATAAGTTTCATAAGATTAAAACTTAGGAAAACACAATCATGTTTTATACAATTTTTATAATATACAATCTTTCAACTATGGACATGCTTGTATTGTATCATAGGCTCTTGACTATGATCAAATCAGATATGTTGAGTAGTATAGACAATATTGTTTCAATATTCCAACATGGTCTATGGTTTATTGGCATATACATTGAGTCCAATAAATTTACTTCAAATTTATTATTTAAATAAACTAGATTTGCTTCGGTCTCAAACAAATATTGTAGTATTTTCAAATTAAGACACATATTTCAGTTGGCAGGTTTTGGTAAGTGAGATAGTTGTTGCTAAATTTGGTGAAGATTTGAGAAGGCAAGTTAGTAGAGTTATTTTAAATTTCACAACCACTACCATATTTTAGAAAATCATAGAGTGTGCTAAATAATTAATATTTCATCTATCATTCTACCAACAATCAATGTGTTATGGAATTGGGGTATACTCAGTTTTTGTGATTTATTTGGTCATTTCATTTACATTGGTTCAAGCTTCTTATGGAAGCCAAATTATGCTAGTCATTTATTTGATAACCTTTCTATGATATTTTTTGATTTTTTACTTACCATTTGGAAAATTTGGAAGCATTTGAGGATTTATAGGCAATATGTTTGGTTTTTGAGTAGTTTATAGTTTAAAAATAAATAAATATAGTTATCTTTCATGTAGTTTTAAGAAGATTCAACCAAATTATCACAAGTATGAAGTCTGTTTTAGTTTTAATAATGAAGTCTATAGCTCATAAGCACTTTTCTCTTTTATGTGCATCAATAAAATAATATTTTAAGGTATAATATTTACTATTTTAAAATAAATATTGCATGTGTCATGTTTTAATAAATAAGGATTTTAGAATTTATTCACAAGTTTATTTTGATATAAAATTTTATGCACAGTGTTTATTTTCATTATTAGTTATGGATTTTGGGTGCAATAAAGAATTTTGATCAAAGAGATAGTATTTCCAAAATCCATGAGTTAGATTGCAAATATTTCTAGATAAAATTACATTTGATTTAAAAAAATCCAACACATTTTTATCTTAGAATATTTACAATCTAAAGATTTTTGATATTGTTTATATCAAATTTGATATAAACTCAACTTTGCTTGATGTTTATTATCACTATAAACTATGGATTTTTTATGGGTGTAAAAGATATTTTGTTATTAATATACTTTACATGTAGTGGAATTTTTTTGAGATTATAGATTCAAGATTTGTTAGTTGGTTTTAAATGTAAATGCTTTTTCTTGAGCACTTGTTTCTCTTTTTAAAGTATTTTACTTAAATAACATTATATAAATTTATTTAGTATTTAAATAATGAATAATTTTGAATCAGTTATTTTGTGCATTTGAAAACATGTTGGTATAAAAGAGGTTTCAATGAAACTATTTTTTTACAAGTTCTGATGCACTTTTTCAAGCTTATTGATTAAGTGTTTTGATGTAAATTGTTTTGTATGAACATATGGTCTCTATGGGAGGTCTTGTAGATTAAATATATACCTAGATTATTATTTAGTTCACAAAACAAAAATTTTAACTTGCCAACACATGCATTTGGAAATATAAAATGGTTTAATTTAAATAAGAGTCATCTTGATTGTTATGGATACATGCAATTTCAAGGTATAAATTTGAAATGTTTCATAAACATATATTATTTAATTTTAATTTTATTTGAATAAATTTGTTTCATAGACGTGTAGATGGATTGAAAATGGTTTCAAATCTTATCTATTGTGCATGAAGAATACTATGAAAATGATAATATTTGTCTTGTTTAAAAAAGAATGTTTTCAACATGTTTTATAATGGTTATTTTTAACATATAAAAGTTAATACTTTAATTATTTGGAATATACAAGGGTTTCATACAAAATGGTTTTCAAGACATGATTGTTTGGGTTTATATTTTCTTGATTACAGGGTTTTAAGCTTGGATTTTGAATTCATAGTTTTTCATGAAGTGACATTTTAACCTGTGTATGATATTTCAAATTACATAGGGTTATTTGGATATATTACAGTTGAAAATTAAGTTTTGAAAGACTTTTAAAAGTATAAAATGAAGATGAAATTACTTAAAGGGTTATGTAGAAAGATATAAGGTGTTGATTGGTAAACATATATAGTGAGATATTTTTGATACAGTTACAATTTAAAGGTAAATTGTGAAATATGATGATTTACATTCCTAAATGTTTTTATATGATAGAATACACTATGAAATTTTTAATTCAAATAAATGACGCTGATTTCACATAATTTTCAAAGTGCAATAAAATTATAGAAAACAATTATGTTTTTATTCATATGTTAAATCCAAAGAGAAACTTTATTAGAAGTTAATGATAAGTTACTCATAATTTTTTTTTTGTTCATTTGGTTTTGGGTCACATATAGTGTTTGAAAAATCAAAGTTTTCCAGTATTTTCAGTTATGACAGTGATGTTTCATAATGCTAAATAACTTATAGCTTTAAAAAGAAAGGATAATTTATCTTATTCATTTATTAATTTCATTATAGAGACAACATGTTAGGATGGATAAAGTCTCACAAATATCTAATATAAATAATTTTTGGGGAAGATATTTTCAACAACATGATACCTTGACACTAGTTTGGAATAATTATCGAGGTAGACACTTTAGGGCCTGAAGGGATGTTATCATGTTTATATGTGTTTTTAGCTATGGTACTCTTGTATCTCTTCATTTTGATGTTAGTGATACTATATTTTATAGTTATTTGAACATTGTGCCTTTTATTTCCTTGTCATTTCATGGTACTCATGCTTGGTGACCTTTCATAGAGGTAGTTTGAGATATTTCCCTTTTGGACATGGTTAACCAAGTACTTAAGCTTGTGAAATACAACCTATAACTAATGTGATAAACCCATATGTAGACACTTAAACTTGGGTACTCAAATTTTAACACCCCACTTCATACACTTTGGACATCCTTAGTTATCCCTAATTCATCCCTAATCATCCATAAGCCTATCATCACATTGAAATCCTAATATTGTCATTTCATAATTTTAATCTTATCATCATAATATACCATAACCTTAATCTTGTCATCAACATCCTTAGTATAACTATTAGTGATTAGTGGATCTTATACCAAGATTTGAATCATGCAAGTTAATAGAAAATCTAAACACACAGTGATATATTAAACATAGTAAATTCTAATTCAATATTATTTAATTCAAACCATTACACAAATACATAGGAAAGTATTTCCTATATTATATGAATCCCACTAACTACTAAATCCCCTAGAATATCCCATCAAATAATTATAGGCTATTAAAAATACATGATATATTATTGGTTTATGAAGGATCATTCAAGATTGAAATAGGAGGTAAATAACTTCAACAAAAAATATGGACTATATTTCACACAGGAGAGGGAAGTGAAAATGGCCTCTCAGATTGAGATGCTCACTAACATAATTAATATGTTGGAGCAAGAGAATAGACAAATTAAAGATAAACTTAATATTATGGTTATATTTAGTAAATTTATGGTAAATAATCCTATGCAAAGCATATAATGGTTATCTATATTTTTTAACAATGCTAATACGACTGAGAATGACCCCAAGCCTAAGAAAAAGCTTAAAGGAGTGACTACTATGAATGAAAAGGATAAAATGGTAGGTGGTTTGGAAAACTTATAAATCATGATGGAGGAGTGGAATATGGATCAAGGAATGGAATAAAATTCATATCTAAATTTATTTACTATGTAATATAAGTTGTGTACCAGCTATTTTTGTGTTGTGTCTCTCAAGTGAACTAGTTTTTTCTTCCTATATTTGTTAATATTTTAGACTATGTTACTATATATTGAGGTGGTTATTTTATATGGTTAGGGTCCCTCTAAAAATCACTTTTGCATATATAAAAACAACATATCTAAATATCTAATAATAACCTTACCGTATTAACCATATTATAACTAACAACTAATTACACAATATTAAACATTATTTACCCAATGCAAATATTAATCCCCAACAATCCTCCCCTTGGTTTTTACATGGTAAAACATATCCCATTGTTTTATTTTAGCATGCCACCTCTATGTGTTCATTATATTTTATACATAAATGTGCCAAACATATTTCTTCAAAAGACTATATTCTTACAAGTGGCTTTCATGGATGGACACAACCACCACCTAGGCATGAATAAAGGATTATGCTTATATTAATTATCCACACTTGTACACTAATGGTTTTACATATATTTAACTGAAAACCTTACCTAATTGGTATTATAGTTTCATTAATAACCTTTCATAAATGGTTTTATAGGTTAACCAAAAACTTTACACAATTGGTTTTGTTGTTCACCAATAACCTTACACAAATGGTTTTTCATAGGTTTACTAATAAAATTTACATCATGATTTATAAAATACATTTTGATAAAAATTATATAATATTTTTACAAAAAAATGGTTACATGGAAAATATGCACAAGTGAACAAGAACATTCTACATCTATTTTTATTTTTCACCCCACACTAAAAAGAAAAGCATTAGTCCCCATGACTAAAAAAAGAATTTTCCATACTAGAAGTGTGGCCCCATCATTGATGACTGATGAGAGGTCATTAAAATGCCTCCTTCCTTTGTTTCCTCTGACCTCCTTTAGAAAATCATCTAATAGAGATAATCTTCATCACTTTGATTTTCTTTGTGAGTAGTATTTCCTTCCTCTTAATTCTTTTTCTTCATCATCAACCATGGCATTATCTTGCAATTTTCCATCAAGTAAATCTTGTGATATTTTCCTATAATTCAAAGATATATGACCAGTTTATTTACAATATAAATAGGTGAGTTGTTTCTTTTTATCTTTGGAGGTTGATCCCTATTTTAAAGAGGATTTAAATTTTTTATTAACAAATGCCTTATCTTTCTAATTTCTGACATACATTGCAATTTCCTCTAGTTCAAAAATCATAATTATTATTTCTTCCTCAAGTAGAGAAGAAATAAAATATTCTAAACTAGTATTAAATTTATTTAACATAAAAACCATATTAGAATAGCTAGCTAGCATGTTATTTAGTAAAATAAATTTTGCATCATTAATAAGTACATCATCTTAAATTTTAGTTAACTAATTTGAGATGGATCAAAATTTACTAATGTGTTCCACCATGTTGTCTCCTTCTTCCTTTTTTAGGCCAAACAATCTTTACTTCAATGCTATCACAACGCTTCTAGCTTGTGAACTAACAAATTTATTTAGTGCCTGCCAAATTGTATTAGAGGATTTAGAAAAATCTATATGATACAAATAAGCATTAGATAGCTCCAATATAATAATCATTGTATATTTTTTATCTTTTCTCTCCCATTTTGCTGATTCCTCTATATCTTTTGGTTTCTACAGTTTTCCATTAACAATATCCCATAAATATTTATTGATTAGGAATAACTGGGTTCTTACCTACCATGTGTGGGATTCTTTTCCTTAAAATTTTTTCAACATGACTAAACTTTTCCATTATGACACTCTCATAATTTTAATTGATTAAGGACATCAGTTTAAATTAAGAATGTGTCCAACTACAAAATATGAATTTTTGACTCTTATATAAAAAAAAAAATCTAATAACATTTGACTCATTATATTTTTATTTGACTAGGATATACATAAACTAAAGGACAAACACACCTAATAAACTCAAATTATAATGACTTATAATATCATAGACTAATACCAAAAGTATATATAAAAAATTACACCTTACAATTTACAACTCTGATCATGTCTCTTTAAAAATAACCTTAAACACTAAAATCTCTATATAGATATATTTTTTTAAAGATTTTGACACATTAAATAAAGACATTATTTATCAAACATGGAAAAATAAGTGGAATGAATAGACCTTGAAACAATGGGCAAAAGGCAATTGCAATAGTCTAACAAAAAATATTCATTATGGTAATAATAGATGCAAGTGCATAGGATGAATGGTCTCATGAGCCATCATGAGAGCAAGAGGATAATTTTTACCCTATAGGAGGAGTGTTAAGACACTATAGAGGAATATAAGTACTAAGCCCACATAAAGATATGGAATATTGTAGGAATTTTATTTCCTACACTACAAGCATCACCCTTTTTAGTTTCTAAATGACTAGATCTATATGGAAATATGTGAAATTCAACACCATCATAGAGATCAAATATGATGTTTTATATATATTCTTTCTTTCTAAAAATCTGGTCATACACTAGCTCTTGCTCTATTACACATCCATCATTGAAAAGACATGACACTAATTTGATACCACTGTTAGTGATTAGTAGATCTTATACTAAGATTTAACTCATGTAAGTTAATGGAAACTCAAAACACACAAAAATATTTTAAAAAAATTAAATTCTTATTCATATTATTTCATTCAAAGCATTACATATAATAAAATATTTTCTATATTTTAGGAATCCTAATAACTACTCAATCCCCTTGAATATCTCACTAACTAATTATAATCTACTAATAATTAGTGATATATTGTTATAATAATGATAATATATACAACTAACTAATAATAACCTTACCATATTAATCATATAGTAACTAGTAATTAATTACATAATAATAAATATTATCTACCCAATGTAAATATTAATCCCCAACACTAACCTATTACTATTTAGCCATCACCCCTAATTAGTTAATATATTTCACATGAACCTTGTGTAATCCCACTAAATGAAAATCTAAATTAATCAACTAACTAGTCATATTATGTGGTTGATTAATGCTAAAAGAAAATCCATGAAAATTTTAAAACCCAAATTTTAAATAAAAGAAATTCAAAATTTATTAAATCACCCCAAACACCAAGTCAATCACCAAAATACAAGATAATCAATCAAATCCATAAATCAATAGATAAAGTTCAAATCAATCCATCCATTATAAATACAAATCCTTACATCCTCAACTCATCCTATTTAATTTAATGCCCAATTCCTTTCATTCAATAAGGATTTTGAGTCAAATATAGCCATGCATTTTGAATCGGATATGACCATCTATTTTTTCACTAAATATATATAAATTGGAGGCCTAGTCTTGATTTCCAAAATGCTCCCATAGCTAAATGAGACTATAAATTAAGATAAAAAAACCTTGTAATCATTCCATCAATCAACAAAGGAGAAATGTTCTTAAATTATTTGTATGCATGTCATTGAGCAACCACATACATTTCTAATCTAAGAAACATATACACAATGGGGAGCACTTATGGTAAGTGAAAGTGCATTTTATTTCCTCATTCATTTAATTGATTTATTAAATCAGAAATGTAACAATTTTTTTTAAATTTTATTTGAATTTTCTCTAAATTTTCATGTGTACATTCTTAGCATGCTTGGTTGGACCTTTACTCATAATATTTATCTTATTTTATTTTCTAGGAGGTAGTTTATTGGTTGTCATACTTTGGAGTCTAATTAGATTTAAATTTGAGTCAAATTTTTCATTTTTAAGATTAAAAGTTTGTTTTCTATAAAGTGGCATCTCCATTATAAGTAGTGGTGTTTTTGTCCTTGAGAACAATGTCTACATAGGATAGGTTGACGTCTATGTTTTACCAATATGTCTATATATTTTATCATTTGCATAGATATTGTAACATCTAAATCCTATAGAATATAGTTTGCACATTGTAAATTGATGTCTACATTTATTGACTCTATTTTATCTATTTTTAGAGTATGCATAGACATCACAATGTCTACATTAGTAGAGATGCTTACATATTTTTGATCACTATTTTCATTTTATATATTGACATATTCATTTTTTATCCATTATATTTTGATACTTTACCATTTGCACAAATGCCATGGCATTTATGTATTCTATTTTAATGTCTGCATACTGATTATTAGTATCTATGTTTGTTATGTTAGGTCTAGCTTTATTTGACACTTTAGTGTCTAAATAAATGTCATAATTTTTATATTATAAATAATGGTGTTTACATTTTAAATAATGGTTTTTATGTATTTAATAAAGGCATATGTGTCATTAGTGGCATGTATGTACTAATAAATGACATATGTGTCTTTTAGAGGCCATAAATTTTGACTCTAATATCCATTTCATCTATCATTTTAAAATAATGAATATCCCAAAAATAAGCATACAACCATAAACAAATATTACATTTAGGGTTGATTATAACTATAGTGTTTTTTAGGTTCAATAACTTGTAGGTACTCTGACATGTCAAATACCCAAACCAAAACAAACTAATAATGATCATCTTGCACATTTGATAGTCAAAGACTTGTGGTAAAACAACCTCACATCTCAATCATTTAATCATAATCAAAGAATATTTTTGTATATATTTTTTTAGTTTTTGGCTTGTGTGTGTTTGGATTATGACCATGTATGTTATTTCTTCACTCTATAAGGTGACCTTGAAAATTAAAAATGACCCAGGATCTCCCAAGGATGATTGCATATGATCTTTCCTTACACTGTAAGATGATCTTATAAACCATAAATAGAGCATTCATTCCTTTATCTTCATTTTTATGGTCTAGTAATTAGGATTTCATCACCCAAATTTAAGACAAAACCCATGTTATGGTGGGATATACTAATTAAGTAGGAGTTATAATTATTAGCTAAGCAGTTGCATGTTTTATCAATATCATGATGTGAGATGGTTTCATCCACCAATATCTAGGCCCCAGATGACACCCTTATATAGATTCATGCCTCACATACCAAATGTAATATATTAGTGGTACTAAGAACAAAAAATTTCCCAATAACACCCATAATTCACCATTAAAATTATTATCTGTGGGCCACTATTTTCTTACAATCCCACTTGACTAGCATAGGTTGTGTTTGCATGTGTGCCATTATTTTATCTCTTTCATAATAAACAAGTGTTAAACCAAATCAACCTAATATAAATCCAAGATAAAACCAAAACAAAATCAATTAAATGACATGTAAACAAATAATGATAACCCTTTTAATCCATACAACTATGATACTAATAATTTTGTCTACCAAACAAGTCTCTTATCCACTATCTACCATCCCAATCCTGATATCCCTCATGCCCATTACATAGGGAAACCAATTATGGCACTCAAATCCAAAAAGAAAACTATACTTGACCAAATAAAACAAATAAGCCAATAATTTTTAACCCTAACATCCCATATTTGTCCTTCAATATTAATACCATTATATCCTTGTTAATCTTATGACAATCAACACTATCAAAAATATAATATCCAACAAGTCCCTAAGATGTATAAACCCTACTTTATCCTAATCATATACAATAAATATAATAATAAAAAATCCAATAATTCTTGATCTAACCATCAACCATTCCATACCAATCTGACTCTTGATCCACAAAAGATACACTTTCCTGAATTTTGGAATAAATTTGATGGAAAATAAACCGTAAAAAAATAAGCCCACAAGTGATAATATAATCAACCAAGACCCAATAAAAAAATATAAAATAAAGAATCACCAAGTTAATACTCCACCAAATAGGACCCTAAGCCACAACAATCTAAGTACATCCTATCATCACCATTCAAAGGTATGTCAATTACACAAGAACCAAGTATATCCCTATCTAATAAACAACTATTGGGGATATGTCTAGATCCATTTTCAAATCATGATAAAACTATTCCACTTCAAAATAAAGGTCATAAAAATCAACTCATTTAAGATCAACCTATCTATTTATGCTTCAAAATGTACCATAGGTGCTCTTCATTGTTGATGAACACTTCTCATTTTAGGATTTGAAAAATCCAAGACATGAGTTGTAGTTTGTGATAATTTAGTGGTGTCTGTGGTGAAATAGAAGTAGAGTATGGGAACTATCCACAATATTTTTTTAAGTTTGGTGGCTAGAAGGCACCAAGGTTTTAATCTTTGGATCTTTATGAATTTGATTTAGCATTAAGTCTTTCTTTAAAAAAATAATAAATAAAGGTTGGGAGCCAGGATAGCCAGGTTTAAGGATTTAGTCAAATGTCATAGCCTTAGGATACTTTCCTTTAGTTGAAACTTTAATAGTAGACAAGGATGTTTTTTAAGTGTAAGCATGAATGTGAATTAACAAACTAAATTCACATTATACACATGATTCTTCTTAAAACCAAGCTTTGATTTAGAATAAGGTTTGAATCTTTGTGGGACATTTAGCTCTTGTAATTATCTATGATAATGCATTTGGTTACATCACGATGCTTTATCACCACCTCATGTTCACTTTTGTAAGATTAATACTCATAATTTTTGAGCAATTCTAAAAAAATATAGTCTACGAGACTTTACTAAAACCAAGGAACACCACCAAGAAGAAAAGATGAAACATAAACAAATAAATAGAAAAAACAAACAAGCACAAAAAAATAAATATATACAAGCCCAACAAGAAAAAGCAAATCAAGAAAGGAAACTAACTAGCCTACCCACTCTAACCTTAAAAATATTATAGATTTATTCCATGAAGACCCTTGGTGGGGAAACAACAAAGTAATGCTTGAGGTATTGCCCATTGGTGGGTAAATTAAACTCTACTCCTTGAAGATCCTTCAACCTAAAAGTGTTTTTGCCTAATATTTCTACAATTTGGTATGGGCCAATCCACAAGGGGGTGAACTTGCCATGTTTGGCTTTAGGCTCTGATGCCTTGTCCCAGAGGAGGACTAGATCTCCCTACTTAAATAGCTTCACTTTGGACCTTTTATCAAACCTTCTTTTCATGGTTTATTGGTGCCTACTAAAGTCTAAAATGCCTTTTCCTTGGCATCTTGTATTTTAATGATGTCTAATATCCTAAAATTAGCAAGTTCATGGTTGTCCTCCATGTATTCTTGCATGAATTTGAATGTAGGAAACTTCAAGGTGATGGGAAAGATAGGCTCTTGACCATATACTAATAAAAAAGGTGAATCCTTGAGGGCTTATTTTATCCTAATTCTATCTACCCATAATTAAAACTTAAGGAGTTTATTCCATGTTATGGGTTTATCTTCAATTGATTTTTTGATCGCCTTCATCAAGTTCTTGTTTGTGGATTCAAAAACACCATTTCCCTAAAGATATTTATTGGAGGAAAACTTGAGTGTAATGTCTTGGTCATAAGCCCATTCCATCATTTCAATGGATATGAAGGCAAATCCATTTTCATAAACTAAGGAAATTAGTGTTCCAAATCCAGTGTAAATATTTTCCTCTAAGAAATTAATCACCTCTTCTATTCTACATTACTTAGTGTCTACTGCATTAGTCTACCTAGTGCAATAGTACATAGTAGTTAGGACATATTTGTGACATTTAAAAGAATTGGGGTTGATCACTCCTACAAAGTCTAATCCCCATTGTGTAAAAGGCTTGTCCACCATCATAGGTTGTAAAGGCATGGCTACTTTTGTCTCTTTTATGCTAAATATCTGGCATGAATGACACTCCCTCACATGTTTATTTGCATCATTGAAAAGGGTGGGCCAATAATACCTAGCCCTAAGAATTTTGTGGGCTATGGTTCTCCTTGAAGGATGTCTATTACCTAACTTTTCATGAAAAGTAGACATGATTTGAGAGGCCTCTTCCTTTGACACACATCTTAAGTAGATCCCTTCAAAGTTTTTATTATAAAGGACTCCATTTTTGATGAGGTAATGGGATGATATGAGACTTAAATCTCTCTTCTATTCTCTGGATAGTCGTAGGGAACAACTACCCCTGATAAGAAGATGTTAAATAGTCATACCATTCATTGGGTTAGAAGTTCTATTGTTCCACTTGCATGACATAGAGCTTGGGGTCAATATTGGCAATCATCTAAACTAAGCCTTGACATTTCACTAATTTGGAGATTTTCATCTCTATATCATACTCTTGTAGGATTTCCATCCACTTCCCAAGCTCATTTTGACTCAATGTAAGCTTTGTGGTTGGGTCAGGTAAAATAACATGCACCTTGTTTTTAAGAAGGTAATGTCTAAACTTTTTTACTGCCTTTACCAAGGCATAGGCTTACTTTTCAATGATGGAATAGTTCACCTATACATTTTTTAAGTTAGTTCTCATGAAGGATATAAGGTGGTCATTCCCATAAACCTTTTGAGTTAAGACAAAAACCATGGTGTGGACAGAAGTAAATGAATATAAGAAAAAATCCTTTGAAAAATCAAGACTTATCAAATTGGGGCTTGACTGATTACTCTTTTAATGTCAACAAATGATTTCTTGGATACTTCATTCTAATAAATTTTAGCATCTTTATTAAGCATATCATTCAAAGGTTTGACAATCTCATCAAAACCTAAAATAAACTTGCTCATGAAGTTAATCTTTCCAAAGAATGACTTTGGTTCTTTTCGGCTATTGGGTAGCCCAATTTTAGAAATGGCCACCACTCTATCAGGATATATAGAGATCCCATATTTGGTAATGACATGCCCAAAAAAATTTCCTTCATTGACATAGAATATGTTTTTCTTGGGGTTAATAGATACACCATACTTCCTAAATCTATCAATGTCTCAAATTCATGAAATGTTCTTCTCTATTCCTAGATAATACTATGAGATCATCCATATATATGATGATCCATTTTCCCACTAGACCTTGGAAAGCATGGTCCATGGCCCTTTGAAAAGTTTCCCCTGCATTAATTAATCCAAAAGGCATTCTCTTTTAAACATATGTTCCCCATTTAGTATTAAAAGTTTTTTTCATCCTATCTTCTGGATCAACAAGCACCTAGTTATATCTAAAAAATTCATCTAAAAAGGACATCATGGTAGATCCTGAAACAACTTGGATAACTTGGTCCAAAGAGGGAAAGGGTAATTGTCCTTTTTAGATACTCTATTTAGATTTATAAAATCTATGCATAAACTTATTTCCCCATTCTATTTTCTAATTGGGACCAGGTTTGCAACCCAAGTGGAATGCCTAATAGGAAACATGATCCTTGCATCTAGTAGTTTATTGACCTCCTTAAAGATAATGGGTTATAAAAAAAGGTTAACTGGTCTTTGCTTTCATCTAAAGTGTTTACAACCCTCCTAGAGAGGTATAGTATGAGTAATAACCCTTGGGTCAAATATTTTTAGATCTTCATAAGACCAAGTAATTATATCTTTATATTTTGTAAGTATCTCTCTAGCTTTTCTATTTTCCATTTTAGTGCAAGCCTTCCTTACATTCACCATTTGGGGTTGATCATGTGGGCCAAGGTTCATTACATGATAGTCTTTACTACTTACCTTGTGTTGCTTAAGTGCTTTATAAATCTTGTCAAGATCAAATAGTCTTTCCAATGAGATCATACCTTTAGGTATCTTATTGTCACTTAGTTGGATTATTTTAACATTAGGTTCCTTCTTAGGAAAAGTTTCATCATCTTCATTAATAATGTGAGCTTCAAAGGCTCCAAAATTGGTGAATAAATCCTTTAATTATTGATCATCATTAAAAACTTGGAAGTGATTTATGTTTTCAAGGATTGAGGGCTATGGTACAAGCTCAATACTGAGGTTCTAATAATGATGATTAGGCATGAGATTAGCTATAGTAGAGGAAAGATCATTAGCAACTTTGTTTTCTTCTCTAGGGACATACAAGATATTAAAGGCATAAAAAGATTTCACCAAGTCCCAAAATCTAAATTTGTACCTCTTAAGGTAAAATAGGTTATACTGGTACTTTCTCCTTACTTGATTAACTACAAGTTCAAAATTTCCATAGATAAGGAGTTCTTTGACCTTGTGCTTGATGGCAAGTTGTAATCCTAGGATGAGAGCCTCATACTCAACCAAATTATTAGTGTATGGGATTTATAACCTATAAGATGCATGGTATTATTTTTCTATAGGGTCTATTAATAAAATCCTAGCCCCTGATCCTAATTTGAATTTAGCACCATCAACATATAAATTCCATAAGCCAGGAATTGGAGGAGAGATATTGGAACTAGGTTCCTTTGTAATTTTTAAAGTGAAAAATCCTAGATCAAAATCTAGGAAGTTTAACCTTTCATTGACAACATTATATTTTATTATCATGTGTTTCATTCTGGGTTCCCTTTCTTCTCTTATCCGATTCAACATACCTTTCCAAGGTAGCCATAAGTGTGAGAAATAATTAGACATGTAACCATTTAAGGCCTTAGTCCATTCTCTACTCAAGAGCAATCCATAAGCATTAGGAATATCCACCACTTATATGTCAATGAATTGTTAAACCCTTGGTTCACTAGCCAATTGCATATGTACATTCAATAACTCCCTAATGACCTTGAATATTGATTTATCCAATTGAGTAACTACCCTATCAGACTTGATTGGTGTTAACCCAAGTTGTTCACATATCCCAATAGGCATGATATTGGTTGAGGCTTTAGAATCTAAAAGATAATTATGGAGATTTTTCCCAAATATCCTAATTGTAAGCAAGAAGGGTGGGGACTCTGCTTTGGTTACTTACATAATTATATTAGCACTGTCACTTTTAGGGGGCTTCCCAAGTTTTTTGGACAATGATTTTAAGAGTAAATCTCTTTGTTCTATGATCTAAGTTAGCTCATGCAGAGTGATGTTGGCTTTAATTTTTTTTCATATCTTCCACAATGTTGTAACTAGTGTTGGTTAAAGATTTTATAGTAAGTTTAGAAGAACTACCCTTAGGTGGTTCAAGATCAATCCTTGATGTAGTGTCTGGAGGGGTACCATAGTTGTTAGGTGGAGTAGAAGTGGTCAATGGTTATTTTTGATCCATATTTCTTAGAGGATATATCTTCAAGAACTGCTAGAATGCTTGAATCTCTTTAGGGATATTCTCAGGCTCATTATTTTCTTAAAAAGAGAATCAAAAAGTTTATACCATATGCACTTGGTTAGATGGTTTAGATTCAAAAAGACCTGCAACAACATATTTGTTTAGAACCATTTCAAATGTGTCAAGTTCCTCTTGGAAAGCTTCAAAGGCTTTGTAAAGTTCAATGCAATTAATATCACCATACATGGAGGTAGCATGCATCCTATAGTAGTTTGGTAAGGAAATATTAGTGAGGTTGATATCCATAGTCCTTTTTCTAGAGGAAGGATCATTAGCTTTATTATTGTAGAAACTGTCATTCTAAAATCTAATTCCAAGCCTATTAAAATTTTGAAAAGTGAAGTTCTTTCTAGGGTTGTCATTAGAATTACTAACTTTATTTTGTAATTAAAAGAAGTATGTGCTAATATTCTAGACCATTTTTAATATAGACTCATTCTCATTCTTTGGAGTCTCAGAGTTTTAACCTTGGCCATTTTTAATGTCATTGACAGGCACTAAAGCTTCTGATCATTGATATGAGATCCATTGGTAGCCTGATGGCTCAAGAAACCTAGGTTCTAATTAGGGGTATCATGGATGGTAGGTAATGCATTAAAATCAATGAATTGGTTTAATGTTAGAGTATTTTAGTTATTATTTGGGAAAAGGTTTAATGCAAGCATTTGAGGATTAACAATTGGGACATAATAAGCCATCTATCTTTGGGCTACATTTGGTCATTGATAACCACTACTTAAAAATAAGATTGAGCCAATGTGATGATAAATAGGATAGCTCTTTTAAGAAATATAGAAGTCATGGGGCCAACAACATCTTTTTAAACCTATAGAGCTAAAGCTTCATTAGGTTTATATGGATCCATGGTCTAACTAAACATGTTTTGGAACCTAGCATTAAAGGACCTAATAGGTTCACTTGTATCTCTCTTAATAGTTGTGAATTGATGATAGATGACATAGGGGCTTATGATCTTTCTAAATTAATCAATAAAACAAGTGTTAAAGTTATTCCATGAGATAATACAATTGTCAAGCAAATTAAGGAAGCATTCATATGCAACATATTTGAATGTAAATGGGAAAAACCTACATGATACATCTTCATGAATAAAATTTAACAATCTTAATGCATCTTTGAAAGATTTAACATGCTCCTTCATAGTTGTAATACTAGTTAGACTAAATATTGGCAAATATTTTTCAAGATTACATGGTAAGTCATGAACCATACCTAGTATATTAATGGTGGAACTTCCAAGCCATGCCATATTTGGATGAAGATTGAACACAAGAATTCCTTGCAATGGTGAAGATGGTAGAGACTTAGAATGCCTATGCCTTCCTTTGTATTTCTAAGTTCTTTTATGAATTTCTATCTCAAACAAGGGTTATCTAGTCTCTGAATGTGATTTGGTCTTGATCCTTAGTAATTCTAGCTTGAGGATTAAGGATCTTGTTTGAAATATGATGAGTAAATTTAGATATTCATAGATAATCAAAAATCAACTTGTATAGTAATCTTATTTTTCAAGGATTTTCTTATAAGAGGACAAAGGACAATAGTCTTTGACTAAGCAAGCTCAAAGATGTGTTGAATTATGCAAAGATGACTATTATTTGTAACTTATGACTCAAATAAACTTATTATTGATAAATAATTATCAATTTTAACTAGAATAAGGCATTCTAATTTAAAATTCTAATGAATTCTTAGCACCAGAGCTGTATTTACTAGAGTTAAGCATATGTATTCAAAGAATATCACTCTTTATCTAAGTAAACCCAAAGACCAGTATAAAACTATGAAGGTCACCAATATTTACATAATTTATGCTAAAGGAAACACAATCATGTAAAATGTAGAGTGATCTTTAACTAAATACACCAAAACTAACAAAGATATTTAAAGATTTGTGGCCCTCCTAGCACCAGTGGAGCTTCCTCCTGTTGATGCTTCAAAATGTACCATAGGTGCTCTTCAGTGTTGATGAACACTTATGATTTTAGGATTTGAAAAATCTAAGGCATGAGTTACAATTTGTGACAATTCGGTGGTGTTTGTGGTGGAATAGAAGAAAAGTATGGGAACTATCCATAATATTTATTTAAGTTTGGTGGTTGGGAGCCAGTAGGGTCTGAATATTTGGATCTTTGTGAATTTGATGATTTTCAGACTAATCTAAATGAATATTAACAATGAGATTTAAACTAAAGTAAGTCTTGATAAAAAAATAAAAGAAAAGATAAGGGTAAGGTAGAAAGGAAATGTGATTTCAAATTTTCATCTCAAATATTATGACAAAGTTCTAATTACTTTGAACACACATGAACCAATTTATGTTATAAAATAGCATGAACTCAGATTACATCAAAAATCAGACAAAATTTAGAAGAAATATAAAAATCATAAGTAAGAACCAAGTTTAATTTAAATGTTTGTTATTGTGGTCTGAATAGCCTAAGCACGTCTAAATGCAGAGAAAAATAAAATGAAGTATACATGAGATCTTTATAGTTAATCTAGTGTTAGCACAAATAAACTACCCTAAGATAGAGAATGTGACTCAAAGTACCAAGAAAACTTCAAACTAAAGATGATAACATGAAATTAAGAGACATCATTGACATTTAACAAACTATAAAGACAATCTTTTTAAAATTCCTTAGTTATCTTAAAATGCTCCTAGTTTACAATTGCTCAAAATCTCTATCCTTGACAAAATGGTAATCCCTTACCTATTTGTAGGAAACATAGGTGGTTAACCAGTTAAACTTCTCAAAATATCCACATGCAAGATAAGGACAACTATCTTTAATATAAGGATTACAATGTATATGACCTACCACATCAAAATTGATAAAAGGAAACCATATATGCTAACAGGATAGCATATATTTGTTATAAAGGGATATTATTTTAAAAATTACGTTGGTAGTGGACCCCTTGATTAGCCCTATCTGAATAAGTCTTTCACCTTGGTGTATTACTCTTTGATTAGCTCAAAATGCATTGTAGGGTTAATTAGACAATCCTCATCTTGATTTGCCAATGTGTCAAATTCCTTGTCAACCTTAGCCATGAGTTCCTTGATACATTATGATTACATGATTTACTTCCCTAAAGTAAGGATGGTGTCAAGGATCTTCTAATTATCCTTGGTAGAATGGCCTTGATTTTCCTTAATGCCTTAGATGTGGACACTAACTCTCTACTTGAATTCTCCATCACTGATCAGGTCCATAGCAGTGGTTTGAGAAGGGTTGTCCAATAGGCTCCCTAAAAGTTTCTCCATTCTAGTTACCAAGTCCTTTCCTTCCTTGATGAAGTTGTTGACATTACTGCACCAAGTGATCAAATATTCTTGCTTATCCATCAAAACTACCATGAGGATATCTAAATGTCTAAGCTTGATGATTTTGAATTTTAGGGCCTACTTTGTCCTATGCACCTTGATGAGTTCTATCATTTGAGCTTGATAATCCTACCACTAGGTGATTAAGGTTTATGCCATCTTAACTTGATGGTTTAAAGCACTTAATATAAACTTTATGTTATTTAAATTATCAAATGCATCCAATAAATATTTATTCATCACTTGTAATATGTCTTCAAGAATTGAGAGTAGGACTTAAGCCTCTAAATCTTGCTTCTCCTTCTCCAAGTTGAGGATCCTTTTCTTCATTCCTTGGATTCTAGCCATATTCATTGCTAATTGTGCTAGCACCAAACTAGCTACATCTTCCTAATGGATGAGATGTTCTCCTACTACCTACCCTTGGATAGGAGTTAGGCCAACAAAAGTTTCTACCTTTTGAAAAGTGAATTCTTTAGTGCCAATAGTGGCCTTCTTTGTCACTATTCTCTCCAAACCTGATGTATCTAGATTGAAATGTATTATTGCATTAAATTCCTTGAATTATGGTTGCTCGATAACCTCTACATTTGAACTGCTAGAGGCCCTTAGGGTGTCAATTCTTTAGCTTTCTTTGTCATGAAAGATTTAGATCCTTCTCTCTACTTGTCTATTTACAATGTCTTGGATCCATGGCTTAATATTTTCCTACACATCTATGATAACTTGAGTTAAGGCTAATGATGGATAAAGTGATGGGATTTTTTGTAATTTCCCATAAACAAACCAGTCAGGAATGGTTGTTTCATAAATAGGGTTCTCATCATTAAAGAGGTTAACTTCACTAGTAGTGTGAGTGAAGGTTAACCTAAGCTTCTTTTTATGTGATAAGAATATCAAGGCCAATTCTACTTGTCTCTTTCCTCCATCCAGTGGGATCAAATCCTTGATTTTTCATTAGAGGTATCCTCCTCCCTATTTAACCATAGGTAACTATAATGTCAATAAGGTCACTCTCCACTATTTCTCTTACCTCTAGGGCAATCATGCTAATTATTTCCACTGGGGAAGGATGTCTCTGTGGGGATGCCTAGGGTTGAGGAACTTCACCAAGTCTATGATCTATCCCTTAACTCCTTATCCATAACTTTACCCTTTCCTTTTATATCCTTAAGTTGCCCAACTTGGGGTGGCTTTGTCAGTTCTACTCATTGAGGCTCAGAAGATTGTCCCCAATAGGTGGCTCCTAATGAGTAGTCCTAGATGGTCCTAAAAATAAGTGATAATGCAAGGGATGAAATTTCCATCTCTTTCTTGAGGGTTTATTATCTCTAACTAGCTTATGCTCCAATTGGATATTATAGCCTTTGATCCTGGACATGACCTCTTCAAAGCTATTTTCCCTTGTATAAATACCATCTCCCACACCTGGTTGATTTTTGTATTCAATCTTTTGGAACTTTTTATCTTATATGTGGTTGATAAATATATTATTGGGGTCCCACATCTTAAGGCCATCTAGCTATAAATCAAAAGAATTTATGTGGATCACCATAATTTCTAGTTACTTCCAATCCTTGATCATAATCCTGCCAATATCCAGTGGAAAGGGGTGGCGTTGAGCCTTATTTTTTTTATTACATATCTCATCCACACCTTGGATGATTTGATAGGTAGTATCTTAATCTACTATCTTACAAGGTACATGAATGGGCAATCGATAGGGTTGAATCATGATTTCTTATATTCTTATTACAATTTAATTTGAATATAACCATACATCCCCCATGAATTCTACTTGATTTTTGATTTGAGGGTGGAGTCTTGGAATAGGGACACCAATGATTGACTCATAAATAGATGGGAAAAACCATCATAGATGAATTTCATGTGGTTCCTGTATTTGAATATATTTAATTTAGAGTAGTGGTGAGAGATAGTGGTCCTACCATCAAGGGACCAATTTCGGATGCTAGATAAATATACAAAGGCCAAAAGTGAATCCAGAAGTTATGACATCATAAATAATTACTTAGAGGTCCTTATCTTGATGGATATGAATTGTTTGGCCAAGAAAAATCTTATTAAGTCTCCATTGGGAGGGGTTAAATTTTATTCCAGCATGCAATGAACATAAAATACCCAAACTTTGCTCACATAAGTAGTAGAAAGGGCACCAAAGGCTTTATTCAATAAGGTCATATCTATCCTAATTCCATCCCTAAATTAGACAATAGGAATCCCACCATCAAGGGATCTAAAAACATGAAAATCTTGGATTAACCAAGGTGTGAGGACTGAATTTAGGTTTTGGGTGTTTGTCCACTCTCTCAAGGATGGGAGATCAATATGAGGTAAATGGAGCTTGTAATAAGTTTAGAATGCCATAGGGATGATGCATGTAATCTTATTAGTGATTCCATATTGATTGATCCATTCCCCATCTATTCTATAATCAATGAAAATGGGATTAAGGAGGTTGATACAATGCATTACCTTTGGTTTGACTATAGCATGGTGGAGGCCTACCAACTAAATTGAGACTAGGTCATTATATCTCTAGGGAATAGTGGAATTCCTCTTTTCCTCTTGGGAATTTGGTTATAATTCCTCCATGAGGAAGAATAAATTAGACCAATTCTTGATTCCATGCATGTTTAGGGATATTAGGTCTAGTTTTGTGTATTTAAAGATCCTTCTCTCACTGTCTAAAGTTAGATAAAGTTTTTCTTCTATCTTCATCTATTGCCTACCCACCACCATTTATGACAATTAAATTTTCAAGGTTGACAAAGGTTTCACTAGGGTACTTGTTTCAAGATTTATTTACACTATTTTGATTACTTTATGACTAATTGAGCCAAGTTAGGTCTTCTTTATAGAGGGTTTAGGGTTTTTGAGCTTTAATGGTGGAAATATCTAGTTTATTAATCTTATACCTGCCTTAGATTTGATGGGACCATATTATCATGCCTTTTGCTCTTCAAGCTTAGGAGATATTTTATTTTGACTCTCCATGCTTATGTGGAGCCTATATGGCATGGCTCTATGCCTTTTATGGTAATTTTCATAAATGCTATTTGGAGACTATTCATTGGCTTTCAAAAGATTTATTTATTTTGCTCTAATAATCCAAATCCAAGTTCCTATGTTCTTATTAGTCCTTTGATCTTTAAGTTCATGACTATGCCACTTAGCACCTTGATAAATCTTACCCATGTTGCTTACTCTTTCCAGTTGTTATCCCGACTATGCATTATCCATGTGTTGAGTTCATGGGGCCTTTGAAAACTCTTTGAGCTTGATGCACCATTAGATCAAATCTAGTGATTAAGTTATCATTGTTAATTTTTACAAGGTCCAAGTCATTTACTTGAGCACCTTTATTAAGTGGGTCCCATCAAATTTTCATCCTTCAAATGACAAGCTACCACATGTCTTCCTCACAGGGCTCTATGTACCTCTATTAGTTACCTTGGTCATGGGTAGGCCATGCATTGAGCTCACAAAGCCTTTTGAAAAGTCTTTAGGCTTGACACACTGTTGGATCAAATCTAGTGAGTAAGCAATCATTGTTGGATCCTACAAGATGCACACCTTTTAATTAGTTCCATGACTATATAAACTTAGACTTAAAATGATGTTCCTAAGGTCTTTTTAAGTTAATAAACATAGAATAAATTAGGTTAAAGCCTTTTATGCTAAGTATTTCTACATAAAAATGTTAGGAATTCTTTTGAAAGAGTCTTTAGAAATGCCCTCTTTGCTTAGGCTTTGAAAAGTTGTCTAGGTCAAATTTGATGGGATCAATAATGTTAACTACGTCATCATAAATGTCAAATGATGGAAGTGAACTTATCAAATTAAAAATAATAGAATTACTTTGATTCAATGACTAAGTGACACACATCAGGATCTCAATAATTCTTGGGGATTTGAGGTCAATGCATGCCATTAGATCATATCTCCTGAGGCAATGAGGACCACCATATCATAATTTGAGTGCTTGATAATGATTGGTCTCCCTTTCGGTGTCAACTTGGGTTCACACCATTGGATCAAAATATCTGATTAAATGCAAGGCATTAGATCTATAAAAGTAAATAAGCTTTAAGTTAAAGCTTGATATGTATAAAGGTTTAGACTAAGGTTTTGACCTTTAAAAGTTTATTCATGCTTACAAACACCAAGATATTTAAACCTTAATAAAAACCTAGTTAATCCAAAAGGGATCTTAGTTTTTAAATGGGAAAATAAGAGGTCCAAGTCTTGATTTTATATTAATGTTTGGTCATGTTAAGAAACGTAATCAAATCTTAATATAAATTTAGACTTAGGGTTTCTATAACTAAAAGGAAATATAATTTCCTACTAAATTTTTCTTGTGGATGTTTGAATTCAAACCCCTAGAGTTTATTGCTTAGGAATCCTAGCTTTCTCCATAAAACCTATAACTAATCACCTCAAAGACAATCATTATCAACATTAGTCCATGGAATACAATCACAACCAGATACACTGAGGCTCATATCCTTTATTGAATTGCCTTTAAATTTCAAGAGATAATAACCCTTTCACATTCAATCTAGAACATAGATGTTTTGAAACATTTACAAGGGTCCCCTTAAATAAAAAGTAGAAAAAATGGGGGCATGTTGGTCTCAACACTATCTTTAATAGATTGACCTTTAACCAACTACCTATCTTTGACAATCCACCCATCTTTGATGGACCCATATTTGACCAACCACCTATCTTTGACATGCCCATATTTAACCAACCCATGTTCAATGAACCTATATTTGATGAACCCATAATTGACCATCCTAATGACCAATATGACACACCTCCTTCACCCATCACACCATATCACTCAATATATCAAAACCTTCATTCCCAAACATAAAGTGGAGAAGGTACTTGTACATAATTAAATCCATAGTTACCTCCATATGGCTAAGTTGAACATGTCTAATATGAACATGAAATAAAAATCAACACCTTAATATGGATTTATAATAGAAGAGATAATTGATAACTCCCATGATTCCTTACTACAAAATGATGGCTTAACCTCCTATTTTAAAAGAAATAAGTATCCCATCATATAGAAATATGTCAAGTCATGGGAAATAAAATTAAAGGACTCAATTTTTTTTGAATTAAGAATAAAAGGTCCCATCCATGTGTCTAAAAATCAATGATATCACAACATTGGATAGAAACCACTTCTTGATCAAAATAAGGATGTTCGTGACACTTTGATGATTTTTGAGGAAGCTTTTTCCAAAATTGAAATAAGTTCCCCTGATAGTCTCTATGAATATTTTTATTATCACCATCAACCTTATAATCCATTTTAACTTCCAAACCCTACATTCATTGATAGGGACCTGTTGAGGTCAACATACCCCCATTTCTAAAAAATGGGGACCCTTGTATCAAATTATGCAAATTTATACCTTAAAATTGAAAATTCACTTGATTATAGTGTCACTATCATGTTTTCACATATTATTTATTTAAAGATCATCCACAACTAGTTTGGTTGACACATTTATTTAGGATTGTGTTTTAATCTTGTCTAAATTTGCTAATACATTGGATCTTTGTGTTTCATAGGTTTCAAGTTTAATGGAGCCCCCTTGAATAGACTATGTTTGGGTTTCATGATTTTATGTTAATTTGGTCTTTTAATAACCTTTGGTTTGTTAAAAATTAGATTAAATCGATGTTTAAGCTTATTGAAACCCTTGTTTTAATTACCCTAACTTAGGCCCTTTGATTTAAATTTAAATTTGGTGAGAACAATTTACATGAGAACACTTTAAATATGCCATGGACTTAGTTTAATATTTATAATAAGTTTTAGTCATGTGTATTAACATGACCAAACCTTAGTCTAAAATTCATACTTGGTCCCTTTTATATCTCATTGCCCTTGGTCCCTTTTATCTACTAGCTTGGTTTAAGTAACACATGGTCCCTTTGTTATAAACTTAAAATATTAATACTAAAGTTTTGATTCATGTTTATTAACACAAATAAAAAACCTTAGTCTTAAGACTTTACCCTAAGTTCCATATATTTACTGATCATAACTTAAACATTGTGTTTATTTGCAGTATCAATGACCCATGTTTACTCGAGTGAGGTTAATATAATGGTATGAAATGGGGTCAATAAGTCAAATATTTTGATCAATGATGTGCGTTCACCCTATATAAGATATAATGGTGTGAGATCAATATTAAAAACTAACACATGGTCCTTTTTATTATGTTTTCAACTTAGGCTAAAACTTTATGCCAAGTCTTTTATAATTTGCAAGGTCAATTTAATATGTTTTAAACTTAGCTTAAATATTTATTAATATGAATGAAAACCTTGGTCTAAGAATTTAGATTAAGTTTTAAATTATTCCTAAGCTATAACTTAAATATATTTTTTATCCACAAGATCAATGGTCCACATTTGCTTACATGAGGAAAATCTAACAGGGCATATTAAGTCAAGATATCAATGAAGCTCCAAGACAAGTGAGGTGTTAATAGGTGTCACCATTTCATTAAAATAATGTTGAGTAATTAAGAGTGGTCCACCTCTTGGATTGAGATCTAATGACATGTGTTTGTTCAGATGAAGATGATCCAATGGTGCAAGATCAATGTAGACTTTTCAATGAAGCTCAAAGTAAATGTAGAGATGACAAGTGACACAACTGCATACTAAAAAATTAACCCTAGGCATATTTTAAATATCAATGGTACACATTGATTCATACCCATAATATCTGATGCTGCATAATCAATATTTAAAAGTCAAACCCTAGTCTTAAATTAAATCTTGAGCATCTTATGCAAGATTAATGGCATGTATTTGATTGAGAAAGGATGATCTAATAGTGTGTGATCAAAGTGGAATTTTCAACATATCTCAAAGTAAACATGGTAATTATATGTGTCATAACCATAAGAAATATAATAGAGGTAGCCAATGGCATTCAACTCCTGGGATCAAGATCAATGAACCATGTTGATCTATGAAAAAAAAATTGATGGTGCAAGCCGAGATGAAATTTTAAAAGGTCTCAAAACCAATAAGGAAGTGACACATGTCCTAATATGAAAAATGGTCATATTTCAAAGATTAATGAGCATAATTCCATGACAACACCACAGAGGTATAAAAAGACAAAACTAAGGATCTTGTAGACCCAAGGGGATACAAAGGTAAAAATAGAGAAATATGAATGTAGTCTAAGTCATAAATCTTGTAATTTGAGTACATAAATGCCATTAAATATCCCAATGAACTTGTTTGAATGCCAAATAAGTCCTAAAAGTATACAAAATCCTTAATTTGTTCTTTTATACATTGTGACTAAGCCAAAGAGATGCAAATTATCACCTATACGAAGATAAATTGATCAAAAGATAAATTATAGTCATTAGGGAAAAATTTTATAGAATTTTCAGCAATGGGAATTCCTTGAGCTGACCCAAGCATAGGCATAGTAGTTATAAGCAGTCCTCAAAGGCTTAAAATATCAAAATAAGAATTTAGAATAACAAACCATCTTGTCAGTTCCAAAAACCATGATCAAATAATTTGAGACCACCATGGATGATTTTTTTAGCTTCTCAAATACCATAAGATCTAAACAAGATGAAATAAATAAGCATTAAACTTCAATTACAGGCCAAGTCAACTAGTGGTAAGCTTAAAACAACAAGGTAAAGGACTTGATATATGTCCTAAAAAATGATCAAATCATGGTTTCAAAATAGTAAGCATAGCTCACCTAAACATGGCTATGGCTATATTAGTAAACAAGATCAAGGATGTAAGCAAATGGTCTTAAGAGATGGGAGACATTTCAAATGATCGCAAATGATTGGAGGATAGAGTAGTGTAGACATGGGGAAGCTTAGTCAAGGATCTTACTACACTCGGTCCAATTGGTCTAATTATAGATGATGAGTTCAAGTAAAGAGCTTCCCAATTTATGAAAGGGGTAAGAAACCAAAACATAGGTAAGACTATTGCAAATCATAATAGGATCATGAATATGATTCTAACTAGAAAGGAAAAGATTAATGAAGCCAGAAACATCAAAAAGGCATTAAGCAGGGTAGATAAAGACCACAAGAGCTTAGTAGGTCAAATGAAGTATATCTTCATGAAACCAATTTTTTACCTTGATATAATTAAGGATCAACATTATAGAATGAAAATCTTGATGGAAAGACAAAAGAATGCAAAAAAAGGTCTCAAAGTTAGTTAGATTAGGAATATTCTTTTTGTAACTTAACATGTTTAATATTTTGAAAAGAGAATATTCTTTTTGTAAAGGCATGTGCAATTTGTAAAACATATTGCCTATAGGTTAGTTCATTAGGAAGTGTCTAGATCATTCTATAAATTTATAAGGGATAGCTATATAGGACACATGTACTATTATAATTTGGCATGAATGACTGACATACATCCTTAACACTCTATATTAGGGGTATTATCAACTATAAAAGGGAGATGGAGTTATTAGAGCCAAAATTACTTTGTAAACTTTGAGTAATTAAAATAAACAAGGAATTCTAAAAAGTTTGTCCAAAATTTCTTGTGTCTTTTATTATCATGGCTTCTCTCTCACTTGCTTATTCTAACTTCTAGATTTGAATGGTTCTGATGAATTTTTTGGTGTGTACATTTGAATATAGAGATATTAACTTATGCTAATTATAGGTTAATTGGAAGTTAGGTTCATTTCATTTTCTTACTCTTATTGCATTTGGGATAATGTTATTTTCTTATAGGGGTAAATATTTAAAGTGAACTTGGTTTTTATTTACATTATTTCCCACATTCCTTAAATGTTTGCCTTATGTGTGATAGGATTTGAACTTATTCTACTTCACGTCATACATTTGTTAAGTGTATGCCTGGATGATATTTGAAATTTGTCATGATGTTTGGAATGAAGATAACAAAACATTTCTTCTCTACCCTACCCTTCCTTTTGCTCCTTTTTAACCAGATCACTCTAGCTTAATTTTCATTGTAAATATCTATCTTAGATATGTTCTTGATCATAATTCATAGTTATTAGCATAGAGTACCTCATATTTTACATAGATTAACTATTTGGCCATGGTGGTTCCCAACCACCAAACATTATAAATATTGTGAAACAATCCACTTGCTTTGCCTCTATTCCATCAATATATAACATGATTATCACAACCTACAACTCATGTGCTAAATTATTAAAATTCTAAAATGAGAAGTGTTATTGAACACTATAGGAACCTCTAATACATATTCATGCAACAACAAGAGGAGCTTCGTTGACACTAGAAGGAGGGCCTTTAGTTAGATTTTTGTGAATTTTTAGAATCCTTGCTAAATTTGGTGTATTCTAATCAAAGATCAATGCATTATTTGCATATTTATGTTCATTTGAGAATAAGTGTGTAAATATCATTGATATTTATGGTTTTAGACCAGTCTTTGGGATTCCTTTAGATAAAGATTGATATTATTTGAAGATCCATAGATATTCATGCAAAGGTAGTTCAAGATTTGTGTATTTCTAATGTTTAAGGTTAGTAATAGTAATTTATTCAAAGATTGACTGATTCTTCACATATTTAGGTTTATTCAAGCTTAGAGGTGTAAATATCACTCTCATTCATTAGTTTAGATGTATCTTTGAGCTTATTTAGTTAGAGATAGTCATACTTTACATGTATTTGTGCAAAATTGGCTTAACATGAAAACTTAATCATTATTCTTTGTAAAGATCAGTTTGATGCATCATATTTTAAATAGGTTTCAAAGTACACAAGCTAGAACTGCTAAGGATAAGAGACAAGAGTACCTCCTCTCCATTTGGAAATTGATAGAAAGCTAAGTTGAATGAGGTGAGCAAAAATTCTCAAGGTCCCAACGTACTTCACCAATTCAGAGTGCTCATGTATTTAAGGTATGGCTTGGCTAGGTGGTTCTTCAATCAACATGCCAAGTATAGTACATGATCTTCCAATAAATATTGAAAGGTATTTCCTTATTTTAGTCTTGATGGTGTTGTCACAATTGAATAACATGTTAAAAGCTTTAAGGCTGATTTAAGACTCTTAAATGTTGTTCATGAAGATGTAACATGTAGATTATTTCCATTTACTTTCAAAGATACTACATATGAATGGTTCCTTAACCTTATAGAGAATTAAATATCTAGATGGAATGATTTTAAAAAAATATTTATTAATCAAGTTGGTAAAATTATTAGTCCATGCATTTTGTATAAGTAATTCATCACTATTAATAGAGATTCCAATGAGACCATTAGAGCCTTTAACACTAGATTATATAAGATGTTTATTAAAAACATAGCCCATTATAGACCTGATGAGGTTTTATCCTTAGACATTTAAAAGGATGATTTGGATGCCATGACTTCTATGTTTATTATAAGGTATATTGGAGTCATAAACACCTTAACATTGGCTCATGTTGAAGCTATAATAATCAATGATCAAATGTAGCCTCAAGATTAATTTGCATATGTTATCACAAATGTCAACCTAATTTCCCAACACTAAATATAATTCTAAATGCCAATCAAAGTGTGTTTTCCTTAAATTAGACATTAGTCTTGAACCAATTGCCCTTGAGTCATCCATATCTTGGCCAAAACTTAGGTTTCTTGAATGACACTGCCAATGGACTTCATCCACAAAATCATAGAACCCTAGTGCCCACAGCCAGTAGTAATACCCTAGTTCATAAACTTGAGGCACCAAAAGACTCAAATGACTTAATATTAAATTTGGTTCAAAAATTGAGCACTGATTTTATTCAATTGCAAATAATAAGTAGGAAATGTAGGGGAAGATTCTAACATATTTAATGGACCTTGAAATAGGTTTCATAATAATAGTGGTAATGGGTCATCTGAGAGCATACATAAAATGAATATTTGTGATATAGATATAGTTTATCATTGTAATGTCTTTGAAACATATCAAAATGAAAAGGATACCTCTAAGCTTATGTTTAATCAAGATAATGTTGAAAAGATATCTAGATTTACAATGACATCTATATTTACAAGGACATCTAGATCCTTCATGGAATGGGATTTTGAAATTCCATTTGAAGAAGAAAGTGAACATGAAGATGATATAGAAGAAGGAATAAATATTCAAGAATATCATCGCCATGAACAAGATCAAATACAATCTAGCCTCTTTTCAGAAGATAGCTGTAAGGACAATTCATATGAGGACATTGCTGAAATCGAGGATACACATGAAGAATTTAACCAATGGTAACATTTGTACCAATTTTTTTGAAATAAATTGAGGTATTTCAAGAAGGAAATGATATTCTAGAGATCCCAAAGCAAGATGAGGTAGGACTCGATTGGATAGAAGAGACATTATTCTACATAGAAGATGAAGATGAAGCAAGTGAAATAGATTAGGAATTGTCATATGAATCCATCAAAAGGTTAGGAACATGGGATAAAATTGTTTCTAATGGTAAGATACTAGATGAGTTTCACTCAGTTGATTAGGATGAAGAGGCATCTTGGGATGATTTGGAAGGATTTTGTGCAAATATTGATAGTTTATTTCTACTTAAATAAAATAATGAAGACATCAGTCTAAAAATACTAGCTGAGCTACCATTATTGAGTGTAGATGACATAAGCCATTATCAATCTATAGATGAATCAAAATTAGAACTCTTGACACAAGATAAAATAATTTGGGAGGAACATGATTGGGTTTTGGAACCATATATTCAATCCATGCACTTGAGAATGGAGGTGGGAAACAAAGATGCATCATACAAAAGACACAAGTATACAAGTGCTGCTATCCACAAAAAGAGGCCATTGAATGGAAAAAATCATTTTTCAAAGCTCTATAGTAGATTAAATAACTTTCCATTTGATCCTAGAGTTAGGTTCTTTATGGAGTTAGTATAGGGCTTTAGATTAATTTCTTTCTTATTATTTCCTTCATGTCCCTTATTTGTATATAGTACATGTACATATTTGTTTGATTTCTCTTGATTTGTTCCTTGATTTTAATAAATCTTTTCAAGATAGTCCTCAACTCAAGTTTTATCTAGTTGCTCAAGAAATTCCATAATTCAAGAATGCCAGTATGAACTTTAGACAATGGTTAACCATGGGTCTAAAATGTGAGCTTGATGTTTTAATTTTGGGAAGAATGGTAAAGAATAATGAATAGGCTAGTTATTACCTAAAATTTTAAGCCTATTTTGATATAAACTTGATTTTGATAAGGGTTGTATATATAGGGTGAAGGTTTGAATTATTAGAACATAATCATACTTACTCTTAATAAAAATTATTGTTTGGGACAAATTTGGAAACTAAGGATGATTTTTTGAAGATTAAAAACTTGAACAAATCCTTAAACCTAGCTAACCTAGTTCCTAACCTTTAATAGAAAGACAAAAATGATCTAAAAAATATAAAAATAGGAACTTATTGCAAAATTTAAAGAGATTTCTAAGTAGAGGTGATTCTAGTAATCTCCATCGGGGCTATGGATGCCAAGCTAGTAGTGGATCAAGGCCTTGAGTGGATAGAAAAGTATCTCTATCAAGGCTATGGATGCTTGGCTAGTAGTAGAGTAATGCCTAAGCCTTCCCTAAGCTAAAGCATGGTTCTTAATGAATATACAAACATGTTATAAGTCAGTGTTAATGGTTAAAGTCATGAAGTCTAGAATTTTTTCTCTAAATACCATGGTAAAAAATAAGTGGAGTCAAAGCACACAAATAACATGGATAGATTTGGATGTTTGACCCCAATACTGCATGTGTAAGACTTTTTTTAACATGAACTAACCTGGATAATGATGGTTCATCAAGTAGAATGAATAACCTAATCATTAGTTTGAACCAGAGTCTCTAAATTATAACATATTTCTTTGTTTTCCATAGAAGTCACCATTTTTTGAGGTCAAAATACCCCCATTTACAAAAAATGGGGACCCTTATGTCAAATTATACAAATTTGTACCTTAAAATTGAAAATTCACTTGATCAGAGTGTCAGTAACATGTTTACACATATTATTTATTAGAAGATCATCGACACTTGGTTTGGTTGGCATATTTATTCAGGATTCTAGTTTAATCTTATCTAAATTTGCCAATACATTAGATCTTTATGTTTCATAGGTTTTAGGTTTAATGGATCCCTCTTGAATATACTGTGTCTGGGTTTCATGATTTTATGTTAATTTAGTCTTTTACTAACCTTTGGTATATTGAAAATCAAATCAAATCCATGTTTAAGCTTATTGAAACCCTTGTTCTAATTACCCTAGCTTAGGCCCTTTGATTTAAATTCAAATTTGGTAGGAACCATTTATGTGGGAACATTTTAAATATGTGATAGACTAAGTTTAATTTTATACTAAGGTTTAGTAGTGTTTATTAACATGATGAAATATTAGTCTAAAATTCATACTTGGTCCCTTTTATATCCCATGGCCCTTGGTCCCTTTTATCTACTAACTTGGTCTAAGTAATGCATGGTCCCTTTGTTATAAACTTATCTTGAAATATTAATCCTAAAGTTTTGATTCATGTTTATTAACACAAATAAAAAGCCTTAGTGTTAATACTTTACCCTAAGTTCCATGTAATTTTTGAGCATGAATTAAACATTATGTTTGTCTGCAAGATCAATGATCAACATTTATTCAGGCAAGGTTAATCTAACGGTGAGAGATGGGGTAAACAAGTCAAGAATTTTGATCAATGATGTGCAATCACCCTAGACAAGATCTAACAATGTGAGAAAAATATTAAAAACTAATGCACAATCTTTTTTATTATGTTTATAACTTAGGCCAAAAATTTATGCCAAGTATTTTATGATTCATGAGGTCACTTTAATATGTTTTAAACTTAGCCTAAGACTTTAGTTTACATATTTATTCATATTTAAGAATACAAATGAAAACCTTGGTTTAAGACTCTAGCTTAGGTTTTATATTATTCCCAAGCTCTAACTTAAATATCTTTCTTTTCCACAAGATCAATAGTGTACATTTACTAACATGAGGGAAATCCAACGGGGTGTATTAAGTCTATATTTCAATGAAGCTCTATGACAAGAAAGGTGGTGGAAAGTATCACCATTTAGTTAAAAGAATATTGAGTAGCCAATAGTGGTCCACCTCTTGAATCAAGATCCATTGACATGCTTTTGCTTGGATAAAGATGATACAATGGTGTGAGATCAATGTATACTTTTCAACAAAGCTTAGAATAATTGTAGAGATGACAAGTGGCATAACTACATGCCACAAATTAGAGTCTATGCATCTTTTAATGATCAATGATACATATTAATTTGTACCTATAAGATTTGATGATGTGTAATCAATGTTGAAAAGTCAAGCCCCGATCCCAAGTTAAAGCTTGAGCATCTTACACAAGATCATTGGCACACATTTCATTGGGTGAGGATGATCTAATGGTGCATGATCAAAGTGGAATTTTTAATGTAGCTAAGATCAAATGTGGTAATGACACATGTAATAACCATAAGAAACATAATAAATCTACCTAATGGAGTTCAACTCCTAAGATCGAGATCAATAAATTGTGTTGATTTGTGTAATCAAATCTAATGATGTGAGTAGTGATGGACTTTTCAAAGGCTTAGAACCAATAAATAAGTGACATGTGTATTAATATGACAAATGGTCATATTTTAAAGATTAATTAGTACAATGCCATGGTGATGCCACATAGGTAAAAAATGGCAAAACTAAAGATATTTTGGACCCAAGGAGATGCAAAGGTATAAATAAATAAATTTTAATGTAGTCTAAGTCATGAAGATTTTAATTTGAGCATATATATGCCATTAAAGCTCCCTACAAACTTGTTTGAATGGCAAAGAAGCCCTAAAAGTATATAAAATCCCTAATTTATTCCTATGTACATTGTGACTAAGCTGAGGAGAAGTGGATTATTTCCTATGTGAAGATAATTTGATCAAGAGCTAAATTATAGTCATTAGTGAGCAATTTGATATAATTTTTAGCAATGGAAGGTCAGAAAAGTGTTTTTAAGGAAAATGTCATAGAGCTAGCCCAAACATAGGAAGAACAATTATAGGTAGCCCTTAAAAGCTTACAATAGTAAAATAATAATTTAGAAGAACAAGCTATGTTTCTAGTTCTAGAAACCATGATCAAAAAATTTGAGACCACCATGGATGATTTGTTTAGATTCTCAAAGACCATAAGATCTAAACAAGATGTAGAAAATAATCATAGAACCTTAGTTATAGGCTAGGTCATCTAGTGGAAAGCTTCAAACAACAAGGTAAATGACTTGATTAATGTCCTCATATATGATCAAATCCATTGTTTTAAAATAGTAAGCATAACTCGCCTAAACATGACTATGTCTATATTAGTAGACAAGATCAAGAATGTAAGTAAATGGTCTTGGGAGATGGAAATCTTTCAAATGATCTCAAATAATTTGAGGATAGATAAATGCATATATGGGGAATATTAGTCAAGAATCCTACTACACTCAATCTATCTAGTCTAATTACAAATGATGAGTTCAAGCAAAGAGCTTCCCAGTTTATGCAAAGGGTAAGAAACCAAAACATAGGTAAGACTATTTTCGATAATAATAAGATCATGAATATGATTTTAACTGCAAAAAAAGAGATTAATGAAGCCAAAAACATCAAAGAAACATTAATCAAGGTAGACAAAGACCATAAGAGCTTCGTATGTCAAATTAAGGAGCTTTTCATGAAACTAATTGTTGACCTTGAGCTAATTAAGGATCAACATTATAGAATGAAAATACTACTAGAAAGAGAGAATACTGCAATAAAAGGCCCCAAATTTAGTTGGATTAGGAATATTCTTTTTGTAACTTAACATGTATAATATTTTGAAAATGGAATATTTTTTTTTTGAAGGATACAATTTGTAAAACACATTGAATGTAGGTCAGTTCATTAGGAAGTGTCTAGAGCATTCTAGAAAGTTATAAGGGATAGTTGTCCAAGACACATGTACTATTGTAACTTGGCATGACTGATCAAGATACCTCCTTAACACTCTATATAAGGGGTATTGTCAATTATAAAAGGGAGAGGGAGTTCTTGGAGCCAAAATTACTTTGTAAACTTTGAGAAATTAATATAGACAAGGAATTTTACAAAGTTTGTCCAAATTTTCTTGTTTTTGTTATCATGGCTTCTCTCTCACTTATTTTTTCTGACTTCTAAATTTGAATGGTTCTTATGAATTCTTGGTGTGTACATTTGAATACAAAGTTGTTAACTTGTTCCAATGCTAGGTTAATTGGAATTTCTTAGGTTCATTTCACTTTCTTACTCTTCTTGCATTTGGGCTAATGTTGTTTTCTTACATGGGTAAATATTTAAAGTGAACTTGGTTCTTATTTACATTATTTCCCACATTCTTTAGGTTTTTTCTTGATGTGTGATAGGATTTGAGATTATGCTACTTTATGTCCTAAATTGGTTAAGTGTATTCCTAAATGATATTTGAACTTTATCATGATGTTTGGAATGAAGATCGACAACATTTATTCTCTGCTCTACCCTTCCTTTTGCTCTTTTTTAACCAGATCACTCTAGATTAATTTTCATTGTAAACATCCATATTAGATTAGTATTTAGATTATTTATTGATCATAATTCACCATTATTAGCATAGATTACTTAATATTTTTCATAGATTAACTATTTGGCCATGGTGCCTCCTAACCACCAAACATTATAAATATTGTGAAACACTCCATTGCTTTACCTCTATTCCATCAATAGATAAGAGGATTATCACAACCTGTAACTCATGTGTTGAATTCTTATAATTATAAAATGAGAAGTATTCTTAAACACTCTGGGAACCTCTAATACATATCTAGACATCAATAAGAGGTGCTTCACTAGAACTAAAATGAGGGACTTTAATTAGATCTTTGTGAATTTGTAGAATCTTTGATAAATTTGGTGTATTCTGATCAAAGATCAGTGCATTATTTGCATAATTATGTTATTTTGAGCTTAAGTGTGTAAATATCATTGATATTTATGGTTTTAGACCAATATTTGGGCTCCCTTTAGCCAAAGATCAATATTCTTTGAAGATCCATGTATATTCATGCAAAGGTAGTTCAAGCTTTGTGTATTTCTTGCATTTAAGGTTAGTAATAGTAAGTTAAAAGGAAAAACTATTTAACTAAGGTGATACACCAAAATGTGACCTCCACTTGTGTTGTATGCACTATAAGGATGAATACGAACATAAACTTGATGACACTTCTTAAATGATAGCTTAGAAACATCAATGCTTCACATAAAGGCTAAAATTGATTAATGATCTAAGGTACCTATTTAATAGGTATTTCAAAGACACTAAAGAAAGTTTGAACTTACCAAACATATAATATGTTTATAATACACTATGAAACCTATAGGGATGAGCTAACACCTATAAATAGATAAATAGGAAAGGACAAGATGAGGGGAAGCCTAAACTATCATTGTTATCTATCAACAAACCATGGAATACAATAGAAACAAGCTTTGAGGATGTATGAATTCTATATTATTCATCAAAATAGGAAAGTATAAATATTTTTTGAGTATGGCCTTACCAAAACTTAGGTTAAGGATCCTTTCAAATGACAAAATCTGGATTACATATAGATAATAGGAGAAAAGAGGGAGATGTTAGAGGTGGAATAACTAAGGAAGGGTGAATCAATGATGTAAGATAATCCAATTCAATTCAATTCCCAACTCTTAAAAATTCAACGTACATCAACTTGATCAAGCAACATAAACATGAAAGCACATACATCTAAATCATACATAAAATGAACACATCATTTATGTGGGAAACCCTCTTAGGGGATAAAACCCATTAAACCCTACAAGATGGACTATAGTCATATAAAATGAGATAAAATATTTATATTAGAACTAACTAATAAAATAACATCCATACCTTAGTTTAGTGAGACACTAATCCCACAAGGAACTAGTATGCCTATTTAGCTGAGCACCCACAACAACTAGACTTTTAACAAGATTTACCTTGTAAGGAGTAACCAACCCCTTAGGAAACCAAACACCCATTCAAATAAATAAATATATCACCTTAAAAACTTGTTGATACTCTTCAACTGATGATGATCACCTTTGTTTTCACTCTACACCTTCACTCTTCTCTCAAGCTACCTTTAGGGCTAATTTGCTCAAATGACCTCTTTTAGGATCCTCAGGTCTAATGACCTATGTGTCCTCCTATATAAACTATATTAGATAAGCATGAATGATCCTCTTCACACTCTGATGTTCCTAACTAATCTTTACCTTCTCTTTCAAAGGTTCTCTTCTTCGCTTGAATCCACATACCATAACTAGCACAATTAGTCTAAATAGACCTTATACTTATACCACTGTCTTCCTTTAACCAAAATTAGTTGGAAAAGATGATTTAAATATTTGTAACACACTTAAAATAGGTTCATACAAACTCTCCATAGGTTTTTCATTATGCCATTATCCCCAAACACCATTAGGTCTTGGTGAGACCTAAAATAATTAGGCCTTCATACTCACATGTTACATGTGAGACTACTTGTACCACATTAATCTTTTACCAATTATTGAAAAACATCAAACCTATCTATAATATCCCATTTATTACTTCCATATTATTCCATACCACTTATAACACTAACTCACATTTTGAACCTACCAATTAGGTCTTCTTACTCTTCAGGTCTTCATAAATAGAAAACACAGTTTCAATCTTGTAACACAAACACTCAAGTATTTCACATAGACATATGATTAGATTAAATGGGTGAACCTTTAAGGACATATGTTACATTTAATTATTATTTATACACTTCAACACAATATCTAAGCACTCAAAACAACTCTCTTAGAATGACCACTTAGACTGGTCATAGACAGTCAAAATATTTTGACTCTCCATAACTGATCAAGGGCATAATATGACATCCAACACATTTTCATAAATATTTGATACTTATTTGACATATTCATATTTATTTTTTTCCTCAACTCTGCTCAAAATACCTTCAACTTACCTCTACAAGATGGTCACTCAATCTGCTAGTGCATTCAACAAACACAATCAACTTCTATGTAGTTATTCACACTAAATATGGATTTTTAAAACCTAAAAAATCCACATAGATGATATTTATGGATTATAAAATATTATCCAATATTTAATTCATATTAAAACATCAAGACACTATCAAGAACAACTCAATTATCCTTCTTGGGTCACTTGTAGAACATGGTCAAACACATAGTCAACTTTAAATCTCAACAACTTTGATTGTATAAACATTATAACATTATAAATAGATTATCTAGATTCAAATTGAAGTCCTTTACAAATTTAATTTGTATTTCATCAATAAATTCATCTTGGATCAAAATATATATCTCAAAAACTATAGACTAGTTTTTCCTCATTAATTTAAATATTCAAATTCCAATGGTCACTATGCAAATGTTAAACATCAAACACTTTGACCTCATCTCATGATCCCTAGAAACTTTGAACAAATGTGCTCCATTTATCTCCTTTTAATTATCTTGGTTTTTAACCTTTCAATGTTCCCCATTGATCTTAGATCCTCACTTCCATGATCATTCCACTTGGTAGCTCTGTGTGCCTTATACACATATTGACTATTTGATTTAATTCAATTCATCTATCTCCATCTGTAAGAGAACTCATGTGACATTCATCTTATATAAAATTATTTATATTTATGCACTTGTCACTATCATGTGCCTTTTGAGTATCCTTTGACATATTAACTTTACACATGCCATTGGATCATTATTGATAGGATCATGTGCTCTATTAGATCCTTATCTGGTTAGATAAATTATTCACCATTCGATCTATGATCTGATTAAATTCTCATCATATATTTCTTCTTAAAAATTTGGATAATTATGGGAACTTAGTAACACTTTATTTGAGAGGCCAACTTTTCACCTTAGTAACTTTTTCTACGCTCAATGTCCAAACTTGAAATTTAAACCACATGATCACCTTTCATAGGGGAATTCATCCATGTATCAAACTACTCCTAAAACCTTCATATGTGTGAAATATTATGTCATCAATATGATCACTTAGATTTATCTATCAATATGACTATTTGAACCTAGACACTCAATTGATTTCTCTAATGAATTATTTTCACTTTTAGAAGCACTCCAAACACTCATAACAACTCATAGGATATTTGAAACATGTCTATATCATCAATATCATCCAACATATACTTAACTAATCCAAACACTCTCTAAACCATCAATTTTATCACTTTGTCATTAATGCACTAGTATAACATTCTCTCTTTGACATCAATGACAACCAAATATCAATGACCATGCTCAACAATATCCCCCTTTGTAATTGATGGTAAAATACCATCAGAATCAACTTTTTCTCATTTGAACTTCTTCATTCTGATCTTTCTCCCCCTTTGACATTGATGACAAAGGGTCTCTTCCTTAACATGCCAATAATTATTCTTCAACATCATGTATGCATTCAAATACTATTTAAGATGCTTAAGACACTTACAAAATTTCAAGAATATGAATCAATTGCTCCCCCTTTTACATGCACCAATCTAAACTTGGACTTATCTGATCCTTGGACCTATCAAAAACTTCTCACAAAGCTTAGAAATCTCCCCCTAACATTTAACATAGCTCTTTTTCAAGCTACTCAAGCTAACTAAGTTAGCTCCCCCTTACTCCATGGCATATACAACTTGTAATCTATAGAATTTTGAGACCTTATTCATGATATCAAAGATATGATAACATATTCTCTTCATACTCCATATCAACCTTGTCTTTAATCTTCATTATTTGATCAATCAATTTAAGCAATTAACAAGATCTTACATTTAGGACCAAAAACCTTGAACACACCTTAAGCATATTTGAACAAGATCAACATACATTTCTATGAAATAAAATATCTTGATAACTTGCCATCCTTGATTAGACACTTGGAAACCTCCATTCTCTACCTACAAACCTTCAAAACCAACATATATATAAATGATATTCTTGTCCTACAACATCAACTAAAGCTCAACTAACATCCACCATGCTTCCTCTTACTTTTCAAGTGTCTCTTTAAAGCTTATATAGAGATACCTTGACTCATAATGTACTATAAAAATGTGAAAATAGGAGTTTCCCATAACTCCTCATATTCCTTCTCCTCCTTTGTCATCTGATACTAATAGTTCTTCTTCTTCTTAGGCTTAAGATAAGAAACGTGCTCATACACTACAATATTCTCCTTTTTTTGTAAGATTGGATTGATAAAATATGGAGACAACAAATATTCATGACATACATTTTCATCTAAAGAAATAACCTCATCAATGGGAATTGAAAACTGATGTTCATTGCATGAAACTTGCTCAACAATAATAAGATGTTCTCTTGGATCCATACATACCTCAAAACTAGCCTCAACTAGCACCTTGGTATTTTATTTGAGATCAACTTGAATTAAATTTTGATTCTTATTTTGTATTTGTATAAATGACACATTATCTTATCATTCCTAAACCTTCTTCATATCTGATTCCTCTTTTACTTAGATGGTAGTCCACCTTGATCTTTCATCTCAACTGAATTAGTTTTCTTGGTCTTTACTTCCTTAGGATTTCATACCAAGGATTGAAATTTCTTTAGTACACTAATATGTCCATGCACCTTCTTATGACTTTATAGCATGCTTTTACAATATCTTACAATATGATCAACTTGATGACAAATGAAACAAATAGCATCATTCATACCTTCCAATTAATGAATATTATGATTCTCAACAAATATACCATCTTGTCTCTTAGGTTCTTTACGCTCAAGATTAACTATCTTAGGTTTTCATACCTGGGTTAGTCTTTTACATGAATTCTAGGTTAGAATCTAACAATATGTCCCATGTTATGATAATTATAACAAACTACATTATCCATACCTCTAGCTGATCAATTGTTCTTCCTTCTACAATTTCTTGCCTTATGAAAAAACCTGTGACAAACACAAAAATGAACATTAAAATATATTTCATACATCATGGCACTTAGTTGATTGATGAATATTTTCTTTTTGATCTTGGTGCTTGCATCCTTCTTGTCTTGAGGTGACATCTCTTTCTCTTTCTTAGTCTTGTTTACCTTGACAAAAATTTACTCATGTTCATCCTTAAATGAATTTAGCTTGGTATTCAATTGAATGATTTCATCCTCTTTAGCTCTCATACTTGAACTTACAACCTCTAACTAAATTTTGAGAACTTGGATAGTCTCCTTATCCCTCTTAGATTATTTATCCATGTCATATTTCAATATACATGCTTTCTCTTCAATAATATTTATAGAATCAAGATTGGATTTCAACTCATTATGATCACCTTGATCTGAACTTAACTTGGCATTTATCTCTTCTAACTGAGTCTTGAGATGTCTACATTCTCCTCTTTTGAACTTATATTGGTCTTTGCAATCCTCAAGATCTAGAATGGTCATCTTATCTTCTTTTACTATTTCACATATTTTCTCAACCTTGGTTTGAAAAAGACTTACATTTTGTCTTTGTTCCATGAATGCCTTGGATTTTTCTTGAAGATCATTGACCAATGACCTTAAATCCAAATTTTCTTTCCTAAAGTGCTTAGCCATCTTTGTACCTTGGATCACCTTCAAGTGGTTAAAATTTCACAAAAGGTCTTTCTCTAATACCAATTGTTAGAGGTACAATCAAAGAGCGGGGTGAATCAATGCTGCAATATAATCCAATTCAATTCCCAACTCCTAAACATTTAGCATACATCAACTTGATCAAGCAATATAAACATGAAAACACATAATCCAAAGCACACATAAAATAAACACATCATATAAGTGGGAAACCCTCATAGAGGATTAAACCCACTAAACTCTAAAATATGGACTACAATCCTATAAAATAAGATACGCCATTTATACCAACACCAACTAATCAAGGAACACCCATCACTTAGTTTAGTGAAACACCAATCCCACAAGGAGCTACTAACCCAATCTAGCTAAACACCCACAACAACTAGACCTTTAACAAGCTTTACGTTTTAAGGAGGAACCAACCCCCTAGGAAACCAAACACCCACTTAGTTACCTAAATAGATTACCTTGAACACCTATTTCTACTCTTCAATTAATCATGATCACCTTTGTTTTCACTCTTCATCTTCACTCTTCTCTCAAGTTGCCTCTAGGGATAACTTGATCAAATTGCCTCTTTTAGGCTCATTAGGTCCAATGACCTATGTGTCCTCCTACATAATCTAGATCATACAATCATGAGTGATCTTATTCACACTCTGATGGTCCTAACTAACTTTTACCTTCTCTTTCAAAGGTTTTCTTCTTTGCTTGAATCCACACACCATAAATAGTGTAATTAGTCCAAATAGACCTTGCACTTATACCACTCTCTTCCTTTAACCCATCTTTGTTGGCTAAAAGGCATTACATAGTTGTACCACACTTAACATAGGTCCATAAACACTCTCCATAAGTTGGTCATTACCTCATTAACCCCAAACTACCATTATATCTTGGTGAGACCTAAAACAATTAGGCCTTCATATTCACACATTACATGTGAGACTAATTAGACCAACTTTGTCCTTTACCAATGCTTTGAACACATCAAACCTATCTACAATATCCCCTTGATTGGTGATGGATCAAAATATATAGCTCAAAAAATATATATTGGTTTTCCCTCATTAATTTGAATATTCAAATTCTAATGGTCATTGGGCAAATGTTAAACATTAGACACTTTGACCTCATCTCATACTCCTTGGTAACTTTGAACAAATGCACTCCATCGATCTCCTCAAAAGTAGCCTAGTCTTTAACCTTGCAATGCTCACTATTGATATTATATCCTCACTTCCATGATCATGCCACTTGGTATCTCTACATGCCTTTTATGCATATTGACTATTTGACTCAATGTAATCTATTGATATCCATATGTATAAGCACTCGTGTGCCATTGATCTTCTATAAAATTATAAATATCAAGACATTTGTCACTAGTGCATGCCTTATGAGCATCCTTTGACATATTAACTTCATATACATCATTAGATCATTACTGAAAAGATCACACACTATATTGGATCCTTATCTAGTTAGATAAATTGCTCACCATTCGATCTATGATCGAATTAAACACTCACCATAGATATCTTCTTGAAAACTTGGCTAAGTATGGGTACTTAGTAAAACTATGTCTAAGAGGGCAAATTTACACCTTAATAACTTTTTCTACACTTAATTTTTAGACTTAAAATTTGAACCACATGATCACCTTTCATAGGGGAATCTATAATTGTATAAAAATAATCATGAAACCTTCACACATGTGAAATATGATGTAATCAATATACTCACTCGTATTTATCTATCAAGATGATTACTTGAACCTAGACACTCAATTGATTTCTCTGATGAATTCCTTTCACTTATAGAAGCACTCCAAGCATTCATAACACTCCATAGGGTCTCTACAACATGTATATATCATTAATATCATCCAACATATACTTAAATAATACAACCAATCTCCAAACCATCAGTATAATCACTTTTTCATTAATGCACTAGTACAACATGCTCTCTTTGACAACAATGACAACCAAACATCAATAACCAAGCTCAATAGGAAAAAGAGATAAGAACCCAAAAAAATAGGAAATATGACCTTTTATTTATTCTTGTTCAAACCCAATGTAGCATTTTTTATTAATTCTTTCTTCATCCTTGGAATATGGAGTAACATTTCATGTTTCAAAACTTAGAAAGCTGGAACAAGTCCTCTTCCTTGATTTATAGTGTTTGACCAACATGGGTGCCTAAATCCTTATTCCAAAGCTCTATATTACTGGTGAAGAAGTCATATCTCTTTAACATATGTCTTAAATTCACAAAAAATTCCTCCTTGACTCCTAAACTCATGCATGATGTAGTTATAGGTTGATAAGACTCTTAGAAGATCTCCCAAAGGCAAGTTTGACTTTGTCTTGAAGCTTGGCATAAGAAGGAGGAAAGAATATTTTCTTGGAGTTTATACATTTTAAACCTTTAAAAATTTAATAAAATTTAGACCATGACTCAACCTAACTCCTTATATTTCATATCACTTCATGGATTAGCTTTGATAAGGTTATTAAGAACCATTATGCATTGATTCAATCCTTAGCTCCTTGAAATGCTCATTCTTAACTAAGGATTAGAAGAGGAAAATGGACATTTTATTAAATTTTTTAGTTTTACTTCATGAATGGATTTTAAAGAGAATAAAATACCTAGGATAAGGCAATTTTATCCATAAAATAGTCAAAAAGGCCTGGTTTTACACCAAAATCGTGCATTTATTCTCAATTCTTTATAGCCTTTTTTCAAGAAAATATCCTTGTCTAAGAGAATATGGAGATGATATTTGTAAAATGAGAAAATTTTTAAACACCTTATATACCATTATATCTCCTCACAAAATTTGGTGGCCAAAATCCAAGTGTAGATATCTTTTCTAGCACATTCTTTCAGCGAAATTAGGCCTAATTAGCCCTCATATGCCTAAAAGGTGAAAACATTGCTCCTAAAACCACCCACATGTGTGAAAATCACAAAATATATTTTATTCAATTTAATCATGATATAATCATGATTCATGTAAATTTTGGTGGTCTATAACATTGTGGAGGTACAAGAACTTTGAAATGGCCATTGGTAAGCTTGCCTTTTAGAAGCATTTTCTGACTGGCCCAAAAGGATTGAATAGTTTGGGCATATATGAACTATTTATTATGTATTTTTTATATTTTAAAGGTAAAAAAAGTTTAAAAATAACTCCACTATTTATTGTAATCTTTTTACACTCTCTAAAACCTCTATTTTAGCTCAAAAACATGAAAAAGTATAATTTTTGTACTATTCTATACAAATGAAGGTACAACAAAACACATGTTGAGGAACCTATAATATTATAATAAAAATTATGGTAGGTTTTATGAATAATTTTTTTAATTCTATGAGGTTTCCAAGTTAATCTTTGCAAACTGGTCTAAGCTGGGGTTTCAAGAGGGTTTAGGTGGTTTTCACCCTTAAGGTTTATTCATAAAGTTGTGAGATTGGAAATATAAAAAAAATCCACTGTAAGACTATTTTTGACCCTATATAACATCCCAAATCTCCTTTATTTCACATGATATATGTCCATATAGTTCAAAGTGAAAGAAAATGGCTTATTTAGCTTGTTCTTGCATTCTAGGAGGGTCTAATGTGTTATAAGGCCAAAATGACTTATCTATGTTGTTATTATGAAATAAAGTGGCTCTAATAAATCTTGTACATATAATTTAATATTATTCAATACATTTTAATGTCTAATTTGTGTTATAAATATGGTTAGGCCCCTTTAGGACCTTAAGCCTAGTCTAGGCTTAAAAGGTCTGACTATATCCTTAATGCCTTCTTGACCACTTTAAGAGGTATGAGAATTTATTAATGATATTAAACAATTATTAAACTTTAAACACACCTCCCTCATCATATATTCATGTCTCCAAAGATTCTCACCATGCATTTTGGTCTTTCTTTCACTATTTGACAAGTTTACAGGGTGTCTAGTCCCTAGAGTACCTTGCCTTTGAGACAAAATGGAGGTAATCTTCCCTATTTTATTGGTAATATGGAATAAATTAAGAGTTTTATTATGTAAAAATTAAAATATGTAACAAATTTTTGAGGAAAAATACCTCTCTATCACCTTTAAACACTAAAAACTTCAAGGTAGAATTTGTATGATCATGGTTGTGTTGAGGCTTTGAACCATAACTATAGGTTGAATGGTTGAAACCATTTGTTCTATATTATTGCCTTCATGAAGCTATCATAAATAATATGAAAATGTATCAACATGATCAGTTCACCTTAAAACTTTTTTTAACTTCATATGGAGATATTCATATAGTAGCTACTATAAGGAACACTAGGTTTGCAGGCTTCCTTATTATCAATTGTGCATATGACCATTTGGATGATTTTAGTGACTTAAAACAATTAATTGAAACATTAATCACATTTAAAATCAATTTAAAATAATTATATAATGATAAAAATAATTCCCTCTTATCTTAGTATCATGGTCTCCATTCTTGCACAAGTATATACACTAGACTAGGAATTATACTGAATGTGGCAGAGTACATCCTCATGTGAGAAGGACTAACACCTTGAAAGAATATTGTGATGTGTTTGAAGGAGATCCAAGATTAAATTTTCTCATGTTGGACCTAGTAATCCAACATTACCTTGATAGTAAGGAACTCTCTTACCACACCTTAGAAGCACTTTACCATGGTTGTAGGTGTGTATTTCACAATTAAAGGTCATTATAGGTGACTTGACAGTGTTTCAAACATGTAAACATCATCTTTATGTTTGGTTTATCCTTATAACACTTTAAGTTTAATGTAGAAATCTCATTCTTGAGGAGTCAAGACTCATTTTACTATCACATAGATAATCCCTATGATTCTTGGGCATGATTATATATCACCTCCATAACTTAAAAACCATATGATAGGTCTTTCCATGAAGCATGATTCCAATCATCTATAATCCATTTTATAACTCCTATAACCATTTAAACCTGAATACCATATTATCATGCTTTGAAAATGCCTCACTCTTATTTATAAAACTAGTTTCCAATGCACTTAGGCATGATTGCATAACGTTGTAGGGTTCTAAAGACTATTGTAGGTGTAGATATAATGAGGCACTTGCGTTCTATCCATTGAACTTGCCATGGGGTAGACTATTACCATAAAATTTTCTTGATTATTTCCTTGAGCACTTGTCTCATCCTCTACCAC